>CM035436.1:73137140-73232140 GCA_020310875.1 Ceratopteris richardii | reverse complement strand
AAGACTCAATCGTAAACCTGTCTCCATAGGAGTGGCAATAGGCTTACAGTTTTCAAGGCCAAAACACTGCAATAATGTGTCAATATATTTCGTTTGACACAAAGCCATTCCACCATCAACTTGCATAAATTGAATGCCCAAATAGTGATGCAAATGCCCCAAATGAGACATCTCAAATGAGGCATGCAAATCAGCCTTAAAATCAGCAATATGCTTCTCAATAGGGTCAGTGAGCAGCATGTCGTCAACATAGACAACAATGATCAGAAGCACATCATTAGCACGCTTAACATATAAGGTGCTTTCAATTGGACTGTTCTCAAAACCATGTGCAACCAGATAGGCATGTATCTTCTCATACAGCTTCAAAAGGATGGACCCTAAGTCAATTGGATATAAAGAATGCATTCTTGAATGGATACATATCAGATGAGGTATACATGGAACAACCTCAAGGGTTTATAGATTCGAGGTATCCAAATTTTGTTTGCAGGTTGAGAAGAGCATTGTATGGATTGAAGCAAGCTCCAAGAGCATGGAATTATAGATTGGTGAAGTATCTCAATGATCTTAGATATCAAAGTTCAAAAGCAGATCCAAGTCTACTCATCAAAAGAGCAGAGGAAGGTACAATCTACATTTGTATTTATCTAGATGACATTATAATCACAGGTACTTCAGATGAAGGAATCAAGGAGGTAAAGAGATTACTTGAGAAAGAGTTCAAGATCAGTGATCTAGGAAAGTTATCATACCTTCTTGGAATGGAAGTCACTTATACAGATCATGGCATATATGTATATCAAGAAAGGTATCTTCTAAATCTATTGAAGAAGTTTGATATGGAAAATTGCAGAGAAGCTTCAACTCCACTTGAAGTTAATCACAAGCTCAGTAAATATGATTGTGCAGAATACAAAGATATGAGGAAGTATCAATCTCTTGTGGGTAGTTTGATTTATGCTACACTAACAAGACCTGCTCTTAGTTATGCAGTGGGACTTTTGTCACTATTCATGCATTGTCCAAAGGACCCACATTGGATTGCAGGTCAAAGAGTTCTTAGATATATCAAAGGAACTATAAAGGAAGGATTATATTATCCTTTTACATCAGATTTGAAGTTGAGAGCATATAGTGACTCAGACTGGGTAGGTAATCAAGATGACAGAAGATCAACTCATGGTTACATGATATATATTGATGATAAGCTTGTAAGTTGGTGTTCAAAGAAACAACATACAGTAGCATTATCATCAACTGAAGCTGAGTACAAAGGACTTGTGGAAGCATCTAAGGAGGTCATATGGATGCAAACACTGTTCAAAAGCTTGGGCATTCATCAAGGTATACCTACAATACATGGAGATAATATGAGTTCACTTTATCTTGCAGCAAATCCAGTATTTCATGCAAGAACAAAACATATAGAGATACATTATCATTTCCTAAGAGATAAGGTAATGGAGAAAGAGATTGAAGTGGAGTACATTTCTACAAAAGATCATATAGCAGACATAATGACAAAGAGCTTGGATGGTGTGAAGACAAGAAGATTCAAAAGCATGGCAGGAGTAAAAGAAAAGAAGATGATATGAAGAAACAGAGAATGTCAAATAGTGATTGAGGGGGAGCTTTTGGAGAAACAATCACTAATTGGACATATATGTGAAGGTCAAAGCTTTAGAAGAAAACCACATGCCTATGTGAAGGGACAAATTCACAAGTGTATTATATTTGTAAAGTTAGTTCACTTTAGTTCTAGAAGTTTTTAAAAATCACATGAATGAGAAAATCTATATAAGTTAGTTTGTATCAACTGACGCGAAGAGGTAAGAAGCGGAAGAGAGTGAGAGAATGTCAGTAGAAGTTCATTTTGTATGACTGAGAATAGTCGAGCTTCTCTGCATGAGAAAAATTATAAGTTTTTTCATAGCTATGACAAGAACTGAGTAAAGTTCTGTGTATGAGACTCTCTCCATCATCTCCATGCTTGCCTCCTGTGTGATGAGTTCAAAAGTTCAAGTTTTCCAAGAAACTTGATGCCTAGCAACGAGTTTGTGCTGATAAGTCATTTTTTTTATTCTCTGAGTGTTACCTGTTGTTGAATATTCTAAAAACATGAAGTTTGTAGAGCAAGTTGATGTCTGGCATCAAGTTTCAGCATAAACTCGATGCCTGACATCGACTTCTAGCATAAAAGTGCTTTATTCATATCTTGTGTTTAAGCAGTCATTTCCGGCACTAAAAAGTTGGCTAAAAAAGCTCAAAGTTGATGCTTGGCATCGACTTTTGGTTGCAAGTCGATGCTAGGCATCGAATTTTCATTTTTAGACAGTCAGACTTACTAAAACAGGCAAAATTTCCACTTTTGGAAGTCATACTGAGTCATCTTGTGAAGGCTATATCTTGAGTTCTAGAGATCCGTTTCTTGCATATGATAGCTTGTTGGAAAGCTCTACTCTTTTGATTTCATGCACTAAAAGACCTTGGAGAAATAATATTTATGCTAAGAGAAATTAAAAAAATACTAAATGTGTCATTTCAGTGACTCGAAAAATCTGAAGAAGTAAAGTTCTTGGTTTTGGCTATCCTTTCTCAAAGTTTTGAGTGGCAATGAGTTAATGGTGACCATAGAGGTTGTCTAGTTTCACATTAATTCATTTCTTGTGATGTTTCACACATCAACAATACCTTTCCCTGATGTCAAGAGAAAGGAGATAATGAAGAGGGCTCTCACACACTCTTACACACACAAAGAGAGGAGCACGCACATATTGAGGCAAGGAAATATGATCTTCTTCTTCTTCTTTTTCTATTACATAAAGAGAATATACAAGAATGATATATTACAACAATACAACTAGTCCAATATATAAAGAACAGTCTGCCAATGAGTGAGTTGGTGAGAAAACAAATGTGCCATCACTCTCGATAGATATCCAGTACAAGTCACTAAAAGGTGTCCCTATAATATATTGGTGTGATTACTACATGTTAGAGAGATGAAAAAATGGTACATGTCATCCTTGATCATCCCATGTTTAATGAAAATATGAGCAACCTACTCATCTGTCCTCACATAAAAAAGATCAATATCACTTGCTAATACCTTTTCTCTACTGAAGTAATAATGTACCTCTATATGCTTTGTTCTAGCATGAAAAATAGGATTTCATGCTAACTGGATGTTACTTAGGTTATCACAATAAATGATGATATGCTTCTGTACTTCCACACCTAAATTTGCAAGTATCATCTCTAGCCATGACACTTCACATGTTGTCATTGCAACACCTCTGTTGGAACTCAAGTTCAAGCATAAAACATGGAAGCACATCAAAGAAGTGGACATAGAAGAAGAGAGAGCAAGTAGGGAGCTCCAAGAAGTGTATGTCAGTGTTGGAACTCAAGTTCAAGCATAAAACATGGAAGCACATCAAAGAAGTGGACATAGAAGAAGAGAGAGCAAGTAGGGAGCTCCAAGAAGTGTATGTCAGTGTTGGAACTCAAGTTTAAGCATAAAACATGGAAGCACATCAAAGAAGTGGACATAGAAGAAGAGAGAGCAAGTAGGGAGCTCCAAGAAGTGTATGTCAAATTTTCAGAAGAATCCCCTACAAAAATAGTGATTTTCATCACTAAAAACCATTGTAAATGCCATTTTCTATTTTTTTTAACTCCATTTTGTTCAAGCCAAGGAGTCCTTGAGCTTGAGGAGTATTAGAACTATCATCCTACCAATTTTCATAATTTTTAGACTTCGTTTGAGCCCTAAAATAAGCCCTGGAACCTAATTTTTAACTAGGCCAGACACTAGGTCTGGACAGGGCCAAAACTAGTCAAAAAACTATAAAAAGAGCTAGAGAGCTCATTTTTGGGGTTAGCTTGTTAGAGAATAGAGCTTTTGTAAGAGAACTCTTTGGCAATTGAAGCTTTCCATTGTTCCTCTCTTTGATCTTACCTTGTGCGCATGTGTGTATGTGTGTGCATGTTTGTGTGCTTTCACTCACGCACTTGTGCCTTCACTTGCTCGTGGTCTTCATACCGGTCCTCACGTCTCCGTGGATTGACAAGTAAAGGAGGTGGTGCTTACGCTTGAGGTACACCAAATTTTGGCACCGTTGCCGGGGAGAAAGCTTCAAGGACGAGCGTTGTGATGGTAAGATCGTAGATTTGCGACATTGGAAGGTAAAAAAACTATCATTTTTGTTCATTTTCTAATTTTTCTTCTTCATCTTCTTCATCATCATCATCTCCACCTTCTTCCATATTCTTCTTCATAGAAATTTCTTGTTTTTTAGTGCATTTTCACCATTTTCATACCATTTTTCATGCATTATTGTGTGGGAAGGAGTTAGGAAGTGCAAGGGAGAACAAGCGCCTGTGTTTTTCATGATTTTCTGCTCATACGGAGCTCGCCATTGCTCGGCGCTCAAAAATTCAAAGTTCCCCCCAAAAAACGTGATTCTGTGATGAAAAATCGCGATTTTTTGTGAAAATTCAAATTTTTTTGAAAATCACGATTTTCTGTTTCCCGCCTAAAAGCTTGCTGAAAGAATCATGATTCTGTGGTCATTCTCAGAATCGCGATTCTGTGGTTGTGCTCAAAATCGCGATTCTCACAAATCACGATTTTCAGCCAAAAACACGATTCTGTGAGAACACGATTCTCTAAAACACGATTTTGTGAAAACACGATTCTCTGAGACAAAATCGTGATTTTCATGTCAAAAAACACGATTCTGAGAACCACGATTTTGTGAATCACGATTCTCTGAGACAAAATCGCGATTCTCTAGAACACGATTCTATGAAAACACGATTCTGTGAAAACACGATTTTGTGAATCACGATTTTGTGAACCACGATTTTGTGAACCACGATTCTCTAAAACACGATTCTGTGCTCAAAATCGCGATTTTCAAAAAACACGATTCTGTGCTTGTACTCAAAATCGCGATTCTCTAAATTTTGAAAACCACAATTCTCTAAGACAAAATCGCAATTCTCTAGAACACGATTCTCTAAAACACGATTCTGTGAAGACACGATTTTGTGAATCACGATCCTGTGAACCCCGATTTTGTGAACCACGATTCTATGAAACACGATTCTGTGCTCAAAATCGCGATTTTCAAAAGCACGATTCTGTGCTCAAAATCACGATTTTCAAAAACACGATTCTGTGCTCAAAATCGCGATTCTTTGACTTCACAGCATCGCGATTCTCTGATTTCACACAATCGCGATTTTCTCCAAAAGGTCTTGTTTGCCTGTTTTGACCCCCACGAGCCTAATTTGACATAACTTTTTCATCCAAAGTCCATTTTTTGAGCTCTATAGCTCGTTGGAAAGCTCGTTTCAAATCCTACATGGCCTCAACTATTTTTTATAAGAATAATGCGTTGATTTTTAGATAGGATATTTTGAAATTGACCCTCCAGTGGGACTAGGAAACCAAGGGGGGCCCAAGGGATTTTGAGCAATACAAAGGGGAATTTTGGGACTAGAAGACAAAGCTTATGAACCTGAGGTCTGGTAGACACCTAGGCAAGGATAAACAAAGCATTAGATCTTCTGAGGCTAGTGTCAACCATACAGCTAAGTCTTGGGCACAACAACTAAGTGGTCATCCTTACAGACTAAGTTCAGACACAAGTGATTCAGAAATGTCTTTTAGCATGGGGAAACCTGTAGGTGGCTCAGGAATTGATTATTTACAAACACCAGAAGGTCCCTATAAGACACAGTTGGAATATATTCGGACCAACCGATTAGGTGCTCGCATCTATGAGGATGGCCTGAGGCGATCAGTGGTCCAACTCAAAAATGCAGATCAACCCTTTGGACTTGAACACCCGGTGGTCAAGTTTGAAGAGGGTTCATACATTGATAAGGAAGGAACCATGTATGTGGTCACCAACCTACCAGATAGGACTGATGAGTTTGGAAATGTCATTCCTGAGAATGAAATAGGAGACCTAGAACAAGGAAATGTAGGACAAGGACCCCAGACTCCTAGAGGTAAGTCAGTTTTGACCCGAGTGATCACTCCGGATTGGATCCATCAAGACAACAAAAGCATAGAACTATTCTTGAATAGAGAAACAGAGGAAGCCTTTTGGAGATTCAAGCCAGATCAACCTAGCCAATTGGGCATAGTCATCATCTACGAGTTCAAGGATCCAGAGACACCAAGCAAAGTGGTCTACCTGGATAACACATCAGAGAAAATTTTCTTGGTAACAGAACATGATAGACATGCATATACTTGGAAGAGTGAATTGATTTTCCCTCCACCAAGATCCAATGTTTCCCATGGCCTCCAAGGAGTAGGATCATCCCACGGTCATGAAGCCCAGAGAGAAAGGACTAGAGAGAGACCTGAGGTAAGTTTTGCACACACCGTGGGCAGGAATAGGTCAGGATTTGAAAATGAAAGACCTGAAAGAGAGAAACATCAAGCACATAAGCAACAAAGAGATGAACAGGATTTTCCATTGCATAGACCCCGAGAGCACCCAAGAACCCTTAGACCCACTCAAGTGATCAAGGCAATGAAGAATTATTTTGACGGGTCAGGAGATCCTTATGATCATGTGGCCAAGTTCAAACAAGTGTTAAGCGCTGAGTACGTTGAGGACTTGTTCACCCAGTACGAGGCATTTGGTTTGACTCTTAAGGGCACTGCCTTGGCTTGGTTTCAACCACTGAGTAGTCGCAACTATCACAATATAGGTCAACTGCTAGACGAATTCATTGTAGAATTTTCCAAGAGTGGTATCAGGCATAACACGTCATCTTTGATCCACAACTTCAAGCAGACACCCCAAGAAACAGTGCGGCTAGCAGGTAGAAGGTTCAGATAGTATCTAGAGAGATGCCATGCTCCAGAGTTACCCACACCAGCCAAACAAGTGGCTTTTTTTTTAGATGGCTTACTAAGCACTAAGTTAAGATCATATGTGTACTTGAAAGAGCCTAGATCCATAGAAGAGTGTGTGCGGACGTGCATTGACATAGAAGATAACTTGGGAGAGGAATTAGGATTGTCCAAACTCTATAAGGATTCTGATAGTTCTACTAGTCATACTTCGAAAATCTCCACGGAAATAGAGGAGATAGCTGAGCAAGTTGCCAAGAAGCTGGGAGTCCAAAATAGACAAACACCGAGAGTCACCCCATTGAATCGGTGTTATACTTGCGGAGGCGACCACATGGCTAATGTATGCCCAATGCACAACCAGAACATGAGAGAAAGGAATACCCCATACTGCACTATTGAAAGGAAGTACATAAACCATACAGCTCAAGATTGTCCCTACAATAGGCAGGCTGTTAGACAGAGTTATCAGCAACCTTACACACAAGGTAGGTATCAGAACCAATACCAACAGCCATATTATAGACCACAACAGCAATATCAGGCACCATATAGGCCACAACCAGTCTTGGGAAACCAACCACCAACTCCTGCCAATGCAATTCCAGTTAAGTATGCAGTGGCAGAAGAGAACCTTAATAGAGCATTGGTGCCAGTGATCCCACTGATCTCAGAGAATGACTCTCATGCTCATAGTTCAGACTACTCCCATGAAGGTAGTCCACATGCTTATTACACAGAGTCACCTGAACATAGTGAGATTTATCCGTATCAATATGAGGCACCACCTATGGAACAAAATTGGGAGCCTGAATACTCCAATGTCATGTACACAAATGCTAACCCTAGGCCCCAATTGAGACAAGTAAGACCACAAGCCCCTAGAGGACCATGTTTCAAATGTCAGGGTGACCATTTCCTTCGTGATTGTCCCCATCCACCATCCCCGAGTCAAGGACAGGCTATCACAATACAAGCTTTTTGTCCTGATTGTGGCAAAGACCATCTCCCTAGAGATTGTCCAAGAAACCCCTCTAGTGCACCCAAGATTACACCTATTAATGTGGTAGGCTTAGTGGCGGATTCAAGTTCAAGTTGCAGTAACATGGCTCCTATACAAGCTGTCACTAGAGCACAAGCCTTAAAACAGGATAAACCAGCAGAGCAATCGGAGTCGAGTGAATCGGGAGAACCTAGTAGGAGGAAAACAAGAACATGGAAAGATACCAGAGAGAAGGCTAATCGCAAGTGAAATAAAAAGTTATCGGAACTAGAAGAAATCTTGAAAGATGCAAAAACAAAAATAGAAGACATCGCATCTCAAAACCCCTCACATGTCGAAATTCCATCCACTCCATCTCATCCCATCCCACCACCCATTGTAAATAGGCCGCAACCAAGGTTTGTTCTTGCAGATCCAACCCCAGAAGGCTTGGACATGATGTTCAAGGCCTACCAGGCTCGACTTCAAGAAGGGCCAACAGTGGCAAACCTAGACAAGAGTTACCCTAGAGCAGACTTAGAGATTGAACGAATGAAAATGTGCATGAAAATGATAGAACAAGCTCAAGCTATACTCGAGACTAGTCAAAAGTTCAATCAGACAAACTCTATCAAACCGGATTTGCATTTCCAGGGCTTACTAGAAAGATTAGAGCAGTTGGTAAACAAACCACAAGTTTCTTTACCTCCAAAGGCTCAACCAGTTATTGAAAGGGGAAGATCACCACCAATGGGAGCATATGTTCCTAATTCCACGGATGCTAGAATACCTCCTTCAATTCAACAGTACTCTCAAGAGTTCTTGCGGGAAATACAAGAGGAGAAATGGCCAAGGAGAAGGGTAATTCCCCTCCTATTCGTGAGATTGATGATCTTCATGATCAATTTCCCCAAGACATTCCATCTATTTACGGAGACGAAGCAGAACAACAAGAAGACAAAGGATTAGATTTTGAATCTAATACCTTAGAAGAACTGCCTCAATTTCCAAGCCCATGGGAATCTGAATCTCTTCATATCAGAGCTCCCACAATACTGGTAAGACATGAAGACTCAGTGGTCCCAAGGAACACTGATGTCGTGAAGAACACTAAGGTTCAATGTCATCTCACTATAGAAGGAGCTGCTCAAAGCAAAACCCGAGCTATGGAACCATGTGAAGGATCAGGTCCCAGAACTTGATTCCAATATGCCAAAAACATGCTCTAAGCAAAAAGTTCCAGAGATACCTCTCGATAAAATAGGAGACATGTGTGAGGGTGAAGAAGGTAATACTTATCTTCCAATCACCTACCAAGGTTACACAACCAAAGCAATCATAGATTCAGGTGCTGGTGTTGCTTTTGCGACCACCTCCTTGTGGAAGCAATGGGGCAAACCCACATTAAGACCAACTATGATGAAGCTTCAAATGGCCGATGGTCATTTTGAAAGGCCTCTAGGATTGCTAGAAGGGATAACTCTAACCACTTGTGGTGTAGAGTTTGAGCACACATTTGCTATATGTGACTTTGAGAAAAATAATGTCTATGAGATGATCCTAGGAAGACCCTTCCTACGACAATTGCAAATAGTACAGGATTGGGGAACCAACTCCTTGTACTTACAACACTTAGGGGTCACCACCAAGGTCAATTTGAAGGATTACACCTTCAGAGATGTACCACCCCTACAGTGGAATCCCATCCACAAAGCGAAAGAAGATTCTATCTCTATGCATTCTGAAAGTTCACCTGATCCATCATGGCTGCGCGAAGATACTCATTTGTGGATGTGCAAGGTCGTAGAGGAAGAGGAAAAACGGTTAAAGGCAAGAGAAGAAGGAACTTCGCCAGGAGATAGATCAGTTAGAGACCCAACCTACACACCGATGATCTTTCCAGATGAGGAATTTGAGCCTCATGGCTGGCCTGAAATCTTAGCCACCATGGACATTGTTGTCAATGAAGAACAATGGACACCTCATTGTGATGAGGAGGGTTATGATATTTCAGTGTTCATGTGTCAGCCCTTGCTAGAAGAATGTGATCCTAGTGATGTCATAGAAGAAGAAGAGAATGACGATGATATAGAGTCCATTGTGATGGATAGTTGCTTTAACTCAGAGCAGCACTATCTAGAAGATATAGGAGTGTTCACCCAGAAAGAGGAAGAACCTCTCACAAGTATTAAAGCGGTAAATTCAAAGGATGGAAGTGAGAGTAGTCAAAAGAAAAAGGAAAGAAAAGCAGTGAAACAAGAAGAGGAGGAATCATTGTTTGAAGTACCAGAAAACTTCAAGAAATATGAAGTGGACGACCGCAAAATTTTGGTACGAATGCCTAAGAGAGAGGCCATCATAGGAGAATCATATGATAATAAATAAAAGACCAAAAAGATTGTGGTGACCATTGAGGAGAACGAAGAGAGATGTACCTACATAGGAGATGACCTGAGTGCAAGAGAAGAAATGGAGCTCGTAGCTCTATTAAGGGAATATAGGGATGTGTTTGCTTGGCACTATAGAGACTTGAAGGGAGTGGATCCAAGAATATGCTCGCATACGATCCCCATGACTGCTGATGCCAAACCTACCAAACAGAAGCCCTACACATATATTGATCCATATGCAGCCAAAATAAAAGAAGAAATTGATAGGCCGATTGAAGCTGGATTCATCTATGAGTTTGTTCATATTGAATGGGTGTCCCCCATTGTAGTGGTGCCCAAGAAGAACGGGAAGTTGCGAGTGTGTATTAACCTTAAAAAAGTTAATGCCACCACGATCAGAGATAGTTATCCACTTCCAATCACGGAACACCTATTGGAGTGTGTTGCAGGCAAGGAAGTTTATAGCTTCCTTGATGGATTTTCAGGTTACAATCAAGTAGCCATTGCCCCAGAAGATCAACACAAAACAGCTTTTGCTACAGAATGGGGAATCTTTGCATTTTGTGTGATGCCATTTGGGCTCACCAATGCACCTGCGACATTCCAAAGGCTCATGTGTCATGTCTTCAAAGAGTTCTTGTGAAAGAGCTTAGAAGTGTATGTGGACGATTTATGTGCTCATTCCCAAGAAAGAGGATTTCACATCCCTGAGCTCAGACAAATCTTCAACAAGTGTAAAGAATATCGAGTGTGTCTGAACCCAGAAAAGTGTGTTTCATGGTGCGTCAAGGTAAAATCTTAGGTCATATTATTTCTAAGAATGGAATCTCAACCGACAAAGATAAGGTACGAGCCATAGCGGAGCTGCCAAGGCCAAGGAATGTTAAAGAGGTACAAGCCTTTATGGGCCATTGTGGATACTACCGTAGGTTTATTCACATGTACGCAATCATAGCTAGATCCCTTTATGCCTTGTTGTCTAATTTTGAGTGGAACGACGAATGCGAGAATTCTTTCAATGAACTGAAGAAACGTTTGTGCTCAGCACCAATATTGAACACTCCTGATTGGAATAAACCATTTCATGTCCATGTGGATGCATCCAATCAGGCCATAGGATGTGTGCTAGCACAACCCACAGGTGACGGAAACTTAGATTTGCCCATAGCATATGCTAGTAGACAGCTCACTGCAGCTGAACGAAACTATACCACAACTGAGCGTGAGGGCTTAGGTATGGTATATGCTGTGAAGAAGTTTAGACACTATTTATTGGCCAACAAATTTAAGTTTTTCACTGATCATCAAGCTTTGTTATATCTGGTCAATAAGCCTTGCAATATAGGACGGTTAGTAAGATGGTTTCTCTTACTAATGGAATATGACTTTGAAGTTGTTGTCAGGAAAGGTAGAACCCACCTTAGGGCAGGTCACCTTTCTCGCATCACTTCAGGAGAGTCACCGCAAGGAGTGTCTGATGAACTACCTGACGCCTATCTATTCAATTTAGAAGTTGTTCCTAAATGGGCAAATAAGTTGGTACCAGTCCTAACCTTCGGACCCGCAAATAAAAATGTTAAAACATCACAAGAAGAAATTGTAAAATCACAAAAATATCACATATTGGCAGGAAGCATGTACAAACAAGATACTGAGGGTGTATTAGCTTGTTGTGTTGAGGATGATGAACATAGTAGTTGGTTGCAGCAAGCTCATGAAGGATTGCTAGGAAATCACTATTCTAAACAACAAACATTGTGGAATCTAAAGCGTTTAGGAGTGTATTGGCCTAGCATGGACAAAGAAGTACATGAGTGGATTAAGAATTGTCCAATGTGCAGAGAGAGACCCCCAGTGGAGCATGCAACCCTTTATCAAGTGTCATTAATTCCAGATTGGAGTGCTCCATTGGTAGAGTTTATGAGGTCGGGAAGATTACCCAAAGAGGCTAGTCTAGCAAGAAGACGAAGCATGGAGCAAGAGGCTCAAGGCTATGCCTTGGTAGGAGACAACCTATATCGAAGAGGCAAAGATGGTTACTTAAGACTGTGCGTTCATGAATCAGGCTATCTGAAAGTCTTAGAGACTGCACACAGTAGTGTTGCAGGTGGACATTTTGGTCCTGACCGAGTAATCAAGACCATTCTTTTCTCAGGACTTTGGTGGCCAACTCTTCATATGGATGCACATACCTATGTGAAGAAATGCGACACATGCCAACGGGCACAATATCCAGTTAGAAAGATGAGATGCCTTTGAGACCAATGATGGGAGGACGTGCATTTTCAAAGTGGGGTATAGACTTCATAGGTCCTATTAACCCCCTAGCTCGAAACTCCCATGCAGAGTACATTATTGTAGCCACTGATTACCTTACAAAGTGGTTAGAAGTCAAAGCCACAACAAAGAATGATGCTCAGACTACGGCTAAGTTCTTATTCGAGAATGTGTTCACGAGATATGGGCTACCAATAGAGCTAGTTAGCGATAGAGGCACACACTTCTTGAATGAGGTCATTGAAAATCTTCTCCAAGAATTCTTGGTGATACATGAGAAGTCTGCCCCTTATCACCCACAAGCTAATGGACAAGCCGAGAGCACCAATAAGATCCTCTGTAACGTATTGACAAAACTGGTAAATAATAAACGCTCTGATTGGGATAAACAGCTTCATCATGCTGTTTGGGCTTATCGAGTTGCCTATAAAATGGTACTGAATGCCACCCCATTTCAGATGGTCTTCGGGCAGAATGTTTTTCTACCATTGGACTTCCTCATCCCAGCCTTAAAGGTAGCACAAGAGCATGAATGGAATGGACATGAGTTGTCCTCCAGGATCTTTGATCTAGAACGCTTAGGTGAGACAAGGCTACGAGCGGCAGCAGGCATCTACGCTGCAAAGAAAAGGCAAAAGGCATACTTCGATGCACACATTAAGGATAAGGGACTGAAAGAGGGAGATCTAGTGTTGGTTTACACACTAAAACAACATGCCCGTAAGTTGGAAAAACGAGGATATGGACCCATGATCATTAACAGAATTTCCACTAGCGGCGTGGTTCAATTGGCTACTTTAGAAGGTGATATCTTGCCAAACTATATTAGTGGTTGTAGAGTCAAGCTATATCAAGAACCTCTTACTGAGGATATGCTTACGAGACTCAACACTGCTAAGAAGCTAAAAGAAGAGGAGTTAAGGGTGAGGGAAGAAGCACAAGCAGAGGCTAGAGAGCGCATAAGGCGAAATAAGTTAAGGCGACTAGGCCTAGATGTCAACTCTAAAGCTCCAAAATATCACATGGATATGTGCCAAAAATCAGGCATTGCGACTTCTCAAGTCATTGAGCGACGTCCATTTGTGACCATAGAGATAGGACAAGGAAAGGGTGCAAGGACTGTGAAAGCATTGATTGACTCAGGGGCAGCAAGTAGTGCAGTTAGACTTTCCTACTGCCAAGACTTGCAGTTGAACATCAATCCCATAGAAGCTTATCTCATAGGATTGGGAGGTGTGGAAACCCCTTGTTTGGGTGAGGTGGAACTTCCCATCTACCTTCAAGATGTTCCAATGAAAGTCAAAGTCCTAGTGTGTCAAGATGAGAACCTTACAGAAGCACTTGTCTTAGGACAAGATTGGATTTATGACAATGCAGTCAACTTGAACCTAAGAAGTCAACTTCTTCAAGTTTGGGTCCAGGGATAATGCTTTACATTAGAACTAGAAAATGGCATGCTCACAAATCCAGATGTCACATCTTGTAGTTCTCCTAGGACTAATCTTAGCAAAAGAGATGTTGTATGTGTCAAAAGCTCTATGTCGCAGGAGAACTCAATCATGGAAGAACAGGCTAAAAGACAAGCGGACTCCTCCTCTGGGGCAAGGACTAATGCCGCCACTACAACTCAACCAACAAAGCAAGCACAACCGAACAGAACAACTGCTATATCAAATAGACAGCGAGATTTCCAAAGGAAATTAGTACCGAGCATGAAGCAGATCTGGGTACGAAAAGGAGAGCAACCATCGACCTTAACCCCACAATTCCCCTCTAGGGACTCCCACCAGGCCAGAAGACAAATGCAGAAGCTACGACAAACTCAACCACAAGGTATCCAACAAGTTTGGGTGCCTAAGAAATTAGCTGCAGCTCAACAAGGGCGATTACAGATGTGGGTACCTAAGAAGCTCTTACATCCACAAGAACCTATGTTCTCCCACATGCAAAAGGTCTCAAGAAAGAAGCCAAAAAGAGAAAAGGGTAAGAACCACGTACAGAGATCGAAAGAAGATCAAATCAGCTCTTCAACAATAGTAGGAAGATGTGCAAAAAGTATATGGGTTTGGAAGCCAAAAGTACAAGTAGCCTCCACCGAACCAAAGCACCAACCACATTGGATACCACAGTTCAGAAAGCATCCAAAGAGGAAGACGCCTGAAGTGATCTCTACAGTGCTAAATGCTGTTCTAAAATGGACTCCAATAAGGAGGATTACATCAGTTCGAGACTCAATGGATACCTCCACCAAGGTCGGCATCAACCTTTGCAAATAACATCGAAAGCCTCGACGAGCGACAACCATGTGCTTCTTGCACAACCTTGTCTTTCGCACCATTCAGGGCATGCACTTCCAAAGTATGTATTGATATAGGGCCCTATTACATGGCCGTGCATAGACACATTTGAGAATCCCAGGCACAAGAGCACATGGACACAAGTCAACTAGTTTTACTGATACTAACATCTATCTTCTTGTTTTGTGACATTGTTCCTCAAAAAAAAATTAAAAAAAAAAGGGAAAGAAAAAAAGAAAGAAAGAAATAAAGAAAGAAGAAAAGCGAGAGAGAGCTTGTTCCCAGGTTTGGATTATGAAACATGAATGAGTCATGCTTAGTTGAAGGTGGAATTGTTGATTACTAGGCATTTATCAATTTGGATAGAAGTGTGTCTCGGCTAGTAGATGATATTATTGCTGCCTTATCTGGTAGATGGCAAGCACTTGGCATGAACATGGCATCTACAACTATTATTTTCTCTTACCTTGGTAGGAATGAAGAGCTTGAAGGTCCGCAACTTGAGTGATGCTTAACTACTTCATGTGCGAGAGCATCCAAGGAGATATCTGCAAAGGGTAGTTCTGGAGGAGAAGACTCCTGCATATGGTGAGCTAAAGAGAATATGTGAAACTAAGCTTGGTGTAGTTACCCAATGTTGTTTGCCAAGGAATATAAAGAAACTCAATTCTCAGTATTTGGAAAATGTTGCTTTGAAAAGAGGAGAGAGGATCAACCACTCAAAAGATCTCATCAGTGGACCATCAACATGGACATTCATCAACAATGTTCCATCCCAAAGGCCGAGTGTACAACACGAAGAGATGAACATCGATCAACCTTCTCCATGGTAAGTATCTTTACTCTGGAAACACCATAACCATGATAGCTTAGGAAACCTCTTCGTCGGCATACCCTTGAGCACTTAGCTCAAGACCCCAATTTTTGCACCATACTTCTTCCGATGCATCTTCCACGTAAGCATGCATAGGGCTACATTACAAGGTCGTGCACAAAGACACATATTTTCCTCAACCCATGCACGAACACACTTACCCATCATTCATTATGGGTTATGAGTAGTTGGCATGACTGCTCTCAACATCATCTTTGGAAGAGCTAGCGGACGTCATGGGAACAACATCCATATCTTGGAAGCAAATTGAAGCCAGTAGTTGCTCCAAATCAATCTTGACAACCTCTTTTGAGCAACTTGCAGTTTTGAAAGCTCACAACGACACATTCTTGCTGGAATCCAAGGAACAAGCTCATACAAAGGATGGACACCACCTCTCAAAGCACTACATGGAACAACCCTTACAACAAGGGTCTGTCAGGGACGACAGACTCGAGAGGGGGGGGAGTGTTGGAACTCAAGTTCAAGCATAAAACATGGAAGCACATCAAAGAAGTGGACATAGAAGAAGAGAGAGCAAGTAGGGAGCTCCAAGAAGTGTATGTCAGTGTTGGAACTCAAGTTCAAGCATAAAACATGGAAGCACATCAAAGAAGTGGACATAGAAGAAGAGAGAGCAAGTAGGGAGCTCCAAGAAGTGTATGTCAAATTTTCAGAAGAATCCCCTACAAAAATAGTGATTTTCATCACTAAAAACCATTGTAAATGCCATTTTCTATTTTTTTTAACTCCATTTTGTTCAAGCCGAGGATTCCTTGAGCTTGAGGAGTATTAGAACTATCATCCTACCAATTTTCATTAGACTTCGTTTGAGCCCTCAAATAAGCCCTGGAACCTAATTTTTAACTAGGCCGGACACTAGGTCTGGACAGGGCCAAAACTAGTCAAAAAACTATAAAAAGAGCTAGAGAGCTCATTTTTGGGGTTAGCTTGTTAGAGAATAGATCTTTTGTAAGAGAACTCTTTGGCAATTGAAGCTTTCCATTGTTCCTCTCTTTGATCTTACCTTGTGTGCGTGTGTGTGTATGTGTGTGCATGTTTGTGTGCTTTCACTCACGCACTTGTGCCTTCACTTGCTTGTGGTCTTCATACCGGTCCTCACGTCTCCGTGGATTGACAAGTAAAGGAGGTGGTGCTTACGCTTGAGCTACAACCTCTATAATCAGCCTATGTACTCAACAAAGCAATAGTGGGTTACTTCTTATTGCTCCATGCAATAGCTTCACTCCTAGGTGAGAATAGAAAGCCATTAGTAGATCTTCTATATGGGATACTACCAGCCCAATCTACAGCACCAACTTCATAAAACAATGCATAATCCAAAGTAGCACTCACGTAACATGGAGTGTATCTCAAAGCATCTAAATGTGGTTTGCTGGGAGACTACATAAATTAACTTTGAATTTCTATAGTGTACCTTAGATCAGGTCTCCTAATTGTAAGATATATCAAATTTTCCACAATTTTCTTGTACATAGTAGCATTTTCCAATGCTTCACCTGATGTAGTATGCAACTTCAAATTCTGATTGAATGGCATAGAAATTGGCTTACAATCATCCATACCATATTTTTGAAGCATACTCAAGGCATATTTCTTTTGCGACATCCATATACCTATTTTTGAATGTATAAACTCAATGCCCAAAAAATAGCACATAACACCAAGATCTTTCATGTCAAATTCTTGCATAAGGAGTATCCTTACCTCTTTAATGCTTTCTTCCTTATCATCATCTACAATCAAGTCATCAACATAAATAGCCACAATTGTGATGCCTTCATCACCCTTCCTTATGTATAATGAGTGATCTGAATCACACATAGAAATCCAATGGTGGCTAAATAATATGCAATCCTTGCATGTCAAGCATGAGGGGATTGTTTAAGCCCGTACAAAGCCTTTTGCAACTTGCATTCATATTATGGGTTTCTTTGAATCCTCGTATCCTTGTGGCTTGTCCATATATACTTCCTCTTGCAACTCACCATGTAAAACTGCATTCTTCACATCCATCTAATGCAGAATCCATCCTTTTGTTGTAGCTAATGCAACAAGTGCTTTGAGAGTAGAAATTTTAGTTACATGAAAAAAACTTTCCTTATAATCAATGTCATATGTATGTGCATATCCTTTTGCTACCAATCGTGCCTTATACCTGCTAATTCTACTATCAACATTGTGCTTTACCTTGTAAACCCACTTGCAGCCTATGGGTTTCTTTCCTCATGGCAATGGAACTAGCTTCCATGTTTGATTTCCATAATGTGTAGCCATCTCCTCATCCATATCTTTCTCCCATTTTGCATTTCCAATTGCATCTTCAGAACAAGAGGGTTCAACATCTTGTATTACCTTGGTCGTGTAGGCACAATGATGAGCCATGTAACTATCATACATCAATTGTTGCATTGAATTCCGCATCCTTCTAGATTGTTTTGGTCCTAGGTCACTTGTTGTTTCATCTGCATATGCCTTTCTTACTCTTGGAGTCTTCACAGAGGGCAATCCAAGTTCCTCATCAAGGTTCTTTTTTTAACCGCTTGAATCTCCATCAATGTCTTAAAAAATGTGTAGATGTTTTATTACCAATAGAAAATTTTTCTTTACCTTTCTTGGACGTAGTTGATGAATTTGTTGGAATGAAATTTCCACACAATCTTCCACTCCAAGGGTTTGAGTTGGAATTATTGCTTGGTGACATATTAGGTCCACTCAAAACTTGAGATTCTTCACTTGTATTTTTAGCATTTCCTTTTTCATTTGAGTCAAGATTTATTCCTTGTTTTGCATCTGCATAGAAGTTTGAAATTTCATGAAACACCACATCTATGCTTACCTTCACCTGCCACATGAGTGGGTTGTAACATTTATATCACTTTTGCTCAAGGGAATACCCAATGAAGATCCGTTTTTTTTTTTGCTTTTGGATCAAATTTCATCCTCAAATCATATGGAACATGTACATATGCAATATAGCCAAATACTTTCATATGTGATAAGTTTGGCTTTTTACTTGTAAACTTAGCTTTAGGTATAACTGATGTACAACAATATTCAGAGTTCTATTCATGATATATACAGCAATATGCATTGCTTTTGCCCAATAACTATTTCTACAATATGTCCATTTTTGGGTTCAACAACACCATTCTGTTGTAAAGTGTACCTGCATGAAAACTGTCATCGAATTCCATGACCTTTTAGAAAGCTATTGAACTCATTTGACATGTATTCACCTCCTCCATTAGATCTTAATGTCTGAATATACTTTCTTATCTGCTTTTCCACCATAGCCTTTAAATTCTAGAAGTGAGTGAACACCTCACTCTTCACTTTTATGAAGTATACCCATACTTTTCATGTATGGTCATCAATGAAAGCGACATAAAACCTGCAAGCTCCCATAGATGTGGTCTTTGTAGGACCCCAAACATTTGTATGTACTATTTCTAGCACATTCTCACTAACATTCTTGTCATGCAAAAATGATGCCTTTGATTATTTATAAAATTCACAGGCTTCACATACCTTATGCATCTCTGCAACCCTTGAAATTTTGTATTCCATTGACAAGCTCCTTTGACTGCATCAACTTCATCCTCTACAAATTTGCATGTCCAATTTGCTTGTGTCAAATCTCTATGTTAAAAATAACACATGCACCTTTTGCAAACATGGTTGCATTCATTTTAGAATTTTTCATATTGGTGAATATCCTACCCAATTTGTTTCCTTTGGTGATCAATCTTCCATTTTGTTTGTACTCTTCTACATATAACCCATCAGCATTGAACCCGATTTGTGATCCCTGTTCAACCATTTGTCCAAAACAACCAAATTCTTTGTTATATTTGGAATATTGAGTACATCAATAAGACGCTTTACCTTCCTATCCTCCATGGATATTTCTATGTTTCTTGTATGCTTGATAGGATGTGATGTATCATCATCTGTTTCAACAAATCGAGGAAATGTTAATTTTTGCAAACTACTAAAGCATTCTACATGAGTGATCATGTGATTTGAAGTACCTGAGTCAACATACCAGAATTACCATTTGATTTTGAAACATTAGGAGGTTTTTTTCCCCCGGCTTGTATATTCGCTTATTGCCCTAATGGGTTACTTATCTTTGTACATTCTCTAGTAGTACATTTAGTATTGTGTTTTTGTGCTCCAAGCTTCTTCTTCTTCCTTGTGTTGTTCGCGTGCTTCTACAGAAATCTATCTCCAACAATTGGTATCAGAGCAGGTCATCGCTTCATCTAGGGTGCCGTTGACACTCCTCTGTTCGCAGTCCCAGAATCGCACGAATTTTGGTGAACATACTCAGCGTGTTTCCGAGATCAAAACTGCTTTGCTCTGTGGTGCCGAAATCGCGATCTGAGCTCGTTTTGGCCTCCGAATGCACTATCGCAGCGCTTGTGTAGGCTATTTCATCTTTTTGTGCCAAAGGTATATACCAGTTTCTGTTCGCCAGTTTAAGCGTCTCGAAGTCTGCTACAAGTCTAGTAGAACTCGTCTCGGTAGTTCTGTTCAACTTTTTGAGATACTGTCAATTTTCTGCATCAAGGTATTTTAGTCACCGGCCATGGCTGAAAGCAGTGATGTATTCCGTATGTTGGTTGTTGAGGATAAGTTGGATGGTACCAACTACCAATTATGGGCTTATATGATGCAACATGTATTGGTTGCAAAAGGATTGTGGAACATTGTGTAGGGTGTTGAAAGAGGTCCTGTTACACCTCTGACTACAAGTACTGCAAATACAAGTGCTGGAGCTGATAAGATGGTGTCGAAGATGATATTCCATAGATTCCTGTTCATGCTACTGTTTCTGCTACACCTACTACAGAGCAGATTCGTTGGGATGGCAGAGCTGCCCAAGCACATGCATTGATAGCTTTGTCAGTCAAACGTGCCATTATTCCTCACATTCACTCTTGCAGAACAGCCAAGGATGCTTGGGATACACTTACCACATTGTACCAAGCTAGGAATGAGGCTCGTGTTGCTTACCTTCGAAAACAGTTGGAGAGTGAGCACATGAATGAAGGTGATTCTATGGACAGTTTCCTAACGAAGATCAAAGACTTGAAGGAACAATTGATTTCTGCTGATGAGGCTATACCAGATAGTTCACTTGTGCAGAACGTTCTGAATGGTCTTCCTGATTCATATCAAAGTTTTGCTTCTACTCTTCGTTTGATGATGAAAGGCAATTCGAATCCCTTATCATTTGAGGAATTAGTCTCTGTTCTATTGCAGGAATATCAGTCCAGGCAGAACAGGTCCATTATGCGAGTTGCAGATCAAGCTTTCCTAGCTAGTCAGAAGGGCAAAGGAAAATGGAGCTCTTCAACTAGCAGAAATCTGCTAATTCTACATATTCGAAGAAGGAAGATAAAGATGAGAAGAAATCAGAAAAGCAAAAATTGTTTTGTAAGTATTGTAAAGGGAATGATCATATCATAAAGAACTGTCCAAAACTGGCTGCTAAAGAGGCAAAGAAGAAAGAGGTTGGAATGGTTGTTGCAGAGGCCTCTACACCAAAAACAGAGTCTGCAAATCTTGTGCAGGAAGAAGAATGGGCGTTTACTACTCTCTGCAGTTTTGACCCATCTTCTCATGAGCAGTGCATGTCTGTAGTAGACTCAGATGTTTGGTATTTTGACAATGGGGCGACCAAACATATTACCTCGCAGCGCAGTTTCTTCTCTTCACTCGAGCCTGCCCCTACAGGGAATACTGTTACATGTGCCAACAACTCCTCTTATCACGTTATGGGAGTTGGTAAGATCATTTTGACTACTGTTGATGGTAGTTCTTTCCCTTTGTCAGATGCTTTATTTGTGCCAGGGATCAAAAAGAACATGTTATCAGTTTCTGCATTAGCCAAGATTGGCTTGGTTGTGAAATTTGTTGATGACAGGTGTACAGTTCATGATCTGTCAAATGGCGATGTGATTATTACTTCTGGCATTTTATGTCGTGGGCTGTATAAGCTCATAGACTATGAAAGATCTGTAAATGATTTGGCATGTGCATTAAATGATTCGCAGGCTATGTCAGATGCAAAGCTTTGGCATGCACGCTTTGGTCATCTGAATTTTGCTAGTTTGCTACGCCTGTAGAAATCTGAAATGGTGTCCTCATTGCCCAAACTTGAGGCACCTGGAAAACATGTTGGTGAAGGCTGTATTTTGGGCAAAATGTAGCGTTCATCCTTTCCAAAAGATGGTTATGTTCGGGCTACTCAAAAATTGCAACTTGTACATAGTGATGTTTGTGGTCCTATGCAGACGCCTTCTTTTGGGAATTACCTTTACTTCATGACTTTCATCGATAATTTTTCCAGGCATGCATGGGTATATCCATTGAAGGCAAAGTCCGAAGTGTTCATGTGCTTCAAACAGTTTTTGGTTTTGGCTGAAAATTTGTCAGCATGTAAAATGGGCACCCTCCATTTTGATCGAGGGGGGGGAATATATGTCTTCTGATTTTAATGCATTTATGGCTGAACGTGGGATAAAACACCAGTGTACAGTGTCATATACACCTCAACAGAATGGAGTTGCTGAACAAGAGAGCAGGTCTCTCATGGAGATGGCGAGGTGTATGGTCAAGACTCAGGCTTTACCTCATAGTTTCTAGCTTGAGGCTGTCATGTGTGCAGCATATGTACTGAACACGTGTCCCACTAAAGTGCTGCAGTCTATCACTCCATATGAGGCTTGGCATGATCGCAAGCCATCTGTTGCTCATCTGCGTGTTTTTGGTTGTTTGGCGTACGCATTAGTTCCTGAACAACATCGCAGAAAATTGGATGATAAAGCAGTAAAATGTATTTTTTGTGGGTGACGCAACAAAGGCCCGAACCTTGTCAAGCCTGCGGAATTCGTCGCGTCACCGTAGGGTGCTAAGCTAAAGGGATATTAGAACACCTCTATAATCAGCAGTAGCTTAGCAAGGTTACTATCACTCAACCATATAGAAAATGTGTTTTGAATTCACTGAAAAATTCCACTGGAACTTCACCGAACTATCACCGTAATTACACCGAAATGTTACCGGAATCAACTGCAATTTAGTTTGTAATTACTTCAAGTCTATAAGGAAGTGATGCGTGAACTTCCTCCACTGATTGAATTGTTTCTGAAGTTTAAGGGAAAAACTTCACCAGTTCAGAATGCCTCTTTCCGGTCAGACTTTGTACTGTGTGTACATATCCATTTCACCGAAATCTTTGATGAACTGATAGTAGAGATGTCTAGCTACAAGATCAGCTATCTCTCATACAAAGCTTTAATTTATTCTGCGAGATATACTTCGTTGTTCTACCGGAAAACACGTTTACTGAGAAAATTGTAACTGACCGAATAATACGTTTACTAATAAAGGACCGGAGAAACACGTTTACTGAAAGAACTGTAACTGTTAACTGACTTTATATCGTAACAAGAAAATATTCAAATTTCTTCACATACGAAGAATGCACGCAAGCTTCCACATGAACATGTGTTTTCTATTAGAGAAGATGTGTACAAAAACTAGCTTGGCCTCTTCTTGCTCAAGCTATGGAAACTCTCCTACAGTGAGTAGTTCTTCTTACCATCTCTCTCAGATGAATACCTGACATTTCAGGTTTTTGTTATTCATCTTTACATACGTGATCTCTGGTGTCTTCTAAACCTATTCTTGATTTCTATATGCACTCTATACGACGCGCTCTACTCACGCACTTTCTTGCTCGCTCATGCTCGCCCTCTTTTTCCTGTTCTCGTCTCTCTTTATATACAGTTTTGATCTGGTGTAACAAACTCTAACAAACTCTGATTCTTGAAGATTCTGCTATGTACATTACAGTCGTGAATTTGTCCCTTCACTAAGGCTTTGATTTTCTGATTACTTTGATTCTGCTTCTCTTTATCTTTCTTTATCTTTATGTCTGTTTGTATGTCAAATTCGTGAGTGATTCTTCAACAGCTCCCCCTCAATCACTAATTTGACTCTTCCTATCTTTCATACATATTTTTTTTCTTTTATACCTGCCATTTCTTTGAATCTGCTTGTCTTTGTTCCATCCAAACTCTTTGTCAAAATATTTGCAATCTGATCTTTTGTCCGAGTGTATACTATTTCTATCCCCTTCTCCATCACTTTTTCCCTCAGGAAATGATACTGAATTTCTATGTGCTTTGTTCTTGCATGAAATACTGGATTTGCTGCAAGATACAACGAGCTCATATTATCTCCATGTATGATAGGTATACCTTGATCAATACCCATGCTTTTGAGCAAGGTCTGCATCCATAATACTTCTTTAGCTGCTTCTACAAGTCCTTTATATTCGGCTTCTGTTGACGATAAAGCCATTGTGTGTTGTTTCTTCGAATACCAGCTCACTAGCTTATCTCCTAGGTATATCATATACCCATGTGTTGATCTTCTGTCATCTTGACTTCCTGCCCAATCTGAGTCACTAAACGCTCTCAACTTTATATCTGCCGTAAAGGGATAATATAATCCTTCCTTTATAGTTCTTTTGATATATCTAAGAACTCTTTGTCCTGCAACCCAATGTTGATCTTTCGGACAATGCATAAACTGTGAGAGAACTCCCACTGCATAACTGAGATCCGGTCTCGTTAGCGTAGCATAAATTAGGCTTCCCACTAACGACTGATACTTTCTCATATCTTTAAATTCTGCACCACTATATTTGTTGAGTTTATGATTTACTTCAAGCGGTGTTGAAGCTTCTCTGCAATTCTCCGTATTAAACTTCTTCAGTAAGTTTAGGAGATACCTTTCTTGCGAAACATATACACCATGATCTGTGTATGTGATTTCCATTCCAAGAAAGTATGATAACTTTCCTAGATCACTGATCTTAAACTCCTTTTCGAGCAATCCCTTTACTTCTTTAATTCCTTCATCTGAAGTACCTGTGATTATAATGTCAACTACATAAATACAAATGTAGATCATACCTTCTTCTGTTCTTTTGATGAGTAGACTTGCATCTGCCTTCGAACTTTGGTATCCAAGTTCATTGAGATATTTCACAAGTCTGTAATTCCAAGCTCTTGGAGCTTGCTTCAGTCCATAAAGTGCTTTTCTTAATCTGCAAACAAAATTTGGATATTTGGAACTTACAAACCCTTCAGGTTGTTTCATATAGACTTCGTCTGATATATATCCATTCAGAAATGCATTCTTTATATCTAGCTGACTTAGCTTCCATCCTTTCGATGATGCTATAGCAATCACTGTCCTTATGGTTGACATCCTTGCCACCGGACTAAACATCTCATCATAATCTATGCCATGCGTCTGAGCATAGCCCTTGATAACCAGTCTAGCTTTGTGTCTGGCTATCCTTCCATCTGCAAGTTTCTTAACTTTGAAAACCCATTTATTTCCAATTACTTTCTTACCATTTGGTTTAGGAACAAGCTCCCATGTCTTGTTCTCCTCCAGTGCACTGAACTCTTCTTCCATTGCTTCTTCCCATTGCTTCTTGCCTTTAGCTTCATCATAGTTCTGAGGTTCTTCATCATCTTTGACCATATATGCATAATTTTTCTGAGTTATGTACGAAGTATCATAAGAATACCTTTTTGGTTGTCTTCTAGTCCTGCTTGACCTTCTTGGTTCACATTCTTCATAAGTGTCTGAATACATTTCTTCATCAAATATAGGAATTTCTTCATTCCTTCTTGTTAATCCATTTCTGGACGTACTTGCTTGCATATAGTCTTCATCTCTATTCACCTGCACAATTGATTTCCCTTTCTCTTTTCTTCTTACCTCTTCTTCAAATTCTTCCGTTGTATGACTTTGATCTGCATACCAGCTTTTCTGTTCATCAAATGTAACATCTCTAGAAACAGTGAACTGTTTTGTTAGAGGACTCCATAACCTGTAACCCATCTGCTTTTCATCATATCCGACGAACACATATTTCTCTGCTTTTGGTTCAAGCTTATGTCTGAGTTGTGATGGTACATAAGCATAAGCTACTGATCCAAACACTTTGCAATGATCAAGTGTTGGTTTCTTTCCCCACCAAGCTTCATAAGGGGTCATTCCATCTAAAGCTGTACACGGTAATCTGTTTACCAAGTATGTAGCTGTATTTACAGCTTCAGCCCAAAGATAATTTGGACAATCTTTTTCTTTTAGCATAGCTCGTGCAAACTCAACTAGAGTTCGGTTCCTTCTTTCTGCTACACCATTTTGTTGTGGTGTATACCTGCAGGTTATTTCTCTCTTAATACCTGCATTCCAAAGATAATCATTGAACTCTCGGGAGAAGTATTCTCCCCCTCCATCAGACCTCAGTCTCTTAAGCTTTCGACCTGTGAGTCTTTCAGCATATGCATAAAAATGCTTAAAGGTTTCAAATACTTCTGATCTTTCCTTCAAAACATATAACGTTATCCATCTTGTAGCATCATCAATGAATAAAACATAATACCTCGATCCGTTGATTGATCCTTCTTTTGTTGAACCCCATACATCTGTATGAATGAGTTCAAGTACTACATCATGTTTGAATCCTTTCTTCTAGAAAGGTAACCTGTGGGCTTTTCCCATCTGACATGCTTCGCACTTATGAATCATATGTTGGTTCTGTACATTCGGTAATCCCAGTACCGACTGATTTGAAATCATAGCTTTAATTCCTTTTTCATTAAAATGACCTAATCTCTTATGCCAGAGATCAAGTTCTGTAATCACCTTTTCACCATGTGTGAGCAATGCTTGACCAATGTTCCCTTGTACTCTTAAAATAAAGAGTCTACCTTCTTTCTTACCAGAGACGATCTGATGATATCCATTCTCGGGATCTTCTACAAATACTCCTTCATTTGTAAATCTGACCTGAAAACCTTTCTCAACTATCTATCCCACACTAATCAAATTCTTAGGTATTGTCGAAACATACAAAACATTGGTTAGCAAATTGGCTCCACTCTTACATTTCACTTTTCCAATTGAATGTACACTATGTCTTGTGTTGTCACCTATTTGAACAGTATGACTGGAACTACCCCTTTCCAATTCTGACATTCTATATTACCTGACAAATGATTGGAACATCCAGAATCAATGTAAAATACCTTTAGATCTTCGTTATCTGATGTGCCGATTGAGTTCATCATCAATGATGTATGACTTTCATTTTGTGTGTCATTTGCGTAGTTGTAGGTGGTGTTGTAGGATTGATTCTATCCCCAACTTCTTGCACCACCTCTACCATAGCCTCCTCTTTGATTCTGTCTACCTCTTTGAGAATTACTCTGATATCTTCCACTTCTACCTCTGCTATTACTGTTCTGATTTTGATTTGATCCTTGTTGATTGTGCCAACAATCATGAGCCAGATGATTACTTAATCCACAAATCCAGCAAGCCTTCTTGTTGATATTCTGGCTACCTCTTCCTCTTCCAAAACCTCTTGCTCTTCCTTTGTCGGTGCCTTTACCTCTTGCATAGTAAGCCTGAGAACTCGACTCTTCTTCATCTTTTGACTTGCCTTTATCTCCTTTCTTCTTGTTCTTCATGTACATTGCAGAAATTTGTCCTTTATCTCCATCTCCTTTCAGGTCTTGCTCATATGTGAGCATCAAACCAAGCAACTGATTTAAATCTGGTACAAAATGATTTAAAGAAAGTTCAGTTGAGAGTACGAAAGGTTTCCACCTTTCATCTCCTCTCAAACCTGTGAGCACTTGCGCTATCAATCTGTGATCTTCAACATCTTCATTTATGGATCCAAGACTATCTGCTAGATCCTTCATCTTAGTAACATAGTCACTAATGCTTTGATCGACTTCTTTTTAAACGTTGTGAATTCGGACCATAAGCTAGCCTTCCTAGCTTTCGTAGTATTTTGGAAATGATCTTCCAACACACTCCATATGTCCTCCGCTTTCTCGAGACCTCTAATGTGCGGTAGTAGATGGTCTATAACGGTATTATAAATGTAAGCTCTTGCTGTTGCATCTTTCTTCTGCCACAGCTTCAAGGCTTCTAATTCTTCTTTTTCCGGTTGACTATCATCTTCGAAAGTCGGCTTCTTTTCTTCTCGATCACATACATCATTAAGTCCTTACTCATAAGTAAGGCTTCCATGTGCATTACCCACACGGGATAATTATCTCTATCCAATTTGTCAATTGAAACATGATCTGCCATAATCTTCTTGTTTCTGTTACTTTCGGTGAGTGAAACGTTAAAAGGTTTTACCTTTTACAAACCTTTACCCTTGAGATTGACTTCGGAATACTTCTTGATACCGTTTGTTAGCTTTCACCTTCCTTTATGAGAATTTTTCGAATTCTCTTGTGTCTTTACTTCCGTTTGCTCTTTGAGAATCTTCCTGCTCTTCAGAATCTTTTTGCTCTGAAACCACTTGTTATGGTTAACCGGCTCTAATACCACTTGTGGGCGACGCAACAAAGGCCCAAACCTTGTCAAGCCTACAGAATTCGCCGCGTCACCATAGGGTGCTAAGCTAAAGGGATATTAGAACACCTCTATAATCACCAATAGCTTAGCAAGGTTACTGTCACTCAACCATATAGAAAACGTGTTTTGAATTCACTGAAAAATTCCACTGGAACTTCATCGGACTGTCACCGTAATTACACCGGAATGTTAACGGAATCAACTGCAATTCAGTTTGTAATTACTTCAAGTCTATAAGGAAGTGATGCGTGAACTTCCTCCACTGATTGAACTGTTTCTGAAGTTTAAGGGAAAAACTTCACCAGTTCATAATGCCTCTTTCCAGTCAGACTTTGTACTGTGTGTACATATCCATTTCACCAAAATCTTTGATGAACTGATAGTAGAGATGTCTAGCTACAAGATAAGCTATCTCTCATACAAAGCTTTAATTTATTCTGCGAGATATACTTCGTTGTTCTACCAGAAAACACGTTTACTGAGAAAACTGTAACTGACCGAATAATACGTTTACTGATAAAGTACCGGAGAAACACGCTTACTGAAAGAACTGTAACTGTTAACTGACTTTATATCGTAACAAGAAAATATTCAAATTTCTTCACATACGAAGAATGCGCGCAAGCTTCCACATGAAAATGTGTTTTCTATTAGAGAAGATGTGTACAAAAACTAGCTTGGCCTCTTCTTGCTCAAGCTATGGAAACTCTCCTACACTGAGTAGTTTCTTCTTACCATCTCTCTCAGATGAATACCTGACATTTCAGGTTTCTGTTATTCATCTTTACATACGCGATCTCTGGCGTCTTCTAAACCTATTCTTGATTTCTATATGCGCTCTATACGACGCGCTCTACTCACGCAATTTCTTGCTCGCTCATGCTCGCCCTCTTTTTCCTGTTCTCGTCTCTCTTTATATACAGTGTTGATCCGGTGTAACAAACTCTAACAAACTCTGATTCTGGAAGATTCTGCGCTGTACATTACAGTCGTAAATTTGTCCCTTCACTAAGGCTTTGATTTTCTGATTACTTTGATTCTGCTTCTCTTTATCTTTCTTTATCTTTATGTCTGTTTGTATGTCAAATTCGTGAGTGATTCTTCAACATTTTTGTTGGGTACAGTTCTGAAAGTAAAGGCTATTGTCTGTATCATCCAGAGACTAAACGCATTCTGGTTAGCCGTGATGTTGTTTTTGTGGAAGATGCTATTCAGCCATTGCTTTCATGTACTAAGGAGACATCTGTTAGCTCCAAAGACATGTATGATACTTTGATGCCTCTTTTTACAGGTGGACAGTCTAGTGTTGGTCCTAATGAGGAAACTTCTCAGCCTTTGCAGGTTTCATGTGATGATGCAGATCATTCCATTTCTGATGCAGATTTACATGATGCACTAGTTGATGAGAGAGCTGATATTGAGCAGGCAAAAACTATGCCAAAATGGCTGGTGCAGACTTTGTGTGATAGCAAATTAGATGCACCTCTATCAAATCGTACTCGTTCAGGCTCTCATAGTGCCTCTTTTGCATCAGATTGCTATGCTATGGCTGCATCTAGTCTCTGTGATGAGAATGAGCCTGTTTTGTTTGAT
Source organism: Ceratopteris richardii (assembly GCA_020310875.1). Lineage (NCBI taxonomy): Eukaryota > Viridiplantae > Streptophyta > Polypodiopsida > Polypodiales > Pteridaceae > Ceratopteris > Ceratopteris richardii. Next base: position 73,202,337 of record CM035436.1, on the reverse strand, counting down.
GAAGCACAAAATTAAAAAAATTGGATGGTTGCTATGCAATCTAAATATGATGCAATAATGAAGAATGGTACTTGGTCTTTATGTGACTTGCCTCCTGGCGAGAAGGCCATTCGCACTAAGTGGGTATACAAGCTGAAGTGTAATCCTGATGGTACAGTTGACAGGTATAAGGCTAGGCTTGTTGCAAAGGGTTATGCGCAGGAAAGAGGCATTGATTTTGATGAGACCTTTGCACCTACATGCCGTATGACTACTATTCGGAGCATCTGTGCACTTGCAGCCCATCATGGTTGGAATGTACATCAGTTGGACATTAAAACTGCATTTCTGAATGGTGACTTGCATGAAGAAGTGTATGTTTTTCAGCCCCACAGCTTTGTGCAGAAAGGGCATGAAAACCAGATGTGCAGGTTAAAGAAGGCATTAAATGGTTTAAAGCAAGCACCATGTGCTTGGTATGAGAAGATACATGCCTATCTGATTGCACATGGTTTTGAGAACATTCCAACTAAAAGCACCTTATATGTTAAGTGTGCTAATGATGTGCTTCTGATCATTGTTGTCTATGTCGACGACATGCTGCTCACTGGTCCTATTGAGAAGCATATTGCTGATTTTAAGGCTGATTTGCATGCCTCATTTGAGATGTTTGATTTGGGGCATTTGCATCACTATTTGGGCATTCAGTTTATGCAAGTTGATGGTGGAATGGCTTTGTGTCAAACGAAATATATTGACACATTATTGCAGCGTTTTGGCCTTGAAGACTGTAAGCCTATTGCCACTCCTATGAAGACAGGTTTACGATTGAGACTTCTCCATGATGCTGGAGATGCATTTGATGATGTTCTCTATCAACAGGTTGTTGGATGCTTGATTTACTTATGCATTACTCGGCCAGATATTCAGTTTGCTGTCTCACAGATGAGCAGATTTATGCATTGCCCAGGAGTCAAGCATTGGCAGACGATTAAGCGCATCTTTCACTACTTGAGTGGTACTCGGCTACTTGGGTTGTTTTGTCCCAAGGGGGGATCACTACCACCAGATTTGCATGCTTTTTCTGACTCTGATTGGGTTGGTTGCTATGACTCTTGTGTGTCCACTAGTGGCTTTTTCTTCATGCTTGGTAGCTCATGTATATCTTGGTTGAGCAAGAAGCAGCCTACTGTGGCCACTTCCAGTTGTGAGGCTGAGTATAGGGCAGCTTTCACAGCTATTGTGTACTGTGTGTGGCTCAGACGCCTTATGGCTGATTTGGGTGTTGGAGAGAATTCTGCCACCACTATCTTCACTGACAGTCACAGCACATTGGCAATTGCGAGGAACCCTGTATTCCATGCTCGCACTAAGCACATTGAGGTGCATTATCACTATGTCAGGGAGAGGTTCTCTGCTGGGGAGATCAGCTTGGCATATGTGCCCACGCAGGAGAACATTGCAGACCTTTTCACGACGGCTCTGCCCAGGGAGAATTTTGAAGCTTTCCGCAAAGCTTTGGGCTTACTTCCAGTGACTTCCACATAGCTTGGCACTTCCTTATACATGAGTGCCAGCTACTTGTTCACTGCATCACTCCCAGGGGGGATTTGTTGATATATTTAGGTAGTGATGTGTGTGAACACTCTAGGACCACCAGGGCACTTTTTTCCCTCTTTAGGAGGTTTTTTCCCTCGGGTTGTATATATGCCTATTGCCCTAATGGGCTACTTATCTTTGTACATTCTCTAGTAATACATTCAGTATTGTGTTTTTGTGCTCCAAGCTTCTTCTTCTTCCTTGTGTTGTTTGCGTGCTTCTGCAGACGTCTATCTCCAACAGCCAAGAGACGAGAGAGAATGTCGTATTGGGTGCAATCTGCCCCCATGCACTCTGTTTCGATAGTCCATAGAGTGCATGTATTTACAAGAATTTTTTACTATGTTGAAATAGTGGTTACATGAGAGCGGCTTCAGAAAGCATACATGAAAGTAAAAGTTGGTAACTTTTGTAGAAAGCCTTTGCTTTCAATATCAAAAATTATGGTCTACAATGACCCTTATTCTAACCACTACTTTTCTAATTGTTTCTAACAATAGAACCCTCTACGCGACTTTATTTAAAAACTATATAAATTATAAATTGGATTATTGATGTCCACCCTTTCACACCTTTCACGCCCTCACAAACCTTCAGTTGCTATATCAAAAACATCAAAACACCTTAATACATTAATAAATTAGCACTCCAACAAGTCCTTGTTCAACACATTCCATAATTCATAACATGCCCCTCAGTGGAAAAAGAAACTGACTTCAGTTGATAAAATAAAAAAAAACATGGATGGCCAGTCACATGTTCCATCACTCAATGAAAATAAGCATGTCCCATGTAAAAACACATGCATGGAAATGTTCATAGAGGAGTTACATTAATGTGTTTGTGTATGATATGCAAAAATTAAGTGGTCATTATGGGGTGTTAATTGTGTTCTATGTATCCATTGACATTCTTCAATAGAATGAGTTTTTTACTTAACTAAATATCGATGATATTGAGTACCTGCGCGTGTAGTAGTGACATCATGTTCAATTATTTTCTCAAAAACTAAGATTTCATATTGTTCTTCAATTAAAGGAGGGTCATCAAGAAATGGAGTGAGTGGTAAAGTGCCTTTAAAAAGTAAACTAATATGAAAAGATTTATGTATATTCCAATGAGATGGTATCTAATCTAAATGAATTATCATTAATTTTCTTTATAATGCGAAACGTTCCATAATAGCATGGTGCAAGTTTAATTTTAGGGTGCTACAAAATATTTTTGAGATGTCTTTTAATGATAGGCAACCATAAAAGATCATTTTCCTTGAATTCCTTGGTTAATCATTTTGTATTGATATTACATTATGTCACTCTGGACTTTTCCTAATGTGCTCGTGAACATCATGAAGTATAGAAATGTGATCCTGAGCAATAGAATCAGCCATCTGAATGTCGAGGTTTGAATAAGTGACATGGGAGTGGGAAGCTTTTTACCATAAAAATTTTCAAAAGGTACACGACTAGTAGTGGTGTGTGGTATTATTGTAAGAAAATTGAAGCAATGGTAACTTTTCATCCCAGTTACTAGGATTATCGAATGAATAATAATGCAATAAATCAAGAATAGTACTGTTTGTAGCCTCACTTTTTCCATTACTTTGGGGATGAAATGTAGAGCTAAAATCTATTTTAGAAACAAAATGTTGAAATAAGGCAACCCAAAAATGATTACAAAATCTAACATTATGATCAAATAACATTACTTTAGGAAATCCATGATGTGTGAAAATGCATTTAATGAATAATTTTGCAGCCTCAAGTGTGTTGGGTGTGCGTAGAAGTGTGAGAGACACACAAGAAGCAAACACAAGAAGCACAAATGTAGCAAGACACACGGAGAAGACGATGGCTAGAATAGCTCACTCTATTGATGATGAACTGAACTGAAGTAAGAGCTGAATAATATCCCTAAGTACAAAGTACCACCACATATGAGAGTATCAAGTATGTGGTAACATGGGGAAAAAACCTCTAGCCAACACTAGAGTAAAAAGTGCCCATGTATAGGGAAAAGGTTCACATCAAAGCTACTCGAGGAGCACATAAGTGTAACAAACCCCCATGGAGCGAATGATGTGAACACATATAGGGAGTGACAGATCAGCCCCCACAAGGTAACAAGCCTAAAGCTTTGCGAAAAGCTTCAAACTTTTCCAGTGGAAGAGCTTTGTTGAATATGTATGCCACATTATCTTGTGTAGGCACATATACCAAATCAATATCTCCTGCATGAAGGCGCTCTCTCACATAGTGATAATGCACCTCAATATGTTTGGTCCGTGCATGAAACACTGGGTTTCGTGCAACAACCAAAGCACTCTGACTATCAGTGAGAATATGCATAGCAGCATCAATCTCCATGCAAAGATCCATCAATAGGCGTCTCAACCATATGCACTCCACTCAGGTATGAAAATTGCCTTGTACTCAGCTTCACAACTTGATGTCACCATTGTAGGTTACTTCTTACTCAACCAAGATAAGCATGAGTCTCCAAGGAAAAAGCAATTACCACTAGTGGACACACAAGCATCATAACAACTAGCCCAATCACTATCTGTAAAAGCATGCAAGCATGGCTGAATATCTCTGCCATAAAAGAGACCTAATCTCAAAGTGCCTCGAAGATATCTAAACACACATTTCACCACTTGCCAATGCTTAGTGTCAGGGCTACGATGAATCGACTCAACTGGGAAACTGCATACTATATATCCGTCCTTGTGTTGCATGCATATATAAGACATCCCACAACTTGCTGATAAAGAGAAGTGTCAAATGCATCACTGGAATCCTCAACCGAGAACCTAAATCCTATCTCAAATGGTGTGGAAACTGGCTTGCAATCCTCAAAGTCAAAACACTGAAGTAGTTTTTCAACATAATTTTCTTGATGCATAACAATTCGCCCCTCAATGGATACAAAGTGGATGCCAAGATAGTAGCTCAAAAGACCAAGATAAGAGACATCAAAAGTATGTTGCAAATCAGCCATAAGAATGTCAAGTTTTGCATTACATGACCCAGTCAAGAGTATGTCATCGACATAAAGAACAAGCACTATAAAATCAGCCCCATTTTTGCATACATAGAGTGTGCTTTCAATCAGACTACATGTGAAGCCAAGAGCAATCTAGTGCTTATGGATTTTTTCATACCATGCACGTGGAGCTTGCTTGAGTCCATACAAGGCTTTATGCAAGTGACAAACCGTATGCTCTTTCCCTTTCATAGAAAATCCAGGAGGTTGCTTCACATAAACCTCTTCTTGCAAATCACCATTCAAGAAGGCTGTTTTTATGTCCAACTGATGCACTTTCCAACCTCGATGGGCAACCAATGCAACCATGGTACGAATGGTAGTCATGCGTGAAGTAGGTGCAAATGTTTTCTCATAATCAATGCCATATTGTTGCGCATATCCTTTGGCAACCAATCTAGCTTTGTAGCGATCAATGCTACCATCATATTTTCTCTTAATCTTATAAACCCACTGTGTACCAATGGCATTCTTTCCTTTTGGCAATTCACATAACTCCCAAGTACCATTCCTATGTATGGAATCCAATTTTTATTGCATAGCACTCATCCATTGTGGATCATCACATGCATCTTCAAAAGAAAGTGGCTCTTCATTACATGCTATAGCAATAAGAGAATAATCCACAAAATTGCTTGATGCATGGTGCACTCAATTTGTTGTCCTGCAAAGTTTGTTTCAACCACTTTGGCATAGTTTGTGGACTCTTGATAGACATGTTGTTGGCAATGGTCAGGGCGGTCAAGGACTTACAAGACAAGGGAGCCAACGAGAAGGGCCAAGCAGGCAAAGCAATCAAAGAAGATCTGGCAAATAGGCCCATCATTTTTCCTGAATTAATACTTCCCAAATAGTGATTTTAGTCACTTTACACCATTGTAAATACCATTCCACCTTTTTGTGACTCCATTTTGTGCAAGCCAAGGAGTCCTTGAGCTTGAGGAGCATTAGAAGTACCTACCTATCAATTTTCATATTTTTTTAGATTCCGTTTGAGCCCTCAAATAGGCCCTAGAACCTAATTTTTAACTAGGCCAGACACGAGGTTTGGACAAGGCCAAAGCTAATCAAAAACTATAAAAAGAGCTAGAGAGCTCATTTTTGAGGTTAGCTTGTTGTAGAATTGAACTTGTAAGAGCACATTTGAGTAATCTAAAAGAATTCCATTATCTCTCTCTTTGTCCTTGCCTTGTGTGTGCGTGTGTGTATGTGTGTGTATGTGTGTGCATGTTATTGTGCTTCTCACTCACTCACTTGTGCCATCACTTGTTCGAGGTCTTCATACCATCCTCATGTCTTCCCGGATTGACATTAAAGGAGGTGCTACTCTTCACTGAGCTACACCAAATTTTGGCGTCCCTGTTGGGGATCGAGCCTTGAGGACGAGCGTGTGATGGTAAGACGTAGAGTTGTGACGTTGGCGTTGTAGGTAATTTCTTTACTTTTCCTTATTTTTGTCTTTCTTACTTCACCATCATCATCCTCACCATATCCCACCTCCATCTCCATCATCGCAAAAATTTCAGTTTTTCGATCATATCTCCTTCCTCCTTCCATTTCCCTCATTTCACTTGTGAGAGAGAGCAAGAGAGAGATTTGTGTGCGCTTCTTTTGCATGTTTTTTGAGCTTCCTTGCAGGATTTGGCTGTTTCATCGTCACCAGCAGACTACACAGGTACGAAAAAGCTCTGCTCTGTCTCTGTTCACAGACCTCTGTTGATCGCGATGGACAGAAAATTTCATCTTTTGGTAAAACAAAGTGCACCACAATGACACCCATGAGGAGCACACTCCAACTCACTAATTGAAACTAAAAAAATCCGTGATTCTCTATCAATCGCGATCGACAGCCACGATTGACAGACTCTGTCAATCGCGACCAACAGACTCTGTCAATCACGACTGACAAACCTCGATGGATTTCCACGTACTCAGTCAATCGCGATTGACACTGTCGATCGCGACCGACTGAATTTTGACGATTGACACATAATTTCGTGTGCCCACGTGTCCATCGCGATGGATAGGCCCACGATTGACTGAAGTTACACCGGAATTCATGCTAAAAGTGTCGATCGTGATTGACACCATCGATCGCGATTGACAGGACCCACGACCGACTCTGTCGATCGTGATCGACACTGTCAATCGCGACTGACAGGCCTGACGGACACCTCTGCCAATCGCGATTGACAGACCTCTCGATCGCGATTGATAGGCTTTTTCGGCTAAAATTTTAGGGTATTAGTGCTCCAAGTTTTGGGGTAATTTTGGGCATACTTGTCAAACAATTAGAACTTTGTGAGGTCCCTACACTTGTATTTTTGAAAAAAATCCTGGGAACTATCAGCCTGTTTGAACCCTGTTTTGACTCCAGAACCCTGAACTATCATAACTTTGTCATACAAAATCCGTTCGGGGTGATCTTAGTGCTTGTTGGAAAGTCGTGGGGAGTACAACAAAAAGTTCCACTGGTTACGGTAAAATTAATATCAGCATTAGTAGATATAGTAATTTTAAGTTGACCATCCCTAGGGGAAGGAAAACTCAGGGATCTCTAGAATTGTGTTTCATAAAGACTTAGTGCAAATTGATATCTGAATTACATGAATGGAAGTGATTTGTTAAGTCATTTGAATCCAAGTCTTGAGCTAACTTTGGGACTTTTACAGGTCCATTGAGAGCACTAGAAGGCATCCAAAGCAAGGGCATTCCGCAAGCTTGAGAACGGGGCTCTTGAGCACCAAAGAGCAAGGTATCAGCAAGTGAGATTGGATTATTCTCAACTCCCTTTGTCAATTCCTAGCTTCGGCTAAGTGCGAGTAGTTCTATAAGTAAGTCAGGGCGACAATAGGCATCTGTCAAGTTGAAGACAATTAAATACTCAAGTTCAAGCATAAAGATAGTCTCTTTGCGATCGATAACTTAAAAAGAAAAGGAGTTAATGTAGTACGAACAAACTAAAGTGCGGAAATTAACTCAAGTATTCCTGACGATGTGATATCAGACAAGATCATAAACACGATAATCAACTAAAAAAGAACCAAGTAACTGATACAAAAGAACTCAGCAACGAGGCTGTACCTTGGGCAAAAATTGGGATTGCTTAGTAAAGCATATGAACCTTAGATCAGGACCACACCTAGGGAGAGATAGACAGAGCCTTAGGTCTTCAGAGGCTAGTGTTAATCATACTGCTAGGTCTTGGGCCCAACAGTTGAGCCATTATTCACACTACCCTAGCTCTGAATCTAGCGAATCCGAGATGTCTCATGGTATGGAGAGACCCACAGGAAGTTCCAGTGTGCCATATTTACAAAGGGTAGAAGGCCCTTACAAGATGCAACTCGAATACCTTAGGACCAACCAATTAGGTGCTTGCATCTATGAGGACGTCCTAGGAAGATCCATGGTCCAAATGAAAAACCCTGACGAACCCATTGGAATTGAACACCCAGCTATCAAGTTTGAAAATGGAGCATACCTAGACAAAGAGGGAACCATATACGTAGTCACCAGCCACCCAGATAGGGCAGACGAATTCAAGAATGTGATCCCAGAGACGGACATAGGTGACCTAGAGCAAGGGAACTTAAATGGAGAGCTTAAAACCCCTCGAGGTAAATCAGTTCTCACTAGAATTATCACACCGGAGTGGGTGCCCCAGGACAATAAGAGCATAGACCTGCTCTTAAATCGAGAGACTGATGAAGCCTTTTGGAGGTATAAGCCTGATCAACCAATTGAGGTTGGAGCACTCACTATCTATGAGTTTAAGGATCCAGATAGTCCAGGCAGAGTGACCTATTTAGACAATACTTTAGAAAGAATCTTTGTAGTCACGGAGCATGGTAGGCATGCCTACACTTGGAAGGGTGAATTTCTTTTCCCCCAACCAAGATCTAATGTCTCTTATGGCCATCAAGGAGTTGGAACATCCCAAGCTCATGGATCTCAAAGGGACAGAAGTAGAGATAGGCTAGAAGTGAGTTTCGCCAACCCATTGGGAAGAGAAAGAACAAGAACGGAAATGGATAGAGTGGAACCTGAGAGACTTAGAGCTCCAAGAAATCCAAGAAATGCAGATGAATTCCCTCTCCCAAGACCTAGAGAGCACACGAGGAATTTTAAGACCTACATAGCTAGTTAACTCCATGAAGAATTACTTCGATGGCACTGGAGATCCATACGATCATGTGGCCGAATTTAGACAAGTCTTGAGAGTTGAACAAGTTGAGGACCTATTCATGCAGTACAATGCTTTCAGCCTCACCCTTAGGAACACAACCCTTACATGGTTTCAACCTCTAAATGAGAGACAGTTCGGAAGCATAGACTAACTTCTCGAGGCTTTCATCACTGAATTCTCTAAGAGTGGCATACGACATAACACTTCCTCACTGATTCATAGCTTCAAGCAGACACCACAAGAGACTGTTAGACTAGCAGGAAGAAGTTCTAGGCAATACTTAGAGAGATGCCCTGTCCCAGAGTTGCCCACTCCAGCCAAACAGGTGGCTTTATTCCTAGATGGACTGCTAAGTACAAAGTTGAGATCATATGTGTACTTGAAAGACCTAGGACCATAGAATAGTGTGTACACATGTGCATCAACATTGAGGATAACCTAGGGGAGGAATTAGAACTTTCCAAAATCTACAAAGATTTAGAGAGTTCTACTAGCCTCTCTTCCTCGCAATCCACATCTATTGAGGAACTCGCTGAGAAAGTAGCTCAAAAACTAGGTGTCTCTAGCAAACAAATCCCAAGATTTGCCCCAGTTAAGCGGTGCTATACTTGTGGAGGTGACCATATGGCGAATGTATGTCCCATTATGGCTCAACCCCAAGTGAATCCTAGTAGCCAATATTGCACCATCGAATGAAGGTACACTAATCACACCGCGCAAGATTGTCCGTACAATAAGAAAGTAGTTAGGCAAGCTTACACACAGCCATATCCACAACAGGGCAGATACCAGAACCAATTCCCATCACAGCAGTACGGTAGGCCCTAGCAACCCTATCAGCCACCCTATCAAGGGCAGCAAAGACCTCAACTAGTTCTAGCTCAGCAACCTCCTATCCCAACCAATGTGATTCCCGTAAAGTATGCAGCTGTAGAAGAAAATTTGAATAGAGCTATAGTCCCAGTAACTTCATTACTTTCGGAAAGTGATCCCAGTGACCATAGCTTTGATTCTACACATATTGATAGCCCCCCGGCTTACTACATGAAGTCTCCTGAACATGGTGAGTCCTACTATAGTGAAGAACCGAGTGAACATAGTTGGGAGCCAGAGTATGCAAATGTCATGTATGCAAACCCCAACTCTAGACCTCAACCTAGGCAGGCAAGACCCCCATTCCCTAGAGGACCATTCTACAGATGTTAGGGAGATCACCTTATTCGTGATTGCCCTATGACTGCACCTACGCAGCCCCAATCGGTAACCATTCAAGGCTTTTGTTCGGATTGTGGGAAGGAGCATTTCTTATGAGATTACCCAAAGAACCCCAATAACATGCCGAAAATCACTCCCATCAATGTTATTGGTTAGTAGTAGACTCTACAGGAAGTGTCACTTCCACTGTGCCAGTGCAAGTGGTCACTAGAGCTCAAGCATTGCAGCAAAACCAAGGTGTAGGCCAAGAAAAGAGCCCAGATGTTAGCAAAATGGAGAGCATGACAAAGAAGAGGACTAGAGCTTGGAAGGATAGTCGAGAAAGAATGAAAAGGCAATGGGCAAAGAAGATGAGTGAACTCGAGGAAAGCCTAAGAGAAACAAAAGCCAGGCTAATTGAACTTACATCTCAAACTCCCTCTCACACTACCCCACCACCACCATTCCCATCTCCATCCAATCCACCCCCCTCCAACCCGCCTCATACAATCCCACCACCCCCTAGAGTAGGATCAGTATTAGCAGATCCCACTCCTGAGGACCTGAATATAATGCTTAAAGCATATCAGGCCAAAATCCAAGAAGGGCCAAACCTAACCGATCATGAAAAGTGTTACCCTAGAGCAGAACTAGAGCTTGAACGAACCAAAATTTGTGCTAAGATGGTGGAATTGGCTCAAATCATGTTTGAAGCCGCCTCTTTAACTTCTCTAGTTCAGCTAAGATGTAGTTGCACTTTGATGGACTACTAGAAAGATTGGAGAGGCTAATTGCACAATCAGAAAAGGAACCCGCCTCTCAAAATAAGGACAAGCCAAGTGAAAGGCTAAGCCTTCCCGCCCAGAAAGCTTATGTGCCCAACTCCACAGAGCCTGACACATCTTCTTCTATGAATCGGTACTCACCTGAATACCTACGAGAGATTCAAGAAGAAAAATGGGCTAAAGAGAGTGAAGTCCCTCCTCCCTTTGAACTTGTGGATGACGCGCATGATCAACTCCCACAAGATATTCCCTCCATTTATGGAGAACAGGAGAGTGCACAATCTCAAGAGAGATTAGACTTTGAGTCTGATTCTTTACATGAATTGCCCCGCTTCACATGCCCATGGGAAGCTAAGTCTACTTGTATGAGAGCACCCACGGTCATGGTACAAAACGAAGACTCAGTCATACCTAGGAATACGGAGGTAGTAAAGAATACTAAAGTGCAGTGCAATCTCACTTTAGAAGGGTTACTCAAGGTTAGGCCAGAACTGTGGAAACATGTAGCCAAACAAGTACCAGAGATAGCTAAACCGCGTTCCCAGGTAGGTTCTCATAGAACAGTGCCAGAAATTCCTCTAGACAAGATAGGAGATATGAGTGAAGGAGAAGAAGGAAACACCTATCTTCCCATCACCCATCAAGGATACACAACTAAGGCATTTCTGGACTCAGGTGTAGGAGTTGCAATTGCTATCACTTCCCTATGGAAGCGTTGGGGCAAGCCAGCACTTAGGCCAACGAGAATGAAATTGCAGATGGCTGATGGTCACATAGAAAGACCCTTAGGCTTGCTAGAAGGAATAACTCTCACTACATGCGGTGTTGAGTTTGAGCATACTTTTGCCATATGTGATTTTAGCAAGAACCATGCCTATGAGATGATTTTGGGAAGAGCATTTATGCGACAGTTGCAAGTGGTACAGGATTGGGGAACAAATTCCTTGTATTTGCAACACTTAGGTGTTACGACCAATGTGAATCTCAAAGATTACTCTCATAGAGATGTCCCTCCTATCCAATGGAATCCCATCCATAGAGTCAAAGATGATACAGAGTCAGTGCATTCCATAGGATCAAGATCCTCATGGATGCATGAAGACACCCACTTATGGATGTGCAAAGTGGTAGTAGAAGAGGAGAAGAGAGAAAAAGCCAGAGAGGTAGGTGCGAAAGAGACACATAGATCAATTCAAGACCCAGCCTACGCACCTGTAGTATTCCCTGATGAAGAATTTGAACCTCACGGTTGGGCAGAAATTTTAGCAACAATGGATGTAGCCATCAATGAAGAACAATGGACACCCCACTGTGATGAGGATGGCTATGACATTTCAGTCTTCTCCATAGAGAAAATCATGGGAGATTCAGTTCTGGAAGAATGTGAACATAGCATTGATGCATTTGAGGATGCAAGTGACTCTGATCTAGAGTCAATCATTATGGACTCACCATTTGCATCCGATGAAGAATACTTCTATGAGGTAGAAGTTCACTCTCAGAGACATGAAGAGCTCACAAATGATGTACGGTTAACCACGCAAGTGACCACCAAGAGTGAAGGCAGGAAGAGGAAGAAGAAAGAAGTCACATCAGAAGAAGAAGAAGAATCCTTGTTTGAGGTCCTAGAAAACTTTAAAAAATATGAAATAGATGATAGGAGAGTCATGATAAGAATGCCTAAACGTGATGCACAAGCAGGAGAAGCCTATGATAACAAGGAAACCACCAAGAAAATTGTTGTAGCCATAGAAGAAGGAGAAGAAAGATGCACCGACATAGGACATGACCTAATGGAAGAAGAACAGGAGTTGATAGCCTTGCTAAGGGAGTATAGAGATGTATTCGCTTGGAGCTACAAGGACTTAAAACGCGTAGACCCTGACATATGCTCACACACAATTCCCATGACCTCAGATGCCAAACCGTCCAAGCAAAAGCCATACACCTATAACGATAACTACGCTGCTAAGATCAAAGAGGAAATAGATTGTCTGGTGGAAGTTGGATTCATCTATGAAATTGAGCACACTGAGTGAGTATCCCCCATTGTAGTTGTGCCTAAGAAGAATGGAAAGCTACATGTGTGCATTAACTTGAAGAGGGTTATTGCAGCCACTATTCGAGATAACTATCCGCTTCCCATCACTGAGCATCTATTAGAAAGAGTAGCAATCAAGGAAGTGTATAGCTTCCTTGATGGATTTTCTGGCTACAATCAAGTAGCCATAGCTCCAGAAGATCATCATAAGATAGCTTTTGCCATAGAGTGGGGCATATTTGCCTTCCGAGTAATGCCATTTGGTCTCACCAATGCACCCGCTACATTTCAGAGACTGATGTGTCATGTATTTAAAGAATTCCTGAGGAAGAATTTAGAGGTCTATGTTGATGATCTTTGTGCTCATTCCAACATTAGACAAACACATATACCTGAACTCAGGAAAATCTTTGACAAATGTAGAGAATATCAAGTCTGCTTGAACCCAAAAAAGTGTGTTTTCATGGTCAGGTAGGGCAAGATTCTAGAACACATAGTGTCAAAGAATGGCATATCTATAGACGAGGAAAAAGTTAGAGCTATTGCAGAGCTACCTAGGCCAAAGAATGTCAAGGAAGTACAAGCTTTCATGGGGCATTGTGGTTATTACCGACGGTTTATACACATGTATGCCATCATAGCAAAGCCTCTGTATGGACTTTTAACCAATTTCGAGTGGACAGAAGAGTGTGAGAACTCCTTCAATGAGCTTAAATGACGATTATGTTCAGCACCAATCTTGACCACACCAGATTGGAATAAGCCCTTTCATGTTCACGTGGATGCATCCAATTATGCTATTGGATGTGTACTCGCACAACCTACTGGTGAAGGTAATACGGATCTTCCAATTGCCTATGCTAGTAGACAATTGAATGCAGCTGAACGAAATTATACCACCACTGAACGAGAAGGATTAAGCATGGTGTATGCGGTTAAAAAATTTAGAAACTATTTGCTTGCAAACAAGTTAAAATTTTTTACGGATCATCAAGCACTGTTGTACTTGGTAAACAAGCCATGTAATACAGGTACATTGGTGAGATGGTTTCTCTTGCTAATGGAATACAACTTTGGGGTTCTGGTGAGGAAAGGAAAGACTCACCTGAGAGCAGACCATCTCTCTAGGCTCACATCTAGAGAAGCCCTAGAAGCAGTATCAGATGATCTTCCTGATGCTTACCTGTTTAATTTGGAAGTTCTACCTCAGTGGGCTAAGACACTAGTGCCAATATTGACATATGGGCCTAAACATCCAGTAGTAAACACTCAAGATAGGGAGATAGTAAAAACCCAAAAATACCAGATCATGGCAGGAAGTACATACAAGCATACAAATCAAGGGATCCTAGCTTGTTGTGTGGAGGAGGATGAGTACGCAAAATGGTTGCAATTAGCACATGTAGGTGCATTAAAGCAACACTACTCAAAGCAACAAACCCTACAGACACTAAGGAGACTCGGAGTGCATTGGCCGACTATGGAAGCTGATGTCCATAAATTATGCAAGGAATGCCCGATCTATTGCACTAAACCACCCGTGAGCATGCCACTCTTTATCAAGTGTCCATAGTGCCAGATTTGAGTGAACCACTAGTAGCCTTCTTGAGGACGAAAACATTTCCTCAAGATATGACCCTGACGAGGCAAATAAGTTTAGAATAAGAAGCCCTAGACTACTCACTCATTGATGATAATCTATACAAGCGTGGTAAAGATGATTACCTCAGATTATGTGTCCATGAGAGCGAATACCTCAAGATAATGGAAACTGCTCACCAGGGTGTAGCAGGAGGACATTTTGGACCAGATCCGGTGATCAAGGCTATACTATTTGCACGTCTTTGGTGGTCGACCCTTCACATGGATGCACATACCTATGTGAAGAGGTGTGATGTCTGTCAGCGGACTCAGTATCCTATACGTAAAGATGAGATGCCTTTGAAACCTATGATGGGTGGACGAGCATTCTCTAAGTGGGGAATAGACTTCGTAGGTCCTATTAATCCCCCAGCTAAGCGTTCCCATGCTGAATACATTATTGTGGCCACAGATTACCTAACCAAGTGGGTAGAGGTAAAAGCTGCGACCAAGAATGATGCTTTGACGATTGCTAAGTTCTTATTTGAGAATGTGTTCACCAGATACGGGCTACCTATAGAGCTAGTTAGTGATAGAGGCACTCACTTCTTGAATGAAGTTGTTGAAAATATCCTTCAAGAGTTCTTGGTGATACACAAGAAGTCTGCCCCTCATCACCCACAAGCTAATGGCCAAGCTGAGAGCACAAATAAGATTCTATGCAATGTGCTGACCAAATTAGTGAATAATAAACGCTCTGATTGAGACAAATAGCTACACCATGTTGTTTGGGCATACAAACTTGCCTATAAAACGGTACTCCAAGCCACACCCTTTTAGATTGTATTCGGTCAAAATGCAGTGCTACCATTGGACTTCTTGATACCTACGTTGAAAGTAGCACAGGAGCATGAGTGGACGGGTCATGAACTCTCTTCGAGGATTTTTGATCTAGAACGACTAGGTGAAACAAGACTAAGAGCTACAACTGGAATATATGCAGGTAAGAAAAGACAGAAGGCATACTTTGATGCCCATGTGAAGGATAAGGGCTTGAAAGCAGGAGACCTAGTTTTAGTCTACACGTTGAAGCAACATGCGAGAAAAGTAGAGAAGCGTGGTTATGGACCTATGATCATAAATAGGATTTCAACTAGTGGAGCAAACAACTAGCCACTTTAGAAGGCGATATTCTCCCTAGTTACATAAGCGGATGCAAAGTCAAGTTATATCAAGAACCCCTGACTGAAGAGATGCTAAATCGACTCAACACTGCCAAGAAACGCAAGGAAGCAGAAAAACGAATTCGAGAAGAGGCACAGGCAAAAGCATTGGAATGCATCCGAAGGATGAAATTGAGAACACGGGGCAGAGATTGGCCTAGGACAGAGGCCTATGGAGCTCAAGGATATCATATGGCTATGTGTGAAGTTTCAGGTATGAGCTCTCATAGAATAATTGATCGACGTTCTTTTGTAACCTTAGAGATAGGACAAGGAACGAGTGCAAGGACTGTAAGGGCCTTGATTGACTCAGGTGCAGCCACTAGTGTTGTTAAACTTTCTTACTATCGAGAATTGAACTTAAATGACCATCCTGTGGAAGCATATGTCATAGGATTGGGAGGTACGGAAACCCCTTGCATTCAAGATCTTTTAATGACAGTTAAAGTACTAGTGTGTCAAGATGAGGATCTCACTGAACCCTTGTCTTGGGTCAAGACTGGATCTATGATCATGCAGTCAACCTAAACCTAAGAAGTGGACTTCTACAGGTCTGGGTAAATCAGAATTGCATTCTAATCGAGCTAGAACATAAAGCACTCAAGGAACTAGGAAAGGCACCAACTCCTGGTCCTTCCAAGAGTACACATGAAGATGACCATGCTATTCTTGTCCAAAACTATGTGATGCAGAGGGATGATTATCTCAAAAAAGAGGTCAAGGATACGATGGAACTCCCTTCTTTTCCAAAGGCCATCGGGATGCAGCAACCAGAGGCAGATAAAATGCAGAAGAAGCAAACTACCTATGCTCGAAGCCAAAAGAAAGTATGAAGCAAGGTGTCCCAGCCACCAAAACAAATGTGGGTGCGGAAAGGCGAGCATCCTATTGCGGTCAAGCCACTACTGGCTCAACTTCCTATTAGTGATCGACGACATGACACTAATAAGAAGTCTTCCAAAAATTCTTCTGTGAAAGTGAAGTCTGTCTAGGTACCCAAGAAGTCAATGAAGGCTGGCCCACAATCAAGACAAATTTGGGTGCCTAAGGCTTGCTTGCGGGCTCAAATAACTACACAAAGACCACATCCTGTACAACATGGTTAACTCACTTGAACAACTGACACCCACTCCTATTTGACACGCACGAACACATGTTCTCCCATGAGCACGAGCAGAATCACTTGTAAATGGGTCCTTAAAAAGCCTCATTTCCAAGTAGACAAGCCCTCCAGAGTCTCCACAAAACCAAAAGCCATTCATTATGATTGGCAGCCCAAAGCTTGTAATAAACCCCTCGACCCCCATTTGTAAATTCACCCCCACCTACTAACTGCATCATTCTCACACTGCATCTTTCCATTTAGCTCTTAGGACGATTCATCCACTAACTACACCCAAAATCACCGAGCACCCACTCACTAACTAACTTATCACTAAAAACTCATGTTAATGCTATAACGGGGACACATGACCACTTGGTGTCCATTTGCAATGTCAACATTCATTTGTATATTCTCAGAGAACCGGTGACCAGTCCCTTCAATATGGTCGAGGCTGCAAGAACTAGCTTCTAGGCAGGCACCAGCCCTCAGATTGTGGACATTGAAAGTCTTCCCATTGAGGAGGAGTTGAAGGAAAGACCACTGGCATTGAGAGCATTACATGCCATACCTGTTCAGAATCCTCCCAAGGGGCACACATCACCAGTAAGCAAAAACTCGCATTGGTTCAATGATGTGGCAGGACGTCTTGGAGAAGGCACTTACTTGTGGGAGGCAGAAATAGAGTTCAACGGACGTTGGGGCAGGTATCACTTCTTTACCAGAGAGTTTGAGAGGCTTCAAAATAATGAAGGGTTGAAACCGATATGGAAGAAGGTTAGACTATATGATTACTTCAAAGCCCAGTTATCGAAGCCAGACTTTCTAACGTGTTCATACTTGATTAGCACCCTCACTCCCAATAAAGAGAAA
The DNA here is from genome assembly GCA_020310875.1 of Ceratopteris richardii. Taxonomy (NCBI): domain Eukaryota; kingdom Viridiplantae; phylum Streptophyta; class Polypodiopsida; order Polypodiales; family Pteridaceae; genus Ceratopteris; species Ceratopteris richardii. Next base: position 73,184,726 of record CM035436.1, on the reverse strand, counting down.
AAGGGGTATAGCACCTTTGTCCTACCATCTCTTACAAGAGGTAATGAACTGAAGCGCTTCAAATTGACTAACAATTTGGTAAGGGAAGCTCTTGATATGAAAGGTATGCATATCCCCACAGAGAAAGAGACAATGTTCCCAGACAACATGAAGAACAGGAACTTGACTAAACTGAAGGACATGGTGGCAATGACACCAACTATTGCTATCCACCTTCGAATGTGCATGCAACCTTTCGCGTTCCCTGCTCAAGAGAGATTCACGATGCCACCCAAGAAGATATGGTTCAGTTTATGCTTAGCAGACGCCTTCAATTTGACAAGCAACATGCCTCATTGGATTATTGACCAAATACACTTGGCACATCAACAATGGTATAAGAAGCAAAATTCAGTACTTTATGGATGTTGTGCTCTTACAAGGATTGTTTACTGATGCTTGGCATATGATGTGCCAATTCAAAGGGCACTTGTTTGGACCAGGGTGCAAGAATTTCAACGAAGACAATCAGTCGCAGGGCCTCCATCCAAGAAAATGAGGGGAGCATTTCAGATGCTCTGTGCACAGGCCCGCGGTGCCACACTGACACCGGACACAACTCCATGACTTCCAAGGTGAGTGCAACCTTTCACTACCAGATTACCAAGGCATAGCGCAGAAGTACCGAATCTAGTGTTCCCACCGATACCCACTGATTTGGAGTTCCCTCATGGCTTCATGCTAGAGGATCTAACGGATGAGGAGGTAGCAAGAATAATTAATGCTACTAATTTGGAAATTGAGGCAGAGCAAGCAAGCAGACAACAAACTATCACGGACCAACCCCATCCAAGTCAACCAGACGTAGTCGAAGTAGATGAAGATGAAGAGAAGACTGCAGAAGAGGAGCAAGAGGATGAACAAGAAGGACCACGACGAAGGAGAGCGTGAATATGAACAAGAAGTCATACCGGAACTTGAAGGCGCCCTTGCCTATACGAAGCAATTAAAATGACTGTATGATACCATTAACCGGGTTCAGGAACAACACAAACTATCCCTCGCAGTAGGAAAGGCCCTAATGAACCAGATCTTGGAAGATGAAGGTGTGGACAAGCAATACAGGGCAACCCTTAACATGATTGATGATGCATTGGGGGTACTTGAGACCGTGCATACCACTCTCGCCCACTCGCAAAGATCGGAGCGAAGATATGGGAGACATCCCCCTAGACCAGGGAAACAAATGAATGTCTTGGTATCAGAACCACAGGGCACCACATCCACCACCACCACAGGCACCACTCGTACCATTCATCACACTGATGAAGCTCATACCTCAAGTGCATCCCCGTCACCCCCTTTACCACCCTCCCCTCCAACTCCACCACCTTCACCTCCTACCACCACTGTCACCGCCACTGTCACAGCCTTAGATTCCACTTCCCATATACCGAAGCACAGACTGTGAGTCAACCCTCACAATCCACACAACCTAACACCACCAATATTGTAAAGGCTACCACTGACACTGTAATTCTAACTGTAGCCACTAAAAACCCCATTCCCCCTATCACACTCCCTGGTGGTTCATATTCACAACTGCACACACCACTTTACACCTTCACAACCATCACCACACTGACAATTCCCATGTTCACAATCACTCCCACGATTGCATCCACACATGACTTCATGGACATATCACCCACTTCCGCACCTCTACCTCCCCCCATATTCCCATAATCTCCCATTCCCCCACCACCCACTTCACCCTTCTCAAACACAGCATACACACTCTCTTTCCCTTTTCCCTACCCTCATGCATTCAACACCTTTCCCGCATCCACTCCTGTTAATAATGTATTTAATACTTTGTACCAGTATATGTCTACAACTACAACAGCATTACCAGCACCTAGATGCTCAGCATACGAGCCTATTCAGAAATCATGAAACGCTACAAGAAAGATTCATTAATTTAGAGAAGGAGAAGAGGCTATTACAACAGCAGTTTAATACTTTACAGGCACAACATGATCAATTAGTAGCCAATCCACCCCAGCAAGATACCGAAGAAAAAAAACAACTCGATGATATGTTACACGCCTACATAACGGACAATCTCAAGCTTCGATGTAACCTCACCTTACTACGAAAGCAGATGTCCGAAGCACTCGAAGAAAATAAATGACTACAGAAATAGAACGAAGAAAACCTGGAAGCAGCAATGGAGGGTTCACCGCAGGAAATCGACCCAGAGCATTTCAAGGCCATCCCATTTGAAAATATGCAAATCATGTTGGAAACACATGTCGATCTCCTGGAAGCACATGCAGCCTTAGAAAAAGAGAGGGATGACCTACTAAAGCAACTAGCAGCTCAGCAAGAGTCACCAAAAGAAGTCACAGCCGCAGCAGACACATCGCATAACTCAGAGCACAACTGGAAGAACTACGAAATAAAGTTCTTCAATATGAGCGTCAACCCTCTCCCCTCGTGGAGCGGAAACCTGAGGACTTAGTTCCAATTGAAGTTGAGGAGATTTTTGAAGACCCATACATACCCATGCCTGTACCAAGGGGTAAGCAAATAGATGAAGGAATGGACACAATTGAGATTGAAGCTCTTGAATGGATGCAAAAGTTAGAGAAGGTTGGTGCAACCCATGATGAGAGAGTTGCAGTACAGATACAGTCAATGTCCTGATTGGAAGAAGTCATCATCAAATCGGATTACTTCAGAAACCTCTCCCATCATCGATGGATTGGCACATCCGATGATTTGTATGTTCCATTCTGCGTATTAATGGCAGATTATAATGTTGAAATAAAGCAGCACACAACAAAAGAACCAACCTCGGCAACACAGTTTGCACTCGATGACATTCCTACAAGCGCCATGCACGGGAATATATTTCAACCTACCTGGAGGATACGTCTACTCGAAACATACCCTGAGATGGTATGCACTTGGAATAACATGCCTTTATACATCAACTATAACCCATGCTACTGCCTTGTCTTTCGACAAAGGTCTTGGCCAGAGTACACCAAAATAGTTTTGACAGTTAAAGGATGTGAAAAGTGACTAAACTATGTGTACTTAGCACCCCCTCGTGGCCAACCCACGGTCGGCTACATGATTTCAACCATCCGACACTGGGCAGTCAGATTCAAAAATGTACCAGATATCATGGCACAGATGTGCCTCAAAATATTTGAGTTAATGTTGATCACTTTCAGAACCTTTAGAAATGTCAAAGAACCTCACCTTTCGGCTCTCGAATTCAATGAAGGCAATCAGGATCTCGCCTACGATATGAGCACAACACCACCCATCAATGTTGTCTATGCGTGGCATGCTCGTATCAAGTATCTACCAGCCTGCTTCAAGCAAACATTTGAGGAAATGTTTATCACAAGCTTTTGGGAATATCATTCCGAGATATTCATACCCAAACCATCTCACCTATTACAACTATTTGCGGTTGAACAGGCTCTACACTCAGAACAGCTACGCATGCCACATCCGGAGGTACCCGGGCCAGTAGACTGGGCTGCCCTACTCATTGATTTGGCCAAAGGGCTAAGAATATCAGAACACCACTTAGCCTAGATGTCGTGGAGTACTACATCCAACGGTCCACACAACAAGGGTCTGTCAGAGACGACAGACGCGAGAGAGGGGTGAGTGTTGGTAGTGGTCAGGGCGGTCAAGGACTTACAAGACAAGGGAGCCAACGAGAAGGGCCAAGTAGGCAAAGCAATCAAAGAAGATCTGGCAAATAGGCCCATCATTTTTCCTGAATTAATACTTCTCAAATAGTGATTTTAGTCACTTTACGCCATTGTAAATACCATTCCACCTTTTTCTAACTCCATTTTGTGCAAGCCAAAGAGTCCTTGAGCTTGAGGAGCATTAGAAGTACCTACTTATCAATTTCCATATTTTTTAGATTCCATTTGAGCCCTCAAATAGGCCCTAGAACCTAATTTTTAACTATACTAGACACTAGGTCTGGACAAGGCCAAAGCTAGTCAAAAACTATAAAAAGAGCTAGAGAGCTCCTTTTTGAGGTTAGCTTGTTGTAGAATTGAACTTGTAAGAGCACGTTTGAGTAATCTAAAAGAATTCCAGTGTCTCTCTCTTTGTCCTTGCCTTGTGTGTGCGTGTGTGTGTATGTGTGTGCATGTTAGTGTGCTTCTCACTCACTCACTTGTGCCATCACTTGTTCGAGGTCCTCATACCATCCTCATGTCTTCTCGGATTGACATTAAAGGAGGTGCTACTCTTCACTGAGCTACACATGTGTTCATTATGTAAAACATCTTCAATATGTCCATCATGCATGGGCTGAATTTCATGCTCATTTTTAGCCATATTTTGACGCAAATGTTCCATCATATGTGGCTCGAAATTTCCTGCAGTTTTGACATTTTTTGGATGAAAAATTTCAACCATGTTTGGCTAGAAATTCTCTGCATTTTCAGCACTATTTTGCTGGAATTTTTCAGCCCTTTGAGCTTCAGTTAGATGGTCTACATGGCCATAGTCAAGTGCACCATTTTGGAACAAAGCCATGAGTGTATTGAACACATCTTGTGAGCTAACTGTTGGCTGTTTTTTGCATTCAAGTAGAGGGAAAACTGAATTTTAAGCAAATACCACATCTTGACTCACAATAATTGTGTTCGTCAATGGATGATACAAATGATATCCCTTACTTTCAGCACTATAACCAACAAATACATTTCTTTGCCTTGTCATCAAGTTTGTGACATTATTGTGATGGCACAAGAGCATATTCCAAACAACCAAACATACGCATGTGACTAACCATAGGCTTATGAACATTCCAAGTCTCATAAGGAGTGATGACTCTCAATGCTTTTGTAGGGCAACGATTCAACACATAGTTTGCACACATGACTGCTTCCATCCAAAACTTATCAAGGATGATGCTTTCCTTTAACCATACATCGTGCCATTTCAAGTAGAGTTCTATTTTTACGCTCGATAACACCATTTTGTTGCGGTGTATATGGCACCGTACATTGGTGTGAAATACCTCTTTCATGAAGAAAAGCATTAGACTCGTGTGACATGTATTCACCACCACGATCCGTGCATAGAGTCAAAAGCTTTTGTGAAGAAAAATTTTCAGCCATAGCTAAAAATGCTTTGAAGCAAGAAAATACCTCATTCTTTGCTTTCATAGGATACACCCATGTATGTCAAGTAGCATCATCAATGAAGGTAACAAAATATACATGTTTTCCAAAAGATGGAGTCTTGATGGGACCACATACATCACTATGAACAAGCTTCAATTTTCTTGTAGTGTGTGCATGACTATCTTTTGGAAAAGAAGCACGATGCATTTTTCCAAGAATGCAACCTTCACATGCATGCTTTTCAATGGACTCAAGTGTAGGCAAACCAATAACCATGTCCTTCTTTTGCAAGTAACGCAAAGTATTGAAATTCAAGTGACCATAGCGAGCATGCCAAAGCTCCATTTCAGCCATGGAAGAAGTATGAGCAATTAAAGCATTCGAGGCAGCCCTCTTGTATGTATCCATGTGATACAAGCCATTACATAATGTACCGGACATCACGATAACATTGCCATTGCTCAAATCATGAACCATACATTTATCATCAACAAAGTGTACATGAAGTCCAGCTTTGGCAATCAACATAACTGAAATTAAGTTCTTCTTTATAATGGGCACATACAATGCATTTTTCAAGAGAATCACACCTCCATTTGCAGCCGTAAGCTCAATTTCTCCTACTCCAATGATAGGATAAGATGCATTGTTTGCACACACCACATGTCCTCCTTTGGGCGCATCTTTCAAAGAGGCAAAAAATCTTTTGCATGATGTTATGTGTTTTGAAGAACCACTATCAAAGAACCAATCCGAATTAGCCTCACTCACAACCATACATTTAGAATGCAAACAAGCATCATAATGACATGTAACAACACATGCCCAAAAATCTTGAGCCATGTTAGTTTCATCATTCTTTACATTTGTGAGTTTTCAGCAACATGTCGGATTCCTTCTTTTTTTCATTGCATTTAGCAAGCTTTCTACACTCATCAATAGTATGACTAGCCTTTTGGCAATATTTGCATCTTTTCTTCTTTTACAAATCACCATCATTACAGGAATGAGTGGAAGAGGAAGTTTGAGGCTTTGGTTTTGAAGAACCCAAAGCTGAACCATACTTGCTTCTCCCCTTTTGTGAGATAGCAAGTGCTTGTGTTCCCTCAATCAAACCACTCTTATTCACTCTAGATTGCTCTTCTTGCAAAAGAAGAGACACAACCTCATCAAATGCATACATATTAGGATTTCCTTTTTCAACCAAACGGGGTGTAGTAGCAAAGCTTTGAAAAGATTCTGGTAATCCTTTCAACAATGTAGAAATGAGTGATGCATCAAGAATAATCTAATCTATGTTTGCCAATTTCTCTTTCAAGTCCTTGATGTGTGTCACATACACATCCACCAACTCATTTTTAGCCATACATACATCCTCAAGTATGCAACACGTGCTTCATTACGCATGGCATACGAAGAAACAAGAGTGTCCCATGCCTATTGTGATATAGAACATGACCGAATGTGTGGAACTATATGACGCTTCACTGAAAGCGCAATCAAAGCATGAGCTTGAGCATCTTTTCCATCCCATCTAAGCTACTCCTCTATTGGTGGAGAAGGAGAAACCACTATACTCGAAGAAGAAGCTCCACCTATGACAGTAGACTATGAAGTAGAAGAATGTGCGGGTCTTCGATCTACATCTGCCACTATGTTCCAAAGTTGTTTTGCAACAAGAACATGCTTCATCATGTAAGACCACATCGGATAGTTGGTCCCATCAAGCTTATCTTCAGCTTGAAGCATGCCAAACAAGTCATTGTTGCCCGCCATTTCACTAAAGAATAAGAATGTGGATAAAATCTTCACTTCGACAAAAGCTGAAATGAATGCTGAAATTTTAGCTCACAAACCATCACTATGATGGCGATTCTGACTGCACGAATGGCTTCAAAATGGGGGTAAAACTGCAATGCAATGGGTGGAAATGCTTCTTGGATGTTGAACTTAACTGTTCTATGTTCGGAAGTTGACTTGCACTATTAAAAGTGTGCGCATGTTGTGATGCGAAAAACCGAAACTTGAGAAGGAGTTGAAGTTGCTCTGATACCACTGTTGGGTGTGTGTAGAAGTCCGAGAGACACATGAGAAGAACACACAAGAAGCACAAATGTAGCAAGACACACGGAGAAGACGATGGTTGGAATAGCTCACTCAATTGACCATGAACTGAACTGAAGTAAGAGCTGAATAATATCTCTAAGTATAAAGTACCACCACATATGAGAGTATCAAATATGTGGTAACATGGGGAAAAAACCTTTAGCTAGCACTAGAGTAAAAAGTGCCCATGTATAGGGAAAAGGTTCACATCAAAGCTACTCGAGGAACACATAAGTGTAACAAGGTGCACATAAAGTTTTTCTACAAGGAATGAAGTATGAATATTTACTAAACCTATCATCTATTGTCCAAATCATATCATTATGTGATGAAGTGATAGGAAGACCTGTGATAAAATCCATAGAGATTTGTTCCCATGGTTCGTTTGGAATGGGAAGTGGCATTAATAATCCAAATGGTTTACCATGATGATGTTTTACATGATAACATACAATGCATTGAGAAACATAATGTGCAATATCTTTTTCCATGTGTGGCCAAAGAAGAAATCGTTCCAAGTAGAAATGGTGCTTTGTATGCCTCTGTGACCCATGTAAGATGGTCCATGCATTTTGTTGATGACAAAATCTTTAAAAGCTTGGGTTATGCACAATCTATGCTGAAAATAAAGTAAACCATGATGAAATGTATATTGTTCATCAGATAAAGGTGCACCATTATTGAAGTCATGCCATGCACATGAAAAATACAAATCAGATGCATAAGTGAAAATCATTTCTTGAAAAGAATGAGTCTGGATGGCAAGAATATTATGCAAAACAACAGAATGTGAAGGAAGAGCATCAGCTACAACATTAGTTTTGCCAAGTTGATATTGGATCATGGGTTGGAAATTTTGAATGAATGAAGCCCATTTAAGATGTTGATTGGAAATTAAGGGTTGATTTAATAAATGCTTAATAGGTTGTTGATCGGTTTTGATTAATATCTCAGGTCCCATAAGATAGTGTTTCCAAATTCACAAAGCATGCACAAGTGCTAACAATTCTTTATCATATGTACTATAATTCTTTTATGAGGGTTTAAGCTTCCTACTCTCAAAGGCAATGGGATGATCATTTTGCATTAAAACAACACCTAATTCCTAAACCACTAGCATCAGTAACAACATGAAAGGGTTGTGAAAAATCAGGTACCTGTAAAACAAGTGCATGTTTGAGTTTTTGAAAGGATTGTTGTTGGGTAAGTCCCCATGAAAATTTTATTTTATTTTTTAGTAATAGAGTAACAGGTAGTGCTAAATAAGAAAAATTTCGAACAAAATCCCTATAGAAATTAGCCAACCCAAGAAAAGAACGAACATCATTGACTGATTGTGGTGTAGGCCATTCTACTATCACTTTAATTTTTTTGGATCCACATGCACACCTTCACTTGAAATAATATGTCCTAGATATTCTAGCTTGAAAGAAGTAACTCTTTTTAGGATTAGCATAAAGTGTGTTCCCGTGTAGCAAATGAAAAATTATTTTAAGATGCTTCTCATGCTCACTATCATTCTTACTATAAACAAGTATATCATCGAAGAATACAAGAACAAAAGCTTGGTAATCATGAAAAATGTTGTTCATCATTCGTACAAATGTAGTAGGGGCATTAATAAGTCCAAAGAGCATTACCATAAATTCATAATGGCCGGTTTGAGTTCTAAATGCAGTCTTAAAAATATCACTTTATGTCATACGAATCTGATGGTAACCTGATTTTAGATCAATTTTACTAAAGACACGAGCTCCTCATAATTTATATAAAAGATCATCTATTCGAGGAATAAGGTATCTATTCTTTATTATGATCTTGTTAAGAGCTCTATAATCAATGCACATTCGATAAGTTTTATTCTTCTTCTCTACTAAGAGAACTGGTGCTCCAAATGGGGAAGAACTAGGCCTTATAAGTCCTTTCTCTAGTAGGTCTTTTACTTAGTTTTCTATTTCCTTTTGATGTAGTGGGCCATGTCTATAAGGTGCTTTATGAAGAGGAGAACTACCAGGCACTAAGTCTATGCTATGGTCAAAGGATCCTCGAGATGGTGGTAGTTCATAGGGATCTTCAGACATAAAACAATCCTTATAAGTAGTCATAAAAGGTTTATGTGCATCAGGAAGTGTATGAGTATAATCATTGATGACATTGACAAAAACAATGCAGGAATTGAATCCTTTACTAAATCAATGGAAATGGTCGGAAATCACTCTGTGTAGACAAAGTAATGATTTGACCTTTAAATTAAAAGTTAAAGGTATGTGTATGGTAGTCAATGCACGTTTTACTTGAGTATGACTAATCAATGGAAATGGCCAAAAATCACGCCGTGCAAACAAAGTAATGATTTGACCTTTAAATTCATTGTCAAAGGTATGTGTATGGTAGTCAATGCGTGGGTTATAACGATGACAAAAAGGCATACCGAGTATAACATCGTAAGATTGCAAAGGTGCAATTAAAAATGTTTGTGCATCTACACATGGGCCTATGCTAATCATAACATCTTGCACTTCTTGTGTTACATTATAATGACTACCTTGAAATGCATCTTTCACTTTATACAAAGAAGGAAATGTTTTTAATTTAAATTCTTGTACTAATAAATGTGAAATGAAATCATGTGAACTACCATCGTCATGTAAAATATTAACGAGTTTGTTATTGATACTACCCTACATGCAAAGCAAAGAATGAAAATTGAGATATCATTACCCAAGGTACTTAAGTCCTTCTCTAATGCTGCCTCTGTCCAAATAGGAGGAATTTCTTCATTATGGGACTCCATGTTATGCAATTGAGCTGCAGCTCGTTCCATGTGAAGAGGTCGCAATCGGCACTTTATTTTTGTATGTCCAAGTTTATCACAATTCTAGAAGGTGATACATTGTCACTTTTGTTGGGCATCCACCACTGAAGTTTGTAGGGTAGGTGGTTTGGTAGGTTGGAGAGATGAGGCAATATGTGGAGTTGAGTAATTGGATTGTCCTCCACTAGAGTAATATGGGGCATTGAAATTACGCTTCATAGGAAACATGGGTTTAACAAAAAGTGGTCGTTGACATGGTTTTTGTAGATGGATCAGCTTGGTTATGGACTGAATTCCTTCTCTGCATCATAGGCAAAAGAGATAGCCTCGTTGAGGGTTGTAGGCCATAGGGTGTGAAGCTTAACTTGGATTCCCATCTCCAAACCATCTTTGTATTTCCGTTGCAATCTATCCTCTGGTACATCTTCAAGCATTCTAACCAATAGTAAATTTTGCGAGAACTCCTCTGTGTAGGTAGTGACTATGTCACCCTCCTTCCATGTAAAGGTTGTCCATGCATGTCGAACATGTAGACAATATTGAGGAGGAAGAAAAGAATCCTTCACTTTTATCTTGGAAAGCCTTCCATGTTATTGGACAATCTGTATTGTGGTGCATGACATTCCACTAGAGCTCATCTTTTTTTACTAAATAGTTAGTGGAAAATTTGACTTTTTCACTTTCAACATATGTTTCATCAGTATAAAAATAATCAAACTATGACAACCATGAAAGAACTAAAGGGCCATCCTTACGGCCATCAAACTGTAGAAACTGGTAATTTTTAACACCAATCTTGGAATGTGTGCCATCCAATTGGACACAAACAATAGCTTTTACCACCCTCCTAAGGTTTTCTTCATGAGTTTGCATCTTCTGGAGTACTTCTTCATGTTGTCGGATCTCGTTCTGAGCACCTCCAAGTTCGTGCTATAGGAGCTCGAGTGTTACCTCGGGTAGAGGTGACTCACCAAAATCCTCCATGGAGTTCGTAGGGTCCATGAGTATGTAGAGAAAAAAACACTCTTGCTAGATATGTAAAAATAATTTTTGAGATTGCTTGAATTAAAATGTAAAAGGAAGGGTTGTTCTTGGGAATTGAAAAAGTAAGAAAGAGATGAAAGTTGTATTAAATATAAGAAATGAGAACTATAGTGACAACACAAAGAGATAGTGTAGTGGTAAAACACTTCCCTTGTGTGAGTGAGGTTGTGGGTTCAAATCCTCCCACCTTGGTAAATATTAAACTCCTTATTGCCACTCAAAAATGAAAATTGGTTCACGCATAGCCAACGGTCGCCAAGGGAGCCTTGGGCGCCAAAGTTATGCCTTAAGTTATGCCTAAGTCCTATGCCTTAGTAAACATAGGTATAAACATAGGTTCTGGTTCTAGAACAGAAACTGAAACTGAAACAGAAACAGGAATAGGAATCAGAATCGAAATCAAAATCGAAAACGGAAATGAAAATGGAAATTGGAATCGAAATCGGAACCAGAATCAGATCACAAACAGAGAATAGTTAAATATAGATCAATCACCAAAACGAACAAAAATAGACCCCTCCATAGTGGCATGTGCAAGTTTTGCTACCATTGTTATCAAGATCTTGCTCACGTGCGCATGGAGGTTACAGATGCTAGAAACACACAGAAAAATAGACATGCCAGGAGATGAGATAGAATGCAGTATTGGGTGCAATCTCCCTCCATGCACTCTGTTTTGATAATCTAGAGAATGCATGTCTTTATAAGAATTTTTTATTATGTCAAAATAGTGGTTACATGAGAGCGGCTTAAAAAATCTTGCGTGAAAGTAAAAGTTGGTAACTTTTGTAGAAAGCCTTTGCTTTCAATATCAAAAATTATGGTCTACAATGACCCCTATTCTAACCACTATTTTTCTAACTGTTTCTAACAATAGAACCCTCTACGCAGGTTTATTTACAAACTATATAAATCATAAATCAGATTATTGATGTTCTCCCTTTCACGCCCTCACGAACCTTCAACTATTATATCAAAAACATCAAAACACATTAATACATTAATAAATTAACACTCCAACAATTCCTTGTTCAACACATTCCATAATTCATAACATCTACCTTCACACCAATTTTTTTAGAAATTTGAGATCTTTTGCAAATCACATGTTCTCCATGCCTTCTCACATACTCTTCACTGTTGGCCTTCTCGACAAGCTCTCTATAGCCACATTGGCTTTGATACCATGTCAAGCGAAAGTAGATCAGGAAGAGAGCTCTCACACACTCTCTCACACCCAAAGAGAGTAGCACACATAGATTGAGGAAAGGAAGTATGATATTCTTCTTCTTCTATTACATAAAGAGAATATACAACAATGACCTAATACAACAATACAACCAGTCCAACATATACAGAAAAGTCTGTGAATGAGTGAGTTGGCAAGAAAACAAATGTGGGTGACTCTCGGTAGATAAATATGGTACAACTCAGTAAAAGGTTTCCCTGACATATATCGATGTAACTACTACATCTCAGTGAGGTGAGAAACTCTTATGTGTCATCCTTGATCGTCACATGTTGAGCTTGATATCTCAACACTTGGTTGAGGTATATGAGGTATTGATGGCAATACATCATGTTGGACTCTCCTTCTCGAGAGCTCCACGACAATACCCTCTGAGTAGAAAATTGAGCTCTAGATGCTGGACACAATACTCTGCATATGGCCTATAGAATACATTGAAAACATACAACTCACAGAAAGCACGAACACAAATTTCTTGGGTTTTACAAATGTGGTCAAACTTATAGTCTGTAGCAAACCAGATCACTATATGTTTTATTAAAAAAACATATACAAAAGTGTCCGATGGCCATTTGGCCTTTCATGTGGACATTAACTATAATAATCTCCCATTAAAGGTCAATATGGCCAAAGTGACTATGGGAGAAAAAGTAATGACTTATAAAGAATACCTAAGTGTAAGTATACAAACTATACCTCCCACCTGATGGCCATGTTACATAGTATACAAGTAATTGTGCAAGATCATGAATCAAGTGAACCTCACCAACTGACAATAGTGTTGAAAGTTATCTTGTGATAGAGCTTTAGTCAAAGCATCTACATCATTATCTTAATTATGAATCTCCTCAAGAATAATGCACTGAGTGGCTAAGCAATCTCTAATGAAGTGATACATCACTTCAATGTGCTTGGTCTTAGCATGATAGATCGGATTCTTAACCAAAGAAATGACACTTTGACTATCACTAAGCAAACATGGTACATGCTCAAGTAGACCCATATCACAAGCAAGAAGAGAAAGCCACAATGCTTCCTTACATGCCTCACTTGTTGCAACATACTCTTCTTCTATGGTGGAAACAATTTTGCATTCTTGAAGATGAGATCTCCAAGAGATAGCACCTCCAACAAAATGAAAAATGTACCCTGATGCAGACTTCTAATTGTCTAGACAACCAACATAATTAGAATCTGTGTGACTAATAATGGATGCCTTCCTCTACCTAAGCATAAACATTTTTCCTTAGTGCTACATATATCTCAAAATCATCTTGGCCGCATCCCAATGCTTCTTGTCAAGGTTAGAAATATATCTAATCACAACTCCCACTTCAAATGCAATGCATGGACTTGTAACTACCATAACATACATGAGACTACCCAAAAAATAGAGTAATAAGGAATTTTGGTCTTGAATTATTTAGCATCATCTGATTTGGGATGATCATCCTTTCTCAGTTTCACATATGTGGGTAAAGTTGTACTTAATGCCTTTCCACCCTGCATATTGAACCTGTGAAGTACTTTGGATATGTACTCACTTTGAGACAAGTATATAAATCTTTTACTGCCATCATGAGTAATGCCCATGCCAAGAATATGTTTGGCATCACCTAAATCCTTCATATAAACACTCAACTTGTTTTTGAGAAGTGACAAGTCATAAGAGGACTTCCCAACAATCAACATATCATCGACATAAAGTATCAAGCATATCAAGCTTCCATTTGAGCATCTCATTGTGTAGAGACAATGATCCTAATTGCTTTGAGAATAGCCTTGGGACTTCATACAAGCATCAAACTTTTAGTACCATTGTCTAGGGGACTGTTTAAGTCAAGCTCTTCAACTTATAGACTAGAATTTTTTTTGCCAGGAATTACATAACCCTTTGGTTGTTCCATATAGATCTCATTTGTAAGATCTCTAAGAAATCAATTTTCACATCCGTTTGGACTAGCTCTAAGTCCTCGATTGCAACGAATCCAAGCAACATGCACAGGTAGTCATCTTGACCATTGGAGAGAAGAAATCAAAGCCATGTTGTTACTTAAAACCCATTGCAACAAGTCATGCTTTATACTTTTAAGAAGCACTTTTTGATGTGAATTTCATCTTATATACCCATTTACATGTAAAGCTTTCTTGGCCTTTGGCAAAGGTACTAAATCCCAAGTACCATTCTTGTGAATAGAATCTGATTCACTCCTCATGGCATGCTTCCACTTGACATGATCCTCTGTCTGCATAGCCTCTTTGTAGTAAGAGGCTCACTAGAGTTTGTTAGCATAACAAACTCCAAACCTAGAACATATCTATCAGGTGGATGCAAGACATCTGCAGAATGTCTCAATGGTTGCTAAATAGGAAGATTTGCAGAGTGATCTTATTGGACATTCTTCTGAACATCCCTATGTGTAGACTTTTTATGCATACTAACTGGAAAATTAGTATCCTCAAACACCAATCTTCTCACTTCAACCTCATTAATTGCTTGTTTATGCATCTTAGACTCATTGAAAATGACATCACTAGTTTTGATCATTGACTGTGTTTCAGGATCCCATAAGCGATATCCGAATTGGCCTTCTCAATCATATCCAAGAAAAATGTGTTTCTTTGACTTATGGTCTAACTTTTATCTAAGATTCATGGGTACATGAACATACACTTCACACCCAAAAACTTGAAGATGATCATAATATGGCAGCTTCCTTATCCGTAACTCTTGTGCCACTTTCAAACCTTTGGTAGTACTAGGTAAAAGGTTAATCACATGAACTACAATCAATATTGTTTCTGCCCAAAAGCCTTGCAAAAGGTTTGCATGATGAAACAAAGAGACTACTCTATCCTGAATAATTCTATTCATCCTTTCAACACCATTTTGTATTGGGCTGAATAATGATAGAAAAGGCTGAATTCATGTGCAGTATACTCATCCCCATTATCTGAACATAAAGCCTTGAGCTAAGTTGGTTTTTTAGTCTCAACTAATGCAAACCATTTTCTAAAAGTAGGGAATACCTCATCCCTCGATTTGATGGGATATACCCAGAGTTTTCTAGTAGCATCATCTATGAAAGTGACAAAGTAAGGAGAACCACCTAATGATCTTGTGGACATAGAACTACACACATCTGTATGAACGAGATCTAAAGGCTGAATTGAAGAGTCAATGTGCTTCTTATGGACATTCCTTATTTGTTATCCATATTCACAATGCTCACAAAATGAAAAATCATATAAAGATAACACAATTAAGTAGTCAAAACAAGAAAGATTTTCCATTCCGCTATGAGATATGTGGCCCAAATGGCCATGCCAAATACAAGCCACAGGCTATTCAGTAGCGGCTAACAAGTGTTCTTTCTATGATGCAAATAAATGATAAAGTGATCCAACTTTGCTTCCTTTTGCAATAACCATATTTCCCTTTGATATGCAAAGGGAATGAGCATAGAAAACCACCTTCTAACCAAGGTCATCAAATTGACCAATTGACATCAAACTACGTGGTAATTGAGGTACATGACATACATTATGCATAGTAAATTTTGAATCACCAATTACTATAGAACCACATCTCCAATCTTGACAACATTGCATTGGTAAGAGTCGCCAAGTCTCATTGTACCAAGAGACTTTGTTGCATAACTAGAGAACCATTCTCTATGTGGTGTCACATGGAAAGAAGCACCAAATCTAGAATCCACATGTGGGAAAGAGAATCAATCATAAGAGCCTCAGTAGGCACACTAGTATCAAGTTTCAACACATCAACATCATCGAAAATACCAATAATTTCTTCTATTTTCATAGTCCAAGAAGATGGTGTAGGTAACTATTTAATATGTCCATCAATATTCTATCCTTTACCTTTAGCATTCTTTAATGCATAGTAGTTTTTCTTCATGTGTCCTTTCTCATGAAAATAATGGCACTCGATATCTCTCTTGGTTGATTTATTTCTACTCTTATTCGACTCACCATTATTCTTCTTGTTCTTACTCCTAACACATTGCTGATTCTTTCCTTGGTAAGAATCATGAACATTATATGCATCTTCACTCTGAGTGCCAATCATAGACTTTCTATGGATCTCTTGACTCAAGAGCGCTCCACATATGTCACCATAGAGCATTTTACCACCAGGTGGACTATTGCTAATAGCTGTGCAAATTGTATCCCATGATGATGGCAAGGTGCATAGCAACAAGGCTGCTTTCATTTCATTATTCATCTCCATTTTTTGAGCTTGCAATTGAGAGAATATACCTCAAACTCATTTAGATGAGCAAAAACACTATTTGCATCTTTCATGTGAAGGTCATATAACTTTCTCAGCAAGTAAACTTTATTTGATGTCATTTCTTTTTTATATGTATTGCATAACTTCTTCCAAAGCTCCTCTGCACTTTCACAATCCAATATTGTAAAGTAAAATTTATCTACTTGGTGCAATCGAATGGTAGACCTAGCCATTTCATCCAACTCATTCCAATCATCTTCATCCATGTCAGTAGGCTTCTTTGACATCCCATTTACTAACTTCCATTGCCTCTTATGAATCACCACATCTTTAATATGATTGTTCCATAGAGCAAACTTTGTTCCATCAAATTTTTGGATCTCAAAATGATATTTTCCTTGCACGTTATAGCTCCACTTGAGAACACTAGCACTAGACCTTGATCCACCAGATGTGCGTTAGATCTCTGATGCCATGGTGATAGAGAACTGACTATAATGATAATGGAGCTAGAAGAGTCCAAGCTCTACTAAGGCTTAAAAAGGATGACCAAGTGTTAGATTCTAGGAAAAATTTAATAGATTATCCCTAATAAAATGGATTAAAGAACAACAATGATAAAACACAATTATTATGTGAGAATATATTTACTCACATTTGTTGGTGCATTTTACCCAAGCCTACATGCTTGATATTATTTGATTTATGTTCATATGTGTAGTTATGTGAACACCTCTTGTAAAAGAGTACATTTTATCTCTTGTAATTGTCAAAAAGATAAAAGAAAAAAGAAAAAGAATGGCTTACCTCATCCATGATGTAAAAAGCAAAGTCGTGGCTCCAACTACCTAAAACCACGAATTTGTGAGCTGAGGGAATCTTTCCTAACTTTGGGGATCACTTTTAGGTGGAACCATTCGAATTCGAATTCAAAACTCCCTCCAAGATTAGCTATAAAAAGCACAAGAAGGAAGAGGCGATTAGCAAGCCTTCTACATGACCACTTCATGTCATTTTGTAGAGATTGAAAAGCTTACTCCATAGCTCTATCCTTCTACTCCCATTGTGCAAATATTCATTGCCAATGTGGTTGTAATCATATGTGAATTTATACATTCATCATTCTCTACTTCTCTGTTTTGCTATACTCACTCAGAGCAGTAACTTCAGAAGCATAACTCGAGCTATACTCATCCATTTTAAGTGTTTTAACTTGCGTTGAATAGCTCTTAAAGTCTAGTTTTTCGATAAAGCTTTTCATGGTCATTGGATTTGTATTTTGGGAGAAATATCCATTTTACTACTCACTAGTCTATCTCTATAGAGCCTCGAGAATGGCGGGCATGTTCCAAATTCTGTTAACAGTTGTTCTCAGTCCTCAGTTGGTCATTTGAAGTGTTTTAACTTGGAATAGCAAGCTTGATAAGTCCATTTGATATTCCCAAAAGGAATTTATCTAACTCCTACCAGGTTGAAAGAACTATTCATTTTTTCCAGTAGGTGTATGTACAAAAATAGCAAGTTTTGGGAGCTAGTCATCTTGCAACTAGTCTGTCTTGAGTTAAACTTTTGAGATACATGTTCCAAAGTACTTGGCTGATATTTTGGTGGATTTAGCAAGCTCAAAGGGTCTACTAATCAACTCTGAGGTCTCCGTTGGCTGGTGTTGGCAGTAGTCAGAGGCATAGAAGACACGGAAGCATGTGAAGACAGAGCACAACGAAGTAGCAGGGAGTCAGTCGAATCATTTTTTCAGAGGCTTAGGTTTTATAAACACTTTTCAAAACCTCCAACGGTGATTTTCATCACTTTTGTACCATATGTAACATAGAAAAACCCTTTTTGTAATTTATAGCTCCATTTTGTGCAAGCCGAGGAGTCCTCAAGCTTGAGGAGCTTAGGTAGAATGAGCATACCAATTTTGGCTATTTTTAGACACCGTTTATCCTTTCAAATAGCACATAGAACCTATTTTTTAACTATGCCAGTCACTAGATGTGAAACCGGTCAAAACTAATCTAGAATCTATAAATAGAGCTAGAGAGCTCATTTTTTAGGTTAGCTTGTTGGAGTAGAGAAGAGCTTAGAGCTATTTTGAGTTTGTAAGAGTGTTCTTGAGCAATAGAGTTGATTTCATACCTTCCATTGTGTCTTGTTTGTCTTTTCGTTGTGTGTGTGTATGTGTGTATGCATCACTATGCTTCTCACCTTCACTCTCACTTCATCTCATATTCATGATCTTCATATCACTCCTATCTCTTTCGTGGATTGACATTAAGGAGGTGGAGCTTCTTAACGTGGTTCTCACCATTGTGCTAGAACAACACCAAATTTGGCGCCATTGCCAGGGATCGAGTCTAGAACGAATGTGTGATGGTAAGAGTATAGCAAGAAGTGGCATTGGAAGGTAAAAATTTCAGTTTTTGCTATTGTTTTTACTTAGTTTTTGGTGTTTTTCACCTCCCCACACTCCATCTTCATCACCGCATCATCTTCTTTCACTTCGAAAAAATAAGAAAATTCACCATATCCACTCATTCTCCTCATTTTCCCTCATTTGTGCATGCGAGAGGGAGAGAGAGAGAGAGAGAGAGAGAGAGAGAGAGAGAGAGAGACATAGATTTTGTGCTTGCATGTGCTATTGTGTTTTTGAGTTTTCTTGCAAGTATAGTGCTCCAGAGCATCAGGAAATCTGCAAAAAGGTAAGAAAATCACTTTCTGTCAGAAAATGCCGACTGTGTCAGACCATCGCGATGGTCTGCCAAGTTCCGAATTTGAGGTAAGCGAGTTCACCACGCTGTAGAGCATCCTTGCGCATATAGGAATCCATTGTTGCATTTCAAAAATTTGCACTTTGGTGGACCATCGCGATTGGCTCACACCATCGCGATTGTGTCACACCATCGCGATTGGCTCACGCCATCGCGATTGTCTCACGCCATCCCGACAGCTCACTTGAACCATCGTGACGGTGCTTGACCATCGCGACGGTCCTTGACCATCGCGACAACCCCCTCGACCCCACGCCATCGTGATTGGCTCATGCCATCGTGATTGGCTCATGCCGATGCTACCACGTGGCAAGATAGACCATTGCGACGATACCCTTAGACCATCGCGACGATACCCTTAGACCATCGCGACGCCTCGAAATTCAAACCATCACGATTGGCTCAAGCCATCGTGCCTCGTGACCATCGCGACGGGCTCATGCCATCGCGATTGTCCCGTTGACCGTTGACCGACACCATCACGATTGCTCGCCGATTAGATCATCGCGACGGTTCATTCACGCCATCACGATTGCTCATATTTACGCCATCACGACAGTTCACTCCATCGGACATCGCGATTGTGCCATGCCATCGCGATGGTTCACCTGGACCATCGCGATGGTCCCAGACCATTGTGATTGTCCACCCCAAACGCAATTTTTAGTGTTTGATTTTTTGGGCAAATTTGGGGCTATTTTTTGAAAATTTTTGGGTGATTAGACTCATAGGAGACCCCTTAGCTCATAGGGAAAGAAAAACCTGTTTGTCAGTTTTTACCCCCGAGAACCTGAATGCTCATATCTTTTTCATCCGAAGTCCGTTTCTTGAGCTGTATAGCTCATTAGAAAGCTCTTTACGAGTACTACGTGACCTCAACTGTTTTTTTCAAAAAGAAGACGTTGTTTTTTAGAGAGGATAAATTGAGGTTGACCATCTTGGGACTAGAGAAGCCTAGGGGCATTAAAATTTGACCGAGGGAAGGGACCTTTAAAAGTGTATATACTCAAGTGCTTGATCATCCATTGAGAATTGGTCTAATATTGGATTTTTACATGTTTAGCAAGGACAATCAAGGGCAATCAAGGCAAGGCAATGAAGGACGCAGGGCTTGGGAAGTGCGACTTCTTGGGCATCAGGGTGACCAAAGCAGCTGACTTGAGGTTGGAAGAATACTCAACCCCCTCAGTCAATTACTAGGTTAAGCTAAACTTTAGCATTGTGGATTAAAGACGATAGGAATGCATCAAGTTCAAGAGATTTAATTTTTCAAGTCCAAAACTAAAGTAAAGGTGTGTGATACAAAAACCTAAAGAAAAGAACTTAATTTTGACGGAACGAGAACTCAAAAGTACCATGAAAAGTCGATTCCTAACGTATACATTGGATATAAGACAAGAACTTAAAGGAATCTAAAAAGAAACAAGCAAATCAATAACAAGGAACCATTGACGATCAGAGAGGGCCACGAAGAAAATTCATGAACCTTTGATCGGGCAAGCATATAGGTAAGTTAGACCGACGAAGCCTTAGATCATCAGAAGCAAGCGTAGGAACTACTGCACGTTCGTGGGCTCAACAATTGAATAGTTATCCCTACGAGTTGAGCTCAGATACGAGTGAATCGGAAATGGTTTTTAGCACAGAAAGACCAGAAGGAGGGTCAAACATAGCATATTTGGAAAAACCTGAAGGACCCTATAGGACTCAGTTAGAATTTCTCTGAACCAACCGCTTAGGTGCTCGCATCTATGAGGATGGTTTGCGAAGACAAGTGGTGCAAATGCACAATCCTGATCAACCCATTGGATTGGAACGTCCAATGGTGAAATTCGAGAGATATGTGTACATAGACAAGGAAGGAACGATGTACATCTTAAGTACTCAGCCAAACAATACCAATGAGTTTGGCGTAATTCAGTTAGAGACGGAAGCAAGAGCCCAAGGAAGAGAACCATTAGAAGAACCTAGGACACCTAGAGGGAAATCTCTACTTAGAGGGAAATTTGTACTGATAAGAGTACTAATCCCAGAGTGGATCCCTTAGGATAACAGAAGCATAGAATTATTTATAAACAAAGAGACAGATGAAGCATTTTGGAGATACAGAACAGAACAACCTAGTAAGGTAGGCATCATCACGATTTATGAATTCAAGGACCTAGATACACCTGGAAAGGTTATATACCTAGATGAAACTTCAGAGAGAGTATTTGTAGTACTAGATCACGCAAGAAATACCTACACATGGAGAGGTGATTTAGTTTTCTCTCCATCATGAGCAAATGTAAACACGAGCCATCGGGGGGCAGGAACATCCGCAGTCCATGTTAATCAAAGAGAGAAAAACAAAGAGAGACCTGAAGTAAGTTTCAATCATCCCATAGGGAGAGATAGAACCACCATAGACATGGACAGAGTGGATAGACAAAGAGAACATAGAATACCAGGTGGTAGAGATGATTTTCCTCTACCAAGACCACGTGAACACGCAAGAATACTGAGACCCACTCAGTTAGTAAATTCCATGAAAAACTACTTCGATGGGACAGGAGATCCCTATGACCATGTTGCGGAATTTAAGCAAGTGCTACGAGCAGAGCAAGTAGAAGATATGTTCACGCAATACAATGCGTTTGGACTAACGTTAAAGAATACCGCTTTAACTTGGTTCCAACCATTGCAACAAAGGCAATTTAGAGACATCCATCACTTTTTAGAGTCGTTCATCACTAAATTCTCTAAAAGTGGGATCAGGCATGATACGTCTTCATTGATTCATAGTTTCAAACAGACCCCTCAAGGAACAGTTAGACTGGCAGGATGTAGATTTAGACAATATGTTGAAAGATGTCCAATGCAAGAGCTACCCTCACAGGCCAAGCAAGTGTCATTGTTTTTAGATGGCTTGTTGAGCTTTAAACTACGCGCCTATGTGTACTTGAAGGAACCTAGAATGCTAGAGCATGTGTGAGAATTTGTATAGACATTGAGGACAACCTAGGAGACGAGTTGGAACTTTCAAAGGTCTATAAGGACTCAGATTGTTCATCTCTTGCATCTTCAAAATTGTCTAGCTCGATAGAAGACCTAGCAGAAAAAGTGGCCCAGAAACTAGGAGTTTCGAGTAAACAGATGCCTAGGTTAGCAACAAACAAGCGTTGTTACACCTGTGGTGGTGATCATATGTGTCCCAGTGCAACACAACTGCAAGCGAACCCTAGTGGCCAGTATTGTATTATTGAGAGATTGTACACGTATCATACGGCACAGGAGTGCCCATATAACAAACAAGTAGTAAGACAGAACTACCCGCAAGCATACCCACAGCCAAGTAGGTATCAAGGTCAATATAATACTCAGCCTCATTACTATAGGCCTCCTCAGAACTACCCTTATAATGCTCAACAGAGACCTCAACCTGTTTTAGCTCAGCAGCCACCCCCACCAGCTAATGTCATCTCAGTTAAATATGCTATTGTAGAAGAAAACCTAAGTAGGGCTTTAGTGCCTTCTTCACCCTTGATCACAAAAAGTGACCCAAACTCAAACAGTTTTGACTCTACTCATGTAGATAGTCCACCCGCGTATTACACAGAGTCACCAGAACATGTGGAGACATATCAATACGATAGTCCACCATTGGAAACTAGTTGGGAGCCTGACTGCTAACATGATTTACACAAACCCGAATCCACGGCCCCAATTGAGACAACAAAGACCATAGGGCCCTAGAGGATCATGCTTTAGGTTCCAAGGACATCATTTCATAAAAGATTGTCCACATCCTCCGATAGCAAGACAGTCACAATACTATAACATTCAAGGCTTTTATGCCGATTGTGGTAAAGAGCATGTCATAAAAGATTGTCCTAAGAACCCTGCTAATGCTTCAAATGTGACACCAATCAACGTAATAGGTATTGTAAACAACATAGATGGATCCAACCCTACATACGTGCCTATCCAAGCTATAACAAGAGCCTAGGTGCTCTTAGAGAACCAACAGCTTAATCATGAGAAAATAGTCGGAACTAGTGAAGTTGGAGAATCTAGTAGTAAAAAGACAAAATCTTGGAAAGATTCTAGAGAAAGGATTAAGAGAAAGTGGAGTAAAAAGATAACTGAGTTGGAAGGAAGTTTAAAGAAATCAAGAGCCAAAATCCTAGAATTAACTTCACAGGAATTGAATCAAGGAAATCTAGCTCAGAGACCAGGATCAGTTTTAGCAGAAGCCATACCAGAAAACTTAGACATGATGTTTCGTGCGTATCAAGCAAGATTAAAAGAAGGACCTCAAATAGCTGAAATGAGTAAGAACTACCCTCGAGCAGACTTAGAAATTGAGAGGACTAAACTTTGCATGAAGATGGTAGAATTAGCACAAGCTATGTTTGAAGCCTCTAGATATCTTAATTGGAACAACATGGCAAAACCAGAATTACACTTTCAAGGACTAATGGAGAGATTAGAATACCTGATTGATAGCAAAGAGAAAAAGAATCCGCTTAGGAATCCATTGCTTCAGAGACACAGGAAAAGAATGCACCATCCCTGTCTCAAGTACCCAATACAGAAATTCAAGAAAACTTTTCATCCATACATAGGTATTCACATGAATTTCTGAGAGAAATCCAAGAAGAGAAATGGAGAAAAGAACAAGGAACTCATCCTCCTATTCAAGAAATAGATGACTTGCAAGAGCAATTTCCCCAAGACATTCCCTCTATTTACAATGATGTAGAGGAAGAACAACTGAGTGAACACACAGGTTTTGAATCCAACTCTTTGCAAGAATTACCTCAGTTCACAGGACCTTGGGAAGATAAGTCTATTAGTATGAGAGCACCCACGATAATAGTGAGGAATGAAGAATCAGTGATCCCTAGAAACACGGAAGTGATCAAGAACACTAAGGTATAATGTCACCTCACTCTAGAGGAGTTGTTGAAGGTAAAACCAGAGTTGTGGAAACATGTAGCAAATTAATTCCCTGAGCTCGCTACTACACCCTCACAAATAGGAACACACAAGAAGGTACCAGAGATACCCGTAGAAAGGATCGGAGATGTAAGCGAAGGAGAGGAAGGTAACATTTATCTTCCAATAACCCACCAGGGCTACACCACCAAAGCCATCTTAGATTCAGGAGCTAGAGTAGCCATCGCTACCACCGCTACCACCGCTTTATGGAAACGTTGGGGTAAGCTAGCATTGAGACCTACCAGGATGAAGCTACAAATGGCTGATGGACATATAGAGAAACCATTAGGTTTAGTAGAAGGCATATCTCTCACCACTTGTGGTGTAGAATTTCAGCATACTTTCGCCATTTGTGATTTTGCAAAAAATCATGCTTACGAGATGATTTTAGGATGACCATTCATGCGTAAGTTGCAAATTGTACAAGATTGGGGAACTAATTCTTTGTATTTGCAACATTTAGGAGTGACTACTAAAGTCAATCTTAAAGACTATTCACATCAAGAAGTACCCCCAATACAATGGAATACCATCCATAAGACACAGGTAGAAACGGAATCGGTACATTCATTACAATCATACCCCTCATGGTTGCACGAGGACACTCATTTATGGATGTAAAGTAGCAAAACAAGAGGAAGAACGGTTAGAAGCCAGGCCTTTAGGTTCAAAACAACATCCACGAACCCTTCAAGACCCAGCTTACGCACCTGTAGTATTTCCAGACAAAGAATTTGAGCCTCATGGTTGGGCAGAAATCCTAGCAAAAATGGATGTAGCCATCAATGAAGAACAATGGACACCCCACTGTGATGAGGATGGCTATGACATTTCAGTCTCCGCGATAGAGCCAATCATGTGTGATTCGATTATTGAAGAATGTGAACCTAGCACTAATGCATTCGAGGATGCAAGCGTCTTTGATCTAGAGTCAATCATTATGGACCCTCCCTTTGCATCAGATGAAGAATATTTCTACGAAGTAGGAGCTCACCCTCAGAGACACGAAGAAATTATGAATGATGTGAGGTTAGCCACTCAAGTGACGGTCAAAAGTGAAGGAAAGAAAAGAAAGAAGAAAGAAACCATGTCAGAAGAAGAAGAATCCTTGTTCGAGGTTCCTGAAAACTTCAAGAAATATGAAATAGAAGATAGACGAATCATGGTACAAATGCCTAACAGAAAAGCCAATGTTGGAGAAGTATATGATAATCGAGAGAAAACCAAAAAAATCATAGTAGCCATAGAAGAAGGAGAAAAAAAATGTACATACATAAGGCATGATTTGACGATTGAAGAAGAAGAAGAATTAGTTGCCCTATTACGCGAATATAGAGATGTGTTTGCTTGGAATTACAAAGATTTGAAAGTAGTAGACCCAGATATATGTTCTCATAGAATCCCTATGACTCCAGATGCAAAACCTACGAAACAGAAACCGTACACGTACAATGATAACTATGCCACGAAGATTAAAGAAGAAATAGATCGTTTGATAGAAGCAGGATTTATTTATGAAATTGAGCATACCGAATGGGTATCCCCCATTGTGGTAGTGCCCAAGAAGAATGAAAAATTGTGTGTGTGTATTAACCTTAAAAAAGTTAATGCTGCCACGATTAGAGATAGTTATCCTCTTCCTATCACGGAACATTTGTTGGAAAGAGTTGCGGGCAAGGAAGTGTACAGCTTTCTTGATGGTTTCTCAGGCTATAATCAAGTAGCCATTGCTCCAGAAGATCAACACAAGATGGCTTTTGCCACAGAATGGGGCATATTTGCATTTCTTGTAATGCCATTTGGGCTCACAAATGCACCCGCCACCTTCCAGCGACTCATGTGCCACGTTTTTAAGGAATTCTTACGTAAGAGTTTGGAAGTTTATGTTGATGACATATGTGCTCATTTGAATATCAGGAAGACGCATATCCCAGAGTTAAGACAAGTATTTGACAAATGTCGAGAATATCAGGTTTGTCTGAACCTAGAAAAATGTGTTTTCATGGTCAGACAAGGCAAAATTCTAAGACACATTGTGTCAAAGAATGGAATTTCGACAGATGAAGAAAAAGTGAAGGTGATTGTAGATCTACCTAGGCCAAATAACGTAAAAGAGGTACAGGCATTTATGGGTCATTGTGGTTATTACAGATGATTCATACACATGTATGCAATCATAGCCAAGCCATTGTACTCTCTTTTGACCAAGTTTGAATGGACAGACGAGTGTGAGGATTCATTCAATGAACTTAATCGACGTTTGTGCTCAGCACCTATATTGACAACCCCGGATTGGAGTACGCCATTCCATGTACATGTGGATGCATCCAACTATGCCATAGGATGTGTGTTAGCACAACCCACAAATGAAGGTAATATAGATCTCCCCATAGCTTACGCGAGCAGACAGTTGAATGTAGCAAAAAGAAATTACACCACTACGAAACGAGAAGGATTAGGAATTATCTACGCAGTAAAGAAATTCAGACATTATTTGTTAGCAAAAAAATTCAAATTCTTTACGGATCATCAAGCATTACTGTACTTAGTCAATAAGCCATGTAACACAGGATGATTGATACGCTGGTTTCTATTACTCATGGAGTATGACTTCAAAGTAGTAGTCAGGAAAGGAAAGACACATCTTAGAGCTTACCACCTTTCAAGATTAACCCCAGGAGAAGCTCCTCAAGGAATAGCATATGAATTACCAGATGCATATTTGTTAAACCTTGAGATAGCACCAGAATGGGCTAAGCCTATAGTCCCAAGTCTCACATACGGACCCAAGAATCCTAGGATAAGGATCAAGGAAGGAGAGATTACCAAGTCTCAAAGATATCAAATAATAGCAGGAAGTATATATAAACAGGATAATCAAAAGATTCTTGCTTCTTGTGTAGATGAATCAGAACATGCGAATTGGTTACAATTAGCACATGTAGGTGCATTAACACAACATCACTCGAAACATCATACATTGCAGACTCCGCATAGACTAGGAGTCTATTGGCCTTCTATGAAAGCAGATGTCTACAAGTTGTGTAAAGAATGCCATGTTTGTTGTGAAAGACCACCAGTAGAACATGCTACATTATATCACGTGTCTCTCACACCAGAATGGAGTGAACCTTTAGTGACATACTTGAGGACGAAAACATTCCCTCAAGGAATGACCTTAGCACGACAACGAAGTCTAGAGCAGGAAGCTCAAGACTATTCACTTATTGGCGACAATATGTACAAACGAGGACGAGATGGATATTTAAGACAATGTGTTCATGAAAGCGATTATTTGAGCGTACTAGAGATTGCACACCAAGGTGTTGTAGGAGGTCATTTTGGACCCGATAGGGTAATTAAAGCCATCGTCTTTGCAGGATTATGGGCGTTTTCTAAGTGGGGTATAGACTTTGTAAGACCCATTAACCCCCCTGCAAAAGGTACACATGCTGAATACATTATTGTTGTGACAGATTATCTTACCAAATGGGTAGAGGCAAAAGCCACAAAAAAGAATGATGCACACACGACTGCAAAATTCTTATTTGAAAATGTCTTTACAAAATATGGATTGCCTATAGAGTTAGTGAGCGATCGAGGAACTCACCTTCTAAACCAAGTCATTGAATAGTTGTTACAAGATTTTATGGTGATTCACAAGAAATCCGCACCATATCATTCTCAGGCCAATGGTCAGGCTGAAAGCACTAACAAGATCCTTTGTAACGTATTGACGAAACTCGTGAACAACAACCGTTCAGATTGGGACAAACAGTTACACCACGTTGTTTGGGCATATCGAGTGGCCTACAAGACCGTACTCAATGCAACTCCCTTTCAGATGGTTTTTGGTCAGAATGTTATGCTTCCTTTGGACTTCTTGATACCGACCCTTAAGGTTGCACAAGAACATCAGTGGACCGGCCATGAATTATCGGTAAGAATAATGGACTTGGAACGATTAGAAGAAACCACGCTGAAAGCAGCAGCAGGAATATATGCAGAAACAACATGCACAAAAATTAGAAAAGTGAGGTTATGGACCTATGATCATTAACAGACTCTCAACAAGTGGAGCAGTACAATTAGACACCTTAGAAGGATACATAATGCCTAATTACTTAAGTGGTTGTAGAGTAAAGTTATATCAGGAACCTCTTACTAAGGATATGCTTAGACGACTCACGTTGGCAAAGAAGCGTAAGGAGGAAGAAAATAGGATACGTGCGGAAGCTCAGGCAGAAGCTATAGAACGCATTAAGCGCATGAAGCTAAGAAGACAAGGACTAGGGAGAGAACATTATAACCAACTGGAAACAACACCCAGATACCCCATGGCCATGTGTCAAGCAAAGTCAAGTACTCATCCTAACATAGTGGATAAGAGACCATTCATTACAGTCAAGCTAGAGCACGGCAATACTTGCCAGGAGCTCAGGGCTTTAATTGACTCAGGTGTTGCGACTAGCGCGATTAGATGGTCCCACTATAAGGACTCAAGAATAGAAATGCGGCCAATTGAGGCATACCTCATAGGGCTAGGAGGCATGGAAACCCCTTGCATGGGTGAGGTGGACCTTCCTATCCTCATACACGACGTGAACATGACAGCAAAGCTACTAGTGTGCCATGAAGAGGACCTGATAGAACCCCTAATCCTTGGCCAAGATTGGCTATACGATCACTCAGTGGACCTAAAGCTTAGGCAAGGCTCCTTGCAGATTGAAACCTTAGATCAGCAGCGAGTGATACCGCTTGACTTTCCTAACAACCCTCCGCCTCAGGTATGTAACCCCAGTCCCTATGAAATGCATGCAATGGAGGATCGGAAGATATTTTGCCAAATCCCTCGGCTAAGCATGCTCCCTCCAAAGTCAACCATGAGATCTTGGCAATGGATAGGGGCCAGACAAAACGACGTCATGAGATTTTCTCCTAGTCTTCCAACAGCAGAAAAATGGGGACAATTGCAGGTCAGGTGGGTTACATCAGCGGTCAGGTGGACTGCATCAGCAACCACATGGGCAAGATACCCTATGGTGCCCATCCTTCCACACTTACTGCAGACTGGCCTAGATTAATAGTACAAAATGGAGCACTTCCTAATGGGCAGGTTTCGCAAGTGTTGGACCTCCCTTCTTTTCCAAAGCAGAGCGTCCATCGGACCTCTCAACCTCAACCACAAAGGAGTCAACCACAATAGAGGAACCCAGACTGACGACAACATCAGATGACACAAGGAAGAAAGTATCACAAAGCAAGAGGCACGCGACAAATATGGGTGCCAAAAGGATAGAAACCACTGACAGATTTCAACAATGCAGACAAGGATAAGAAGAAGTTAAAGACTAATCAGAGGCAGTATCCAACATCTTCTCAAACTTCTTCTACGAGTACAAACATTCAACAAATTTGGATCGCCAAGAAGTACCTTACGAATGGACCCACACCCACGCAGATTTAGATACCCAAACAATGTATTATAGCTCAACCCTCAAGCCATGTAATATATACCCCTCAGAAATCTCTTCACCCTTCAAAACCACCACATCCGATATCACCTTTTGTCCATCAGCAGAAACATATCACCCGCTCAGAAACTCTTAGGAAATGGATATCGAAACGTATCCAGACATCTTCTCCGACCCCCTTATCTAACATTACTCCCATCCCGACTAAACATTACACTTGTAATAACTCATTCACAACTAAACCTTGTACAAATCCACACACCATAACCCCACATCACTTGTAATAACATCTCATCAAGAAATGTATGCATCATCTGAAGCATGTAGGTGTCTAGAGACCTGCATTAGTTTTGCAACAATCATTCCATAAGCCACATCACAACACTCGGCTACACGGGTTACACATCAGTTATGGAAAGGGATTGCGGTCTCACTTTAATGGGATCATGATTAATTTCCATACTAATGTGTTAATCTTTTGTAGCAGATCCGCTGCACACTCGCAGCATTGATCATGCAGGCAGAAGGATCATCTGAAGCTGGCCCCAGTGTACCCATGGCAAATATTGGCGAATTACTAGTTGAACCACATCCTACGGCTCAACCACCAGAATTTCAAGGATTTCCAGGACCTATGCCAATTGACGCCCCTCCTAGGGGATATACTGAGAAGATTCATTGGAACTCTCATTGGTTCCAAGGATTAGCATGCCCATTGGCGGATGTAGATTTCCTTTTTGAGGCCAATTTGACTTTTGATACCCGCACTTGGCACAAGTACCAGTTTTTCTCAAGAGAGTTTGAAGCATTACAGAACACAGAGGACTTGAAGCATGTTTGAGCAAGAGCTTGCTTCACAGAATACTTCAGTGATCTATTGCCTAAACCAGATTTCTACCGATGCTACTATTTGATAACCACATTGACAGCTTCGAAGAACAAAGATTTGCCAGGAACATTCATTTTGCTGTCATTAGTAAATGATCCATCGTTTAAGAAGTTTTATCTTTCCAAAGACCTGATTAGAGCTTCAATCAAGATACATGGAACTCACACACCGACCGAGCGCGAAAGGCTAATTCCCGAGCCAATGAAACGTGGAGACATCATTAAGTGGGAAGATATTTCAGCGATCGCACCTGAACTCTCTAAACCATTACGGATATGTATGCAACACTTCGCTTTCCCCGCTCAGGATCGATTCACTATGCCCCACAAGCGCATCTAGTTTGGTTTATATTTAGCGTGTATTGGGCGTCAGACGGTCGATCTAGCAAGTTGGATTATTGATCAATTGTATCTAGCACAACATAGATGGGAGAGAAAGAAAGTAATCCATGGATGTTGCGCTCTCACGAGAATTATTTATATGTGTTTGGCCTACGACTTAACAATCGAGCGTGCAATGACAAGCGA
This sequence comes from Ceratopteris richardii, assembly GCA_020310875.1. Lineage (NCBI taxonomy): Eukaryota > Viridiplantae > Streptophyta > Polypodiopsida > Polypodiales > Pteridaceae > Ceratopteris > Ceratopteris richardii. The sequence goes on along the minus strand of CM035436.1, from coordinate 73,153,457 downwards.
GGAGTTGAAAGCATTCAAAGGGACAACAAAGAAAGCTAGAAAGGCTAACAAAGGACGAGCAGGAAAGCGCATGAGAGGAACCATTCCATGCCTATAGGTCCCAGAATCACCATCACTGCAACCCTCTCCAAAACAGTCTCTGACAGAAGCCACTCCAACGGTACAACCCATTCGCATACAGTTATCAAGACCGGTTATAACGGACAACACTACCAGCACAGTCGCTCCTCAAGCAGCCACAGCCACAGGTCCTCCCACCACTGAAGCAGAAGTTCCCACCACTATTGGTGCGGAAGCATTTTCTTTTCCGATACCCAACCTCGAAGCAGAACCCATAGATACAACGTTTGATTTTGAAATACCAGATGCTTTCTCAAATGAATTTCAATTTTCTGAAGGCCATATTTTCTCTCAGGAATATGAACGACCAAGCTATCCGACCACTCCCCCGGATCAACAACAACGACAAGTCTTATCCAGCTCAGAAGATGAAAGAACAGAAACAGATGATGATGAGGGCGATAATGAAGCCAGCCAAGGCACTCATGACTCCCAAGAGAATGTGCAGACAGATGGACAAGGACAACAAACCGACACCCAAGGTGACACCAGCATGCACGAAGACAAAACATTTGAAGCAACAGTGTACACCTTGGCAATCAAAAAGTTATACCACACCATGGAAAAAGTTTGGGTGCGTAAGAAGTTAACTGAGGAAGAGAGCCAAGCACTCATAGAACAAGAACTTGTCTCAGGCGGTTTCGAAGAAGTATACATCAAAGGTTTCAGGGAAGTTGTTAACTCAGTGGGATCTAACGAAGCATTAAGATATTTGTAGTGGAAACCATTACCGCAATTTGACCCTCACAGAGTTCGCTTACTAACCAAACTTGGTAAATACATTCGCATACCGACGGGTGCCCAATCTTCATAACAGGCCAGGGAAGCGCGTCTTATCCCTGAAGGCTCATTGGCAGAAGACACCATTGTCATCGACTCCCCGCCCCACACCACTACTGTACATACCACCACTATGACCAAAGTACCCACCACCCCAACCGCTCCTCTTTCACCTCCCATCTCTCCAATCTCCCCTGTACATCCAATATCTCCCAGACCCTCCACACTTTGGATAGCGAAGTAGCAGAAGCCCTTGTCGCATCCATTCCTCTCACCATGTCCACACCCACTCAACCTAGTCTACCCCCTAGGACATCCACCTTTCTATCAAGTCCATTTCTCCATCCATCCTTCCCATCCTTCCCCACACCTCCAAGACACCTTTTCCCATTCCCACCTCCATTGACTTTTTCCAAAGTTTCACCTCCCCGACCCACCGTAATTCCTCTTTCCCCTTTCCACCAAGCAGTCCAAGAGAACCCCTCTGTAAATTACTCTTCGACTTTTGTAAATCCCGTATTTACACCCACGCACGCACCCACTATCACTCCATTATTCACAGTCACAGCACTTGACACCACGTCCAGTGACATAGATCTCACCACCCACCGCACCAACACTCACCTCCTCTATTGCACCATCATATTTAGGCATCTCCACTGTTACCACTGCATCCACATTCCCATCCCTATTCCCCCTTCCCATTGCATCAACACCCTTAAACACAACATCTGCATTCACCACACCATTAATATTATCACCCACTATAGACACCGCATTTCGCCAGATGTTCACAATCATGACTCAAGTGAGAGATGAATTTGCATCTCTTGGCAATAATTACCGGACGTTGCAGCAGACAACGCATGATTTACAGTCGCAGCTCAATTCACTATCCATCGAGAATGCCTCACTAAACACCCACTACCAAGAGCTACGAGAGGCATATCATAAACTTGAACTAGAAAGTGAATAAAAGACAAAAGAGGCCATCACTGACATAGACAACTTGTTAAGGGTGCAGACTATTCGCAATGCGACACTTACTAGGAACATGGGATTGCTCAGACGCCACTTGGCAATAGCTAAAGAAGAAAATCAGCGTTTACAAGAATAGAACAGAGAGAATTTGGAAGTTGCTCTAGATCAACCCGACCAACCATTAAGTCCCAGCCGTTTCAAGGCCGTGCCCTCCGAATCTATGAAAATGTTGCTAGATGATCATGTCAGATTGTTAGATGAGTATGACAGCATGAACGAGGAATATCAGAAGCTGAAAGAATATCATAAACTACTCCAATTAAGAGCACCAATACCACAAGGACTACCAGCTCCTGCAGACCCATCTCCTGAAATCATCGAGGAACTTAATGCATTAGGGGCCCAGGTATCAACTCTTCAATCACGGATAGCAATATACGAAGCACCCCCCAGACTAGACTCCCCACCGAAACTACCAACAGAGGAAGAAACAGTGACTATTCCGGTGGAAGAAACTTTTGAAGAAGCATATGAACCCCAACCCATCCCAGGCAGAAGAGTCACGGTCGAAGGCCAGATGACTTTCGAACTTCCAACTCCCGCATGGATGAAGACGATTGAAGAACTTGAAAGAACCCACTCAGCATGGGTAGAAGCACAGTTAATTGCAATGGCAATGATTGAAGAACGCATTTTACAGTCCCCATACTTTGCTCATTTGGCCCCGCGCAGATACATTTGACCCAATTTGAGCTTGAGGATTTGCCACTAGATGCGCAGCGAGGAGAGATCTATCAACCAGATTGGCGTAAGGATTTATTACAAGCATATCCAGAGATGATGAGTACTTGGGTCAAGGCACCACTACACTTAAAGTACAACCCATGTTGGGGACCAGTGCCACATCACCGCTCCTGGAAGGCATTTTCCATTAAAGTACAGAACAACAAGCAATGCCAGGATTGGCAATTACCCATACTTCACCCCACCCACCGGACCACCAACAGTTGGATACATGATGGCCACGATTCGTCACTGGCTCCCTCGCTTAAAACACATGGACGATGTAGCAGCGCACATGACTGTCAAAATCTTTGACATGATGCAGATGGTATTCAAAGTCTTCCGTCGCATCAAGGCACCACATGTAAACACCCCGGGTTTCGAGCATGGCAATCTCGATTTAGCTTATGACATGAGTACAACACCATCGCTCCAGGTGTGTTATGCTTGGCACTGTCGAATTAAATACTTACCGGCATGTTATAAGTAGACCTTCGAAGAAATGTTCACTACCGGTTTCTGGGAATATCACTCCGAAGTGTTCATCAGCAGGCCCACACATTTGCTTCAATTATTTGCCTGTGAACAAATGGTATATTCTACGCACTATCGACTCCCACCATCTGATGAACCGCAACCCATTGATTGGGAGAAACTCGAGGCAGATCTGGCCCGAGGAATTCACATATCAGAACACACCCTCACTTAGGAACTACTCCATAATTATATCCGACAGACCTCACAACTAGGTTCTGTCGCGAACGACAGAAGTGAGAGGGAGGGGGGTGTTGGCAGTAGTCAGAGGCATAGAAGATGCGGAAGCATGTGAAGACAGAGCACAACAAAGTAGTAGGGAGTTAGTCGAATCATTTTTTCAAAGGATTAGGTTTTATAAACACTTTTCAAAACCTCCAACAGTGATTTTCATCACTTTTGTACGATATGTAACATAGAAAAACCCTTTTTGTAATTTATAGCTCCATTTTTTGCACGCTGAGGAGTCCTCAAGCTTGAGGAGCTTAGGTAGAATGAGCATACCAATTTTGGCTATTTTTAGACATCGTTTACCCTTTCAAATAGCACATAGAACCTGTTTTTTAACTATGCCGGTCACTAGATGTGAAACCGGTCAAAACTAGTCTAGAATCTATAAATAGAGCTAGAGAGCTCATTTTTTAGGTTAGCTTGTTGGAGTAGAGAAGAGCTTAGAGCTATTTTGAGCTTGTAAGAGTGTTCTTGAACAATAGAGTTGATTTCCTACCTTCCATTGTGTCTTGCTTGTCTCTTCGTTGTGTGTGTGTATATGTGTGTGCATCCCTATGCTTCTCATCTTCACTCTCACTTCATCTCATATTCACGATCTTCATATCACTCCTATCTCTTCTGCGAATTGACATTAAGGAGGTGGAGCTTCTTAACGTGGTTCTCACCATTGTGCTAGAGTAACAACTGGTGTGAAGCCGGTTGTAGCAGCACCAACTCATCTTCGAATTGCATCCACCATCTCTCTCCATAGTGGTATCAGAGCATAGTCAAGCAACATGGGAGATGGATTTCCATGAACAATTGAAATTCGATCGAAACAATTACCCAGCATGGTCTCTAAGGATGGAGGCTTACCTTCAAGGAAGGAATCTATATGGATTCATATCTGGAGATGAAGCAATGCCAACCATGAGGAACAAAGGGCAACCATCACATGAAGAAGTGGAAAGACTTTCAAATTGGTAGTCAAAGGATGCACTTGCAAGGTGCTATATTCTAAACCCAATCTCTGATTTTCCTTTACCAAATGTCAAGGGATGCAAGACATCAAGGGAGACCTGGAATGCACTTGCTTCTTTCTTCTCCTCCAACACTCGAGCAAGGGAGAACCAATTGTGGATGGAGTTCACAACAGTGAAGAAAAGCCCGAAGCAAAGTGTGACTGATTATGTCACAAAGATGAAGGAGATTATGTCACAACCAATTGTGGATGGAGTTCACAACAGTGAAGAAAAGCCCGAAGCAAAGTGTGACTGATTATGTCACAACACTCGAGCAAGGGAGAACCAATTGTGGATGGAGTTCACAACAGTGAAGAAAAGCCCGAAGCATTGGAGAGGTAATTGAAGAGGAGCAAATCATTAGACAAATCATAAATGGAATCAAAGTATATGACAAGTGGGAGTCATTCACAACAGCCATGGATTTGTGCATGGATATGCATGTACCCGACCTCAACACACTCATGGGCCAACTCTTCACTCATGAAGCAAAGATTAGCAAAGGTGGTGAGTCCTCAAGAGGTAATAAAACTTCTACCTTATATTTTGATAAAGCTAAGGTCAATGAAAAGTCAAAAAATAGGAAGAATGAAGATGAAGGTAGCTCTTTCCAAGCAAACTTTGCAGGTAGAGGAAGAGCTAGATGAAGAGGAAGAGGTGGAAAGCAAGGCAGGGGGAGATTCCAATCATCTCAACCTTGCAATATATGTGGCTTATCTAATCATACTACTGAAGAATGTTTTAGGAACCCGAGGAACTCAAGAGGAAGAGGATTCAATAGAGGTGGCTATGGATCAAATAGAGGCAGATACAATGGAGGCTACAACAACAACTACTACAACAACAATTACAACAACAACAACTATCAAAGTGTCCATAGAGGAAGACGAGACTACAATAACTATGCAGAGGACCAAAGTCAAGAAGATTCATTATTGATTATGAATCTATCAATGAAGAAGAGTAAGGATGATGATCACATCTTTTACATTGATTCTAGATGCTCAAATCATGTAGCACGAAATGTGGCTTTACTTTCTGATTTGTAAGATCCTCATAACAAACATGAAGTGCAAACAGGAGATGATACAAAGCACTGAGTGGAGAAGATAGGTGATGTGAAGACATCAGATGGGAATATGAACCTCTTAAGCAAAGTCTTGTATGTCCCTACAATTACCAAAAATTTAATAAGTGTTGGACAGATTGTTGAAAAAGGATTCCAGGTTAGATTCAATAGATTTGGAGCATATGGTGAAGACCCAAGGCAAGGCTTTAGAAGGATTTCCAAAGCAGAAAAGACAGGAAGGCTTTTCACTTTCAAAGTGGAAGATACAAAAAACATAGCTTTGTTTAGCTATGGATCTCAAACTCTCACAGAGTTAGAGATATGGCACAAAAGGCTTGCGTACATTGGTGAGAGGACACTTAAACAAATTTGCAGGGACCAAAGTGTACTTGGTTTGCCTAATAGCACAAGGCAACACATGATTTATAAGTGTCAAGCTTGTCAACTCGGCAAGGCTCATAGACAACCTTTCAATAAGAAGGGATATGTGTATCAAAATCCTTTGGATCTAGTGCACACGGATGTGTGGGGTCCAAGTAAGGAGCCATCTATATCAAGCTCAAGATATTATCTGTCTTTCCTAGATGATTGTAGCACGTGGACAATTCTATTTTTCATGAAGCACAAGGATGAAGTATGTTGCTCTTGTTGAAAACCAAACAGGTAGGACTTTGAAAAGACTCAGATCAGATGGTGGAGGAGAATACTTCTCTTCTGAATCTGATGCCTACTTGCATGAAAGAGGCATTAAAATGGAAGTCACTACAAGGTATACACCCAAGCTAAATAGTGTAGCAGAGAGGAGAAACAGAGCTATTGCTGAAGCTGCAAGGTCCATGCTCAATGAAAAGGGATTGCCAAACTACATATGGGCAGAGGTTGTGTCTACAGCCACATATCTCATAAATAGAGTTCCATGTAAGTCACTAGATGGAACCACTCCATATGAAGTGTGGAATGGAAGAAGACCTAGTCTAGAGCATTGTAAAATCTTTGGATGCCTAGCCTATGCTCACATTCCTTCTCAAGTAAGAGGGAAATTGGATCCCAAGGCAGAGAAGTGCATATTTATTGGATATGATCAAATCCAAAAAGCATATAGATTGTACAATCCAAATAATAAAGGATTTTTTGTGAGTAGAGATGTAATTTTTGATGAGAACAAATCATGGTTTGATGATGACAAGAAAGTGAAGCTGCCTTATGACTTGGATGAAGATTTTCTATCACTTCAACCAAAGCAGCCAAAGCAAATTGAAGAAAGTGATTCGGAGATTGACCTAGAAGACTTGGATGTTGGAGATAGATGTCTGCGGAAGCACGCGAACAGCACAAGGAAGAAGAAGAAGCTTGGAGCACAAACACACAATAGTGAATGTATTACTAGAGAATGTACAAAGATAAGTAGCCCATTAGGGCAATAGCCGTATATACAAGCTGGGGGAAAAAAACCTCCTAAAGAGGGAAAAAAGTGCCCCGACGGTCCTAGTGTGTTCACACACATCACTACCTAAATATATCAACAAATCCCCCCTGGGAGTGATGCGGTGAACAAGGAGCTGGCACTCATGTATAAGGAAGTGCCAAGCTATGTGGAAATCACTCCACAAAAGGAAGTAAGCCCAAAGCTTTGCGGAAAGCTTCAAACTTCTCCCTAGGCAGAGCCTTCGTGAAAAGGTCTGCAATGTTCTCCTGCGTGGGCACATATGCCAAGCTGATCTCCCCAGCAGAGAACCTCTCCCTGACATAGTGATAATGCACCTCAATGTGCTTAGTGCAAGCATGGAACACATGGTTCCTCGCAACTGCCAATGCGCTCTAACTGTCAGTGAAGATGGTGGTGGCAGAAGACTGGCCAACACCCAAATCAGCCATAAGGCGTCTGAGCCACACACACTCAACAGTCGCTGTGAAAGCTGCCCTATACTCAGCCTCACAACTGGAAGTGGCCATAGTAGGCTGCTTCTTGCTCAACCAAGATATACATGAGCTACCAAGCATGAAGCAAAAACCACTGGTGGACACACAAGTGTCATAGCAACCAACCCAATCTGAGTCAGAAAAAGCATGCAAATCTGGCGGTAGTGATCCCCCCTTGGGATAAAACAACCCAAGTAGCCGAGTACCACTCAAGTAGCGAAAGATGCACTTAACCGCCTTCCAATGCATGACTCCTGGGCAATGCATAAACCTGCTCATCTATGAGACAACAAACTGAATATCTGGCCGAGTAATGCATAAGTAAATCAAGCATCCAACAGCCTGCTGATAGAGAACAGCATCAAATGCATCTCCAGCATCATGAAGACTCAATCGTAAACCTGTCTCCATAGGAGTGGCAATAGGCTTACAATCTTCAAGGCCAAAACGCTGCAATAATGTGTCAATATATTTCGTTTGACACAAAGCCATTCCACCATCAACTTGCATAAACTGAATGCCCAAATAGTGATGCAAATGCCCCAAATCAGACATCTCAAATGAGGCATGCAAATCAGCCTTGAAATCAGCAATATGCTTCTCAATAGGACCAGTGAGCAGCATGTCATCAACATACACATGATCAGAAGCACATCATTAGCACGCTTAACATATAAGGTGCTTTCAGTTGGACTATTCTCAAAACCATGTGCAACGAGATAGGCATGTATCTTCTCATACCAAGCACGTGGTGCTTGCTTTAAACCATATAATGCCTTCTTTAACTTGCACACCTGATTTTCATGCCCTTTCTGCACAAAGCCACGGGGCTAAAAAACATACACTTCTTCATGCAAGTCACCATTCAGAAATGTTGTTTTAATGTCCAACTGATGTACATTCCAACCATGATGGGCTGCAAGTGCACAAATGCTCCGAACAGGAGTCATATGGCATGTAGGTGCAAAGGTCTCATCGAAATCAATGCCTCTTTCCTACGCATAACCCTTTGCAACAAGCCTAGCCTTATACCTGTCAACTGTACCATCAGGTTTACGCTTCAGCTTGTATACCCACTTAGTGCCAATGGCAATCTTGTCGGGAGGCAAGTCACATAAAGACCATGTACCATTCTTCATTATAACATCATATTCAGATTGCATGGCAGCCATCCAATTTTTTGAATTCTGTGCTTCATCAAAAGAAACAGGCTCATTCTCATCACAGAGACTAAACGCAGCCATAGCATAGCAATCTGATGCAAAGGAGGCACTATGAGAGCCTGATTTGTTGTCACGCAAAGTCTGCACCAGCCATTTTGGCATAGTTTTTGCCTGCTCAATATCAGCTCTCTCATCAACAAGTGCATCATGTAAATCTGCATCAGAAATAGAATGATCTGCATCATCATATGAAACTTGCAAAGGCTGAGAAGTTGCCTCATTAGGACCAGCACTAGACTGTCCACCTATAAAAAGAGGCATCAATGTATCATACATGTCTTTGGAGCTAATAGATGTCTCCTTAGTACATGAAAGCAATGGCTGAATAGCATCTTCTACAAAGACAACGTCACGGCTAACCAGAATGCGTTTAGTCTGTGGATGATAGAGATGATAGCCTTTATTTTCAGAACTGTACCCAACAAAAATACATTTTACTGCCTTATCATCCAATTTTCTGTGATGTTGTTCAGGCACTAATGCATATGCCAAACAACCAAAAACACGCAGATGAGCAACAGATGGCTTGCACTCATGCCAAGCCTCATATGGAGTGATAGACTGCACTGCTTTAGTGGGACACCTGTTTAGTACATATGATGCACACATGACAGCCTCAAGCTAGAAACTATGTGGTAAAGCCTGACTCTTGACCATGCACCTCGCCATCTCCATGAGTGACCTGTTCTTTCATTCAGTAACTCCATTCTGTTGAGGTGTATACGGCACTGTACACTGGTGTTTTATCCCACGTTCAGCCAGAAATGCATTAAAATCAGAAGACATATATTCCCCCCCTCGATCAGAACGGAGGGTGCCCATTTTACATGCTGACAGATTTTCAGCCAAAACCAAAAACTATTTAAAGCACATGAACACTTCGAACTTTGCTTTGAGTGGATATACCCATGCATGCCTAGAAAAATCATCAATGAAAGTCACGAAGTAAAGGTAATTCCCAAAAGAGGGTGTCTGCATAGGACCACAGACATCACTATGTACAAGCTTCAATTTCTGCGTAGCCCGAACTGAACCATCTTTTGGAAAGGAGGAACGCTGCATTTTTCCCAAAATACAGCCTTCACATACATGTTTTCCAGGTGCCTCAAGCTTGGGCAAAGAAGACACCATATCAGATTTCTGCAGGTGTAGCAAACTAGCAAAATTCAGATGACCAAAGCGTGCATGCCAAAGCTTTGCATCTGACATAGCCTGAGAATCATGAACTGCACATGCCGAATCATTCACAGATCTTTCATAGTCTATGAGCTTATACAGCCCACGACACAAAATGCCAGAAGCAATAATCACATCGCCATTTGATAGATCATGAACTGTACACCTGTCATCAACGACTTTCACAACCAAGCCAATCTTGGCTAATGCAGAAACTGATAACAGATTCTTCTTGATCCCTGGCACAAATAAAGCATCTGAAAAGTGAAAGAACTACCATCAGCAGTAGTCAGAATGATCTTACCAACTCCCATAACAGGATAAGAGGAGTTGTTGGCGCATGTGACAATATTCCCTCTAGGGGCAGGCTCGAGTGAAGAGAAGAAACTGCGCTGCGAGGTAATATGTTTGGTCGCCCCACTGTCAAAGTACCAAACATCTGAGTCCACTACAGACATGCACTGCTCATGAGAAGACAAACAGTAGTAAACGCCCATTCTTCTTCCTGCACAAGATTAGCAGACTCTGTTTTTGGTGTAGAGGCTTCTGCAACAACCATTCCAGCCTCCTTTTTCTTTGCCTCTTTTGCAGCCAGTTTTGGACAGTTCTTTATGATATGATCATTCCCTTTACAGTACTTGCAAAACAATTTCTGCTTTTCTGATTTCTTCTCATCTTTATCCTGGTTCTTCGAATGTGCAGCATTTGCAGATTTCTGCTTACTAGTAGAAGAGCTCCATTTTCCTTTGCCCTTCTGACTAGCCAAGAAAGCTTGATCTGCAACACGCATAATGGACCTGTTCTGCCTGGACTGATCTTCCTGCAACAGAACAGAGACTAACTCCTCAAATGATAAGGCATTCGGATTGCCTTTCATCATCAACCGAAGAGTAGAAGCAAAACTCTGATATGAATCAGGAAGACCATTTAGAACGGTCTGCACAAGTGAGCTATCTGGTATAACCTCATCAGTAGAAATCAACTGTTCCTTCAAATCTTTGATCTTCGTTAGGAAACTGTCCATAGAATCACCTTCATTCATGTGCTCACTCTCCAACTGTTTTCGGAGGTAAGCAACACGAGCCTCATTCCTAGCTTGGTACAATGTGGTAAGTGTATCCCAAGCATCCCTAGCTGTTCTGCAAGAGCGAATATGAGGAATAATGGCACGTTTGACAGACAAAGCTATCAATGCATGTGCCTGGGCATCTCTGCCATCCCAACAAATTTGCTCTGCAGTAGGTGCAACAGAAACAGCAGCACGAACAAGAATCTGTGGAATATCATCTTCGACACCATCTTCATCAACTCCAGCACCTGTATTTGCAGTACCTGTCGTTACAGGTGTAATAGGACGTCTTTCAACACCCTACACAATGTTCCACAATCCTTTTGCAACCAAAACATGTCACATCATATAAGCCCATAATGGGTAGTTGGTACCATCCAACTTATCATCAACAGCCAACACACGGAATACATCACTGCTTTCAGCCATGGTCGGTGACTAAAATACCTTGATGCAGAAAATTGATTGTATCTCAAAAAGTTGAACAGAGCTACCTAAACAAGTTCTGCTAGACCTATAGCAGACTTCGAGACGCTTAAACTCGCGAACAGAAACTGGTATATACCTTTGGCACAAAAAGACGAAATAGCCTGCACAAGCGCTGCGATAGTGCGTTTGGAGGCCGAAACGAGTTCAGATCGCGATTTTGGCACCACAATGCGAAGCTGTTTTGATCTCGGAAACACGCTGAGTATGCTCGCCAAAATTCGTGCGATTCTGAGACTACCAACGGAGGAGTGTCGACGGCACCCTAGATGAAGCGACGACCTGCTCTGATACCAATTGTTGGAGATAGATGTCTACGGAAGCACGCGAACAGCACAAGGAAGAAGAAGAAGCTTGGAGCACAAACACACAATAGTGAATGTATTACTAGAGAATGTACAAAGATAAGTAGCCCATTAGGGCAATAGGCGTATATACAAGCCGAGGGAAAAAAACCTCCTAAAGAGGGAAAAAAGTGCCCCGACGGTCCTAGTGTGTTCACACACATCACTACCTAAATATATCAACATTGGAAAGACTAAAGCTATGGAAGAACAAAGGTAAAGCAAAGATGCAGGATGCTAAGAGCTAAGGGCTTTCATATTATATGACCATAAGGCAAATAAAATTAAAATGCATCACAATGTGGTGTCTATGGAGCAGTGACACTGTAAGGGAGGAAAACAAAGGAACTTTCACTTTATCATCAATAGAAGTACTAATTCATTATGCACCCAGCCCAAGAGTTATCTTGCCTATGAAGAAGAGGAAGAAACATCATCATATTAGAGAGTTTAACAAACTAAATTCACCCAACCAAAAAGGTTGTTGCTGCAATGAGTGAAGGAGCTCTATGGTCAGAGTAATTCTATGCCAACAACTATTGAAGAGAAGGCAAAGGGACCAAGGATATCACAAAGAATGGAGGAGCAAAGGTGGGATTTTACTCGCATATTCACTTATTCATGATGTTTGAGGTTATGAACAAAGTAATGAAGTTGATGATTGAAAATGAAGCATTTGTAGATCTGACATGGAAAGAGGTTATTCAAGCCAATTAAAATAGGTTAGTGAAGAATGAATAAACAAATAACTAGAACCGTGGGTTTAGTAAAAAGGACATGGTAGATGGAATCTTGGAATGTTATCAAGATAAATTGGAATCGTAAGGGATTTCATGGATGGAGGGTTTTGGTTTTTAAGAGTCTTTTAATGTAATGAACACTATTCACATAGTACTAGTGGTAGTAGCTCACGTGGTGATAACTTTTCATGTTACATGTCAAATCACAACTTTGAATGGTAACCTCAAGGTACATGTGTCTCAACCACCAAGGTTTGAGGCGTCACATTCAAAGAACACATTACATAACTTGAAGATGGCATTCTATGGGATGAAACAAGCCCTAACAATATTGTACCAGTGGAGGATAGACATTGGGAGCTACATGATGGTCTTTGGTAGTTTTATCTATTTATGGATTACCATACAAGATATTAGTTTTGCAGTCAAATTTTTTAATAGGTTTGCAAATAGGCCTCATGAAGAAACTTCCAGATTTATCAATCAAGTACACTTGAGAGGGATGTTGGAATAGTTTGCTATTCAAATTGAAGAGAATGAAGCATGTACCTTCACCAAAGTTCTTACAAAGGATCTAGTTCAAATACATCTTTGAAGACTTGACATTGGGCCAAGGAGCTAGTTCACCTCTAGGTGGAAATTGAGAGGGGGTGTTAGACATGCTTAATGTTCCACTTTTACAGAAGACTTGGAATTATGCTAAGAAAGTAGTTCACCTTCAAGTGGACATTCATAGAGGTGTTAGATATGCTCAATGCCTCATCCTCACACCACTATTTTTCCATGTAACTCTATTTTGCAAGGCCTCCATTATGAGGAGAAGCCATGTGAGAGTGTTGAACATTGGTAGGTGTTACACGTATGTGTTCCTCGAGTATCTTTGATGTGAACCTTTTCCCTATACATGGGCACTTTTTGCTCTAGTGCTGGCTAGAGGTTTTTTCCCCATTACCACATACTTGATACTCTCATATGTGGTGGTACTTTGTACTTAGGGATATTATTCAACTCTTACTTCAGTTCAGTTCATTGTTAATAGAGAGAGCTATTCCAGCCATCGTCTTCTCCGTGTGTCTTGCTTCGTTTGTGCTCCTTGTGTGTGCTTCTCGTGTGTCTCTCGCACTTCTACACACACCCAACAATAGGTTCCTTAGTTTGAAGTCAAATGAGGTTTAGAGCAGACAATAAATCAATACTTAGGAAGCCATTGTATTTAAGATTGATCCTATGTTAAGATCAATACAAATCAAGGTCTATACACAAAATTAACGTTTTTGCTTAGGGAAGGGTTTGTTTGATGTGTGCCATTGGATATAGGCTTGATCTTAGATGTGGATTAAGCAAGATCAAAGGCTAAAAAAAAAAAAGGTTTTTAATGCTACTTTTCTACCATTGGATTTAGAACATAAATAAATGGTGGAGATTATATTTTGCATGGATTAAGCTACCATGACCTTAGAACATGGGAAGGTTGACCTAGGCTTGAAGGACCTTATATGGATGGTCCTTCTCCATCTAGGATCATAGCTTGTGGTGTTTGGATCCACATTCATCCAATTTCAATTTCATTGCATCATATAGTTTGATCAATTTCATTATTCTTCTATTTCTATTCATTTGAATTTCATTCAAGGTTTATGCTGAGTTTATATACAAGTTTTGAAGCTTGGACATTTACTCTAAATGTTGAAAGTGTTATCATTACACTTTTATTTAGGTTCATCCAATTTCAATTTCATTGCATCATCTATTTTTATTTTGTAAGAATATTGAAGGTAAGAAGTGGTAATAATGTTTCATCCACATCCTAAAAGGAGAGTAGATGAACAAAAGTGACACCAATCCTTCATCCATATGTTAGAGACTAGTAGATGTGGAAAAATGACTTATCTTTTGGATCTAGAAAAAACATGGTTGAGCCCCCTTAAAATAAAAATATACAGATACGAGAAATTAAAAAATCAAATATAAACATATATTAAATCAAGCATTGAGAGATAAAAGTAGATGCTTTGGCAAACATCTTACATTTGTCCACACATGTTAGAGTTTCTGGTTGGGTTGTTTGCCTTTTTTTTGGGGGGGGGGGGAGGGGGAGAGAGGGGAGGGGGGGTAAAGGGTTCAAGCCCTCCCTATAATAGGACAATTATGAGCCTTAGGCCAATGTATTACCTTTGAGTAGAGTTAAATCGATTGCCTTCGATCAGTTCTTTTTAAGTGTCACCTTCAAGCAGTCTAACGCCTACTTTGTGAGGTATGAGAGGTCCCATGAGTACTATGGAACAATATTTTGAGGTTTAGGACGTCACATGTGCCAAGAATGAGTTTCAAGGACATGAATAAAGCTTCGTATGTTTCAAGGTTGCGACGTTATAGGAAAAGATTTGGAATTTTGCTTTTATATCCCCTTCACGCCTCAAGTGTTCCACTCTCCATGGTGGGTGAAACCTTCATGCTATACACTTTTTGAATTTTTTTTTTTAAGGCTCTTATTTGCACTTATTATTTTTTGTCAACAATGCAGCTTTAACTTCATTTGGAATATGTGACATTAACAATCCAAATGCTTTACCATGATGATGTTTAACATGATAACACACAATGCATTGGGAAACCTGATGGGCAAAATATTTTTCCTTATTCGACCAAAAGAAGAAATATTTACAAGTAAAAATAATACTTTGTATGCCCAGATGTCCCATATAAGGTGTTCATGCATCTCTTTCACAACAAAATCTATAAAAGCTTGAATACTATATATTTTGTGTTGGAAGTATAAAAAAACATTATGAAAAGTATAATGATCATCAATAGTAGATGATGGAGAACTTTTGAAAGCATTCAATGCATGTGAAAAGTAAAAAATCTGAAGCATAGGTAGGAATCATATCATTTCCAATTTTGGAGAATTTTGGAAAGCATTCAATGCACGTGAAAAGTAAAAAGCTAAAGTAGGAATTTTATTCATTCACATAAATATGAATGGCAAAAATATTATGGATAGAAACAAAATGTGATTGTGGTGATGGAAAATGACGAAGAGCCTCAACTCTTGATATTCAACCATAGGTTGAAAATTTTGAATAAAAGAAATTCATTTAATATATCTATTTGAAATTAGTTGTTATTTCAATAAATGTTTAACAACATTGATATGTTTAGGTAGTGATGTGTGTGAACACACTTGGGACTATCGAGGCACTTTTTTCCCTCTTTAGGAGGTTTTTTCCCTTGACTTGTATATACACCTATACCCCTAATGGGTTGATTATCTTTGTACATTCACTTGGTAATACATTTAGTGTTGTGTTGTGCTCCAAGTTTCTTTTTCTTCCTTGTATTGTTCATGTGCTTGCACAAACCTCAAACTCCAACGATTGGTATCAAAGCAAGTCGGCGCTTCATCTAGGGTGTCGTCAACATTCAAACCAAAAATCACACGAAAGTTGGTGAGCATACTCAAGACGATTACGAGTTCAAAACCGCTTTGCTTTGTGGCATCAAAATTTTGATTTGAGCTCGTTCTAGCCTCCGAATATACTATCATAGTGCATGTGCTGCAATTTCATCCTTTTGTGCCACACATATATAAGTTTTGGTTTCTTAGTACAAGTGCCTCGAAATCTTTTATAGATTTAGCAGAGCTTGACATGATGGTTTCGTTCAACTTTTTGAGATACAATCATTTTTCTGCATCAAGATATTTAGTCATTGGTCATGGCTGAAAGCAATGATGTATTCCCTATGTTGGCTATTGAGGATAGGTTGGATGGTACTAATTACCCATTGTGGGCATATATGATGCATCATATATTGGTAGCAAAAGGATTGTGGAACATTGTGTAGGGTGTTGAAAAACA
>CM035436.1:73074640-73129640 GCA_020310875.1 Ceratopteris richardii | reverse complement strand
GGAGACCGATCTCGGCCTATGAGACAAATCAATGTACATGGGTGTATCTTTTGTCAATCAGAAAAGATAAAAGTGATGAAAAAAAATTGGTAAAGCTGATATAGGTCTCCGTAGTATGCATGTGGAGATATCCATGAAAGTTGGGGGTGGGTGTATGGAGTGCTATCTATATGATAGTCTATATGGAAAAGGGTAGTACAAGCATGAGAATGCATCTGACAACTAGCTCCATCCTGTACTAGTGGGCGGGTGTAAGATGTGGTACATAGGTGGAGGTGGAGTCAGGGCCACCCTGATGGCTGCAGCGGGATCAACCATCATGTGGGATCGCTCTCCTCCATGGCGCGATGGTCACGAGCATAGATCTCTGCAATCTTGTGTCGGTGAAGTCTCGGGGCTCGATATCCTATAGTAGGGGGGTCATCTCCTAGCTTGAGAGGTCTCTCCAGAGGTCTGACCTTGCTGAAGAGTCACCCCTTTCGATGTGTGAGCTGAGGGGGGGAGGATTGCTGCAGGTCATGGCTATGCCAAGTGCTCGGCTCTCGGATATGTGCCAAGTGCTTGACTCCGTGCATAGCTATGCCAAGTGCTCGGCTCTCGGATAGGTGTTTGCTGTCTCCTCTCTCTCAAATGTCGCCATGCCACTCCACTGTCTCGACTCATGAGCAAATGGTAAATATCCTAATACTGTCTCTCCTCCCAATCTCGCCGTTTGCGGCGAGTAAGGCTCTGCATGCGACGCTGTGCCTGTGTGTGTGTAATATCTCCCCTATGCTCTAAAATCCGTAGGTGCTTTCGTAGCTCACGACAATCTGCATCATACCAACGGTTCTGGGGCATGGATCCTATGCGTGGAGGGTGGATGTGTGCGGTGTGGGAAGCTGTGGAGAGTTGAGTCCTGTAGGATGGTGGTGATATGTGATGTAAGTGTGTCCAAAGGTGAGAGTGGATCGAGGGAGAGTAGGCGGGTGTGTAAATGGTGTGCATAAACGTGTGGGAGCTCGTGTGTTAAGTGTATCATGGTATGTGTCTCAGTGGGTGAGGGAGGGTCTAATGGAATCGGAGATGAGAGTGTGAGTGTGATAAATGTATGGTCAACACCAAGTGGACGTCGTCCAATACTAAGTGAGGGGATGAGTAAAGCTCTAGAGGTAGTACCCAAAATGTAGTCGACTGTGCTCTCACCTCCCCCGTGAGGGAAGCAAGTAAATCGGCCCGAACCTGGCCAACGATTCATCCCGTTATATATAACGAGATGGTGTCAACTGCCTAGCTCGAGTAGATGTCTTCCATAGCCGGTGGTGTCCTGACCCATATTTGTCGATACTCTGCTGGTGCTCATCTCATCCGGGTCTCTGGCCTTCATGAGATGTGGGTGATCCATGTCATATGCCTCGCACTGATGTGATTGAGTGCGGTCATTGAAGTCCCCCATAAGGAAGACTTCGCCTAGTGTGCTGTAATGTAGTATCTCCTCTGAAAGCGCTGTGTATGGTGAGTCTCTGTCTTTGGTCGGTCCCCCAAGATCCTGTCCTGCGTATTGAGACCTGCCCGGTGGGAAGTAGCATATAGCAATGTAAATCCAAACCCCCTGTGCTATCTCCATGCGAACCCACATGTATCGTGCCTCCTCATCTCTACCTATGATATGGATCCGGCTGCATCTTCTGTCGAAATATGATGGCCACTCCTCTCGATCCTCGCGCTGTACTCTATCTCGTCGTGGTCCTGAATGCAGATTCCCAATGAAAACCTGCAATGCGTGGTAGACCTCTCTCTGGGCTCTCGTGTGTCTCTGTAATGCATGCAAAGTGATGTGATGCCAGGATCTTCTCGAGTCTGTCTGGTCGTGTCCAGAGTGCCCCGTTGCAGTTCCACACTGCTCCTCTGAGTGGTGTCTTCTGGTGTAGTGATGTCTCATAGGCCGCGTGGCCCTATTTGATAGGGCGTCCATCTATGAAGACCTTACCATCCTGGTAAAAGGCCTTTCTCCCCTCTCGGCGTGCCTGGAGTATCTGTGGCATGCAAGCGTGTCGGTGTGCCACCTGCATCCTCGTGAGGTCCTCATCCATGTAGAGGGCGCTGCCTGGTAGTCCATGTAGTACTGATCGACGTCTAAAGAACGCGGTCCATGCCTCCTCAGAGCTCATCTTAAGGATGAGTGCTCGCAAACGCGATGTATCCCGCCCAACCCTCCATGCGCTTGTGAAGGGCATGCACTCGTATCCAAGTCGACGGCAAATGTCAATTGCATCTTCCTCTAGTGATGCTCCCCAGGTAGGCCTGTAATCCGAATGTGAAGTTTTCGAGTGTGTCGAAGCCTCTCCTCCTCAAGTGTATCCTGGACTCGTGTGAGTTCTTCTTTTTGCACGTCTTCCCTAACTTCCTTCTTAACCCTTTTGTGTACTACTTCCACCCACGACTCTCGAGTGGATTCTACCTCCGTTTTGATTTCCTTCTTTATTTCTTCTTTGAGTGTCTCCACGTTGGAGATCTCTCCCTCTTCTTTCAGGTGCTCATAGGCTGTCTTCCGATTGTCTCGTTCTTCTGTGAGAGTCTTTACTTGTTCTTCGAGTCCTTTGACTTTATCCATTACTTGTTCTTCGAGTCCTTTGAAATTTTCCATCATTTTTCGTATCTCCATATTGAGGTTGCGGTTTGCTTCCTTTTTGGCCTCTTTGAGAGCTCTAGCGATAAGTTTGTCCACTTCCCTCTTGTCCATGGGAGGAGAGAGAGAGAGAGAGAGAGAGAGAGAGAGAGAGAGAGAGAGAGAGAGAGAGAGAGAGAGAGAGAGAGAGAGAGAGAGAGAGAGAGAGAGAGAGAGAGAGAGAGAGAGAGAGAGAGAGAGAGAGAGAGAAAGTTATATTAACGTTTTCTAGAGGCCAAACTTGGCCTATGAGACAAAAACCATGTACAAGTGTAGTAACCCTGTGATAAAAAGTATATCGCGACACAAAGATATATAAGGTTGGAAAAGTCTGGGCAGACGTGGCTTTGACTCTGTAGATAGTGGCCACCTAATACATGGGGGACATGTGAGTAAAAGTGTGAGTAAAACACCCTAGCTACTGGTGAATGGGTGGAGGTGGGTGTAGTATGTGGTACATCGGGGGTGGTCAGAGTGCCCCGTGAAGGAAGACAACCCAGGGGGTGGTGGTACGCCTATGCTCCATCATGTGGTCGTAGGCTGTCTTGATGCATGAGATATCCTCATGATATAGTCGTGGTCGATGATATCCGCCCATGCGTGGTCGGCGCCGTGCTCTCTGTGTTGCTGCCTGGTGGAGCGTGAGCCCTATAGATGGACCTCTCTGATGTAGCTCAGCTCGCTGAAAAAACTGTGTAATGGTCTGCTGCATACTCACCCGTGGCTGATGTGTGGGCCGGAGTGACCGATCTCGCCTCTCGTATGCTCCTGCGAGGAAGCGTCCCAAACGTCGCTTGTCTCCCATAGTCATGCATAACGGGAGTGACTCCTCTATCTGGAACTGTGCTTCTAGGTCTAAGTATGATGGACATCTGATAACAAAATGCTCTTCACTCTCTACCTCTGTCTCGCATATTGGGCACCGCCTCTCCTTACGGGGGACTCCCCTGGACCGACCCCTCAATC
The DNA here is from genome assembly GCA_020310875.1 of Ceratopteris richardii. NCBI lineage: Eukaryota > Viridiplantae > Streptophyta > Polypodiopsida > Polypodiales > Pteridaceae > Ceratopteris > Ceratopteris richardii. The sequence goes on along the minus strand of CM035436.1, from coordinate 73,126,027 downwards.
TCGAGCTGATGTGATGAAACCCGGAGCTCCCCAATGACGACTCGAAAGTGGTGGGGTAGATATGTCTGCATGTATCTCGGAATCTCGATGAAGCCCTCGTCTGATATATGTAGAAAATGCTCAGGGTAATAGAGCATTTTTGGTGGCAATGTATCCCTAGGGCTCACCCATGTCCTCTCTATGTATGTATGTATGCCATATCTCCTGACGAATGACCCTATTCCTCTCCTTATGAGAGAGTGAGTAGGTAGGTGCATGTGAGTCGTACTGTAGTGGTGGTAGCCTGTCTATGTCAAAGCCGTGGTGGGCGAGCCAGTCTTGTGTCTGTGCATACCATGAGGAGGTGTCGCCTGCTAATGCCATGTCCCGTGATGCTTGGAAAGCTCGATAAGCAATGCGCTCTCTATCCATGCTCCGAAGTCTGTGTAATAGACATACTCTCTGGAATAGTGCCTCAACTAGCATCGGTGGTGCAGCGAGCTCTGCTCTGATGATATCGTGTGGTACTGAAGGCTTGCTGCGGATAAGTCTGGAAATCATGAGGATCTGTGGCCTCTCTAATGCTGTCCATACTGATGTGGCTAATCCTGGTCCCCATATGGCTGCCCCATACATGAGCGCTGGTGTAACCAAAGTGTCGAAGAGCCACCCCTTTGTGCGGGGCTCCTGAAAAATATGCCTGGTGGCACTGTCTCTCCATCAAGGCAAGTGCTGCATACCCAGGTGTGATGCGGTCACGTGCTCCCTGAGACATAGAGAAGACCCCTTATGCTGCTGTAAATGTCACTCCCAAGTAAACATATGATCCGACCACCTCAATCGGTCCACCTTCTGCTGTGAACAAACTATGTCTGCGTACGTGTGCTCATGTATGAAAGATCATGACCTTGGTTTTACCAAGGTTCAGAGATAAACCTCTGTGTGTGTAAAAATCATCTAGGCCATGTAGATGTCGCTGTAGACCTTCTGCAGACTCTGAGACCAGTACAATATCATCAGCGTATAAAAGAATATGGACAGTGGACCCGCGTACCTCAATGCCATCACCCCCCTGCTGCTTTATGTAGTCCACTATCTCATCAATGTAGAGACCAAAGAGGGTGGGTGAAAGAGGGCATCCTTGCTTCACCCGGATAGTGCTAGCAAGTGGATGAGATAAGCCCCCAGACATCTGACTCTGCCAGATACTCTCTCGTATAAGGTGTAGATCCCCCATATCATCTCCTCTGGAGCTCCGATATCAAGTAGTCGTCTGAAGAGTCGTCCCCTGGGAACGGTGTCAAATGCTTTGCGGAAGTCCACAAAGCAGCAATATAATCTCCTCTTCCTCACCCTTGCCTTGTCGATCAGGCATATGAGAGTGAAGATGTGGTCAATGGTAGAGTAATCTCGTATGAAGCCTACCTGTCTCGGAGCCCTGATACCCTTCCTCTCAGCGAGAGTACTCAACTCTGTCTCTAGTACCGCCCCATATAACTTGGCCAATATAGGGCCAATCATGATCGTCCGGTATGTTGCTGGATCCATAGTATCTCCTGACTTATGAATGGGCACTATGGTGTGCTCAGTCCATGAGTCAAGGAACCCTTCAACCAGTGCACGATTGAAGAGGTGGGCAATGAGCGGTGCAAGGGTTGTGCCTCCGTAGATGAGGTGCTCAGTCTGTAAACCGAAAAGCAAGTTGGAGCGAGGCAGCCGGGACAGGGCTGCGTGGGGCAGAGGGGGCCGGGCAGCGTCGAAATGAGGAAGGGCAGCGCGGAACAGGGGGCGACAGGGCAGCGCGGAACAGGGGGCGGAAGGGCAGCACCGAGCGGGGCAGCGGGGCAGTCCGAGCGGGGGCAGGGCCGCGCTGGGCAGAGGGGGCCGGGCTGGAGCGGGGGTGCCGAGCGGGGCAGCGGGCTGGAGCGGGGGTGCAGAAAGGGGGGAGAGAGAGAGAGAGAGAGAGAGAGAGAGAGAGAGAGAGAGAGAGAGAGAGAGAGAGAGAGAGAGAGAGAGAGAGAGAGAGAGAGAGAGAGAGAGAGAGAGAGAGAGAGAGAGAGAGAGAGAGAGAGAGAGAGAGAGAGAGAGAGAGAGAGAGAGAGAGAGAGAGAGAGAGAGAGAGAGCCATATTAACGTCTTCTAGAGGCCAAACTTGGCCTATGAGGCAAAAACCATGTACAAGTGTAGTAACCTTGTGTGGAGGATGAAATGAAATAAAAAGTATATCGCGACACAAAGATATACAAGGCTGGAAAAGTCTGGGGAGACGTGGCTCTGACTCTGCAGATAGTGGCCACCTAATACATGGGGGACATGTGAGTAAAAGTGTGAGTAAAGCACCCTAGCTATTGGTGAATGGGTGGAGGTGGGTGTAGTATGTGGTACATCAGGGGTGGTCTGAGTGCCTCCTGAAGGAAGACAACCCATGGGGTGGTGGTGCGTCGATGCTCCATCATGTGGTCGTAGGCTGTCCTGATGCGTGAGATATCCTCCTGATATAGTCGTGGTCGATGATATCCGCCCATGCGTGGTCGGCACTGTGCTCTCTGTGCTTCTTCCTGGTAGAGTGTGAGCCCTATAGATGGACCTCTTTGATGTGGCTCAGCTCGCTAAAAAAACTGGTTAATGGTCTGCTGCGTACTCACCCGTGGCTGATGTGTGGGCTGGAGTGACTGATCTCGCCTCTCGTATGCTGCTGCGAGGAAGCGTCCCAAACGTCGCTGGTCTCCCATAGTCATGCATAACGGGAGTGACTCCTCTATCTGGAACTGTGCTCGCAGGTCTAAGTATGCTGGGCATCTGATAACAAAATGCTCCTCACTCTCTACCTCTGTCTCGCAGACTGGGTACCACCTCTCCTCACGGGGGACTCCCTTGGACCGACCCCTCTCAATCTCCAGCTGATGTGATGAAACCCGGAGCTACCCGATGACTACTCGAAGGTGGTGGGGTAGATATGTCTGCATGTATCTCGGAATCTCGATGAAGCCCTCGTCCGATATATGTAGAAAATGCTCACGGTAATAGAGCATTTTCGGTGGCAATGTATCCCTAGGGCTCACCCATGTCCTCTGTATGTATGTATGCCATATCTCCTGACGAATGACCCTATTCCTCTCTTGATGAGAGAGCGAGTAGGTGGGTGCATGTGAGTCATACTGTAGTGGTGGTAGCCTGTCTATGTCAAAGCCGTGGTGGGCCAGCCAATCTCGTGTCTGTGCATACCATGAGGAGGTGTCGCCCGCTAATGCCATGTCCCGTGATGCGTGGAAAGCCGGATAAGCAATGCCAGCTCTAATGATATCATGTGGTACTGAAGGCTTGCTGCGGATAAGTCTGGAAATCATGAGGATCTGTGGCCTCTCTAATGCTGTCCATACTGATGTGGCTAATCCTGGTCCCGACTCCCCATATGGCTGCCCCATACATGAGCGCTGGTGTAACCAAAGTGTCGAAGAGCCATCCCTTTGTGCGGGGCTCTTGAAAATATGCCTGGTGGCACTGTCTCTCCATCAAGGCAAGTGCTGCATACCCACGTGTGATGCGGTCACGTGCTTCCCGAGACATAGAGAAGACCCCTGATGCTGCTGTAAATGTCACTCCCAAGTAAACATATGATCCGACCACCTGAATCGGTCCACCTGCTGCTGTGAACAAACTATGAAAGATGTATGAAAGATGTACCTGTGCTGATGTATGAAAGATCATGACCTTGGTTTTACCAAGGTTCACAGATAACCCTCTGTGTGTGCAAAAGTCATCTAGGCCATGTAGATGATGCTGTAGACCTTCTGCAGACTCTGAAACTAGTACAATGTCATCAGCGTATAGAAGACTATGGACAATGGACCCGCGTACCTCAATGCCATCACCCTCATGCTGCTGTATGTAGTCCACTTTCTCATCAATGTAGAGACCAAAGAGGGTGGGTGAAAGAGGGCATCCTTGCCTCACCCCGATAGTGCTAGCAAGTGGATGAGATAAGCCCCGCGGACATCTGACTTTGCCAGATACTCTCTCGCTCGTATAAGGCGTAGATCCCCCATATCATCTCCTCTGGAGCTCCGATATCAAGTAGTCGTCTGAAGAGTCGTCCCCTCGGAACGGTGTCAAATGCTTTGCGGAAGTCCACAAAGCAGCAATATAATCTCCTCTTCCTCACCCTTGCCTGGTCGATCAGGCATCTGAGAGTGAAGATGTGGTCAATGGTAGAGTAATCTCGTCTGAAGCCTACCTGTTTCATAATATGCTGATTGGCCTCTACGGCGGCCCGGAGCTCTGATACCCTTCCTCTCAGTGAGAGTACTCAACTCTGTCTCTAGTACTGCCCCATATAACTTGGCCAATATAGGGCCAATCATGACCGTCCGGTATGTAGCTGGATCCATAGTATCTCCTGACTTATGAATGGGCACTATGGTGTGCTCAGTCCATGAGTTAGGGAACCCTTCAACCAGTGCATGGTTGAAGAGGTGGGCAATGAGCGGTGCAAGGGTCGTGCCTCCGTAGATGAGGTGCTCAGCGTGTAAACCAAAAAGGTCATGGGCCCTGCCATGCTGTAGACGGGCTATAGCGCGTCCCACCATAGTGGGTGTGAAGAAGTCAGAGGTAGTAGGTCGTGAGCTCTGTGGTCTGGGGATGGGGGGCTGGTCTGGGATCTCGTATAGGCTCTATGCATAGCTATGCCAAGTGCCCGAGTCTCGGATGGGTGTCTGCTCTCTCCTCTCTCTCAAATGTCGCCATGCCACTGCACTGTCTCGACTCATGAGTAAATGATAAATATCCCAATACTGTCTGTCCTCCCAATCTCGTCGTTTGCGGCGAGTAAGGCTCTGCATGCGACGTTGTGCTTATGTGTGTGTAATATCCCCTCTATGCTCTAAAATGCGTAGGTGCTTCCGTAGCTCGCGGCAATCTGCATCATACCAGCGGTTCTGAGGCATGGAACCTGTGCGTGGAGGGTGTATATATGTGTGGTGTGGAAAATTGCGGAGAGCTGAGTCGTGTAGGATGGTGGTGAACTGTGATGTAAGTATGTCCAAGGGTGAGAGTGGATCGAGGGAGAGTAGGCGGGTGTGTAAATGGTGTGCATAAACGTGTGAGAGCTCGTGTGTGAAGTGTATCGTGATGTGTGTCTCAGTGGGTGAGGGAGGGTCTAATGGAATAGGAGATGAGAGTGTGAATGTGATAAATGTATGGTCAGCACCAAGTGGGCGTCGTCCAATAGTAAGTGAGGTGATGAGTGAAGCTCCAGAGGTGGTACCCAAAATGTAGTCCATTGTGCTCTCGCCTCGCCCGTGAGGGAAGCAAGTAAGTCCGCCCGAACTTGCCCAACGATGCATCCCGTTATATATAACGAGTCCTCATCTCTTCCTATAATATGGATCCGGCTCTGTATCTCCTGTCTAAATACGATGGCCACCCCTCCCGACCCTCTCGCTGTACTCTGTCTCGTCGTGGTCCGGAATGCAGATTCCCAATGAAAACCTGCAATGCGAGGTAGGCCTCTCTCAGGGCTTTCATGGGTCTCAGTGATGAAAGCAAAGTCATGTGACTCAAAGATCTCCTCGAGTCTGTTTGGCCGCGTCCAGAGTGCCCCGTTGCAGTTCCACACTGCTCCTCTGAGTGGTGCCTCCTGGTGTAGTGATGTCTCATAGGCCGCGTGGCCCTATTTGATAGGACGTCCGTCTATGAGTGATGTCTCATAGGCCGCGTGGCCCTATTTGATAGGACGGGGCACTCTGGCCGCGTCCAGAGTGCCCCGTTGCAGTTCCACACTCCTCCTCTGAGTGGTGCCTCCTGGTGTAGTGATGTCTCATAGGCCGCGTCCAGAGTGCCCCGTTGCAGTTCCACACTGCTCCTCTGAGTGGTGCCTCCTGGTGTAGTGATGTCTCATAGTCCGCGTGGCCCTATTTGATAGGACGTCCGTCTATGAAGACCTTACCATCACTGTAAAAGGCCTTCCTTCCCTCTCGACGTGCTTCGAGTATCTGTGGCATGCAAGCACGTCGGTGTGCTACCTGCATCCTCGTGAGGTCCTCATCCATGTAAAAGGTGCCGCCGGGTAGTCCACGTAGTAATGATCGGCGTCTAAAAAATGCGGTCCATGTCTCCTCGGAGCTCATATGAAGGATGAGCGCTCGCGAACGGGATGTATCCCTCCCAACACGCCATGCGCCTGTGAAGGGCATGCTCTCGTATCCAAGTCGACGGCAAATGTCGGTGGCGTCCGCCTCCGGTGATGCTCCCTCGGGTAGGCCCGTAATCCGAATGTGGAGTCTTCGAATGTGTCTAAGTCTCTCCTCCTCGAGTGTGTCCTGAACCCGTGTCAGCTCTTCTTCTTCACGTCTTCCTTGACTTCCTTCCTCACTTCCTCCTTGACCTCCTTTTTAATATGTTTACTTACTGCTTCCACCCAACTATTTTGTGTCTCTTCCATCTCTGATTTGATGTGTTCTTGCATATCCATTTTCCAATCATTCTTGATTTCCTCTTTTAAGTCATATAGCTTTGTGATCTCTCCTTCTTCTTGGGAAACCTTGAGCTGAATGATTTCTTCTCGAAGCTTATGTGTCTCAGCTTTCCATTCATCTCGGTCTTCTTCAAGAATTTTGACATGCTCTTCTAGGGTTCTGATCCTGTCTATGGCCTTCCTCATTTCTTGATTGAGTACTCTGTCTGCCTCCTTCTTTGCCTCTCTAATTGCTTTAGCTATCATGTCCTCCGCTTCTTGTTTTTCCAATCGTGCCATGTTGTTGTCTGCTTATATATTTAATAGATGAAAGTGGTGTCCATTGTAGGCAAAACCCTAACACCTCGAAGTCATGTTTCACGAGCAGAACGGAATTTTCAAACAACTCCTGGGTGCGAACTTCTTGGGCAGTTATTCAGATCTGCTGTACTGAGCTGAGCTTCAGATCTGCTGTATCGACTGTACTGCTGCTTCAGATCTACTGTACTGCTGCTTCAGATCCTACTGTACTGCTGTTCGTGTCAGAGCCAGAGCTGTTGTACATCAGAGATGCCAGGTCGTGTCAGAGAAGCCAGATCGCGTCAGATCTGCATGCCAGAGGTGTCAGATGCACGCGACAGAGGCGTCAGAGCTGTCAGATGCAAGCGTCAGAGGCCTCAGACGCATCAGATGCTTGCGTCAGAGGCGTCAGACACATCAGATGCACGCGTCAGAGGCGTCAGACGCATCAGATGCACGCGTCAGACACGTCAGATACATGCGTCACAGAGAGAGAGAGAGAGAGAGAGAGAGAGAGAGAGAGAGAGAGAGAGAGAGAGAGAGAGAGAGAGAGAGAGAGAGAGAGAGAGAGAGAGAGAGAGAGAGAGAGAGAGAGAGAGAGAGAGAGAGAGAGAGAGAGAGAGAGAGAGAGAGAGAGAGAGAGAGAGAGAGAGAGAGAGAGAGAGAGAGAAAGAAAGACTTTTTAACCTCTATTAGAGGCCAAAATCGGCCTATGAGACAAAACATATACATCAGTATGATCCAGATCCAATCCACTGTGATCCAAAACGAAAATAAAGTGTGAGTACTACAAACGGGTATAAAAGGAGGGATAGTAGCTGGCATCAAGGGTGTGGGGTGCTATGGGTATGCACTCTATATGCTCAATGGGTGAGATACAAACATGATATGCATAGGGAGGGGAGGCTCGATGGTGTCACAACCCCCTAAATGCCTGGAGTGGGTGTAGGATATAATGCATCGGTGGGTAAGGCATCATGGCGATCCTCAAAATGCTCTGGGCGTCCAAATCGATAGGGGTGCGCTGCTGACGTCTCTGTATCTCCATGTCATGGCGTGCGTGAATCGCCTGAATCTCTCTCTGATGTGGACGAGCTCTCCGGACAAGGGGTCTCGGTCGTCGACGCTGTCGTCTAAGCTCCTCTGCTCTGTGTAATGTGACACCCCGCATCGAGCTGGGCCCTCGAGTGTATGTGGGTCTGAAAAAATCTGTAATATGAGTCTGAGGGGGGGGGGCCAGGTGTATCTCCATATGCTGCTGGAGGAGTGATGCGCGGTGGTGCGCGGTGGTGCTGGAGCTCTACTAGGAAACGACCTAGAGGGCGCTGGTCCTCTGTCCCCAATATGAGTCTGAGGGGGGGGGGGGCCAGGTGTATCTCCATATGCTGCTGGAGGAGTGATGCGCGGTGGTGCTGGAGCTCTACTAGGAAACGACCTAGAGGGCGCTGGTCCTTTGTGTAGCGATATACTTTTTATTTCATTTTATCTTCTACACAGGGTTACTACACTTGTACATGGTTTTTGTCTCATAGGCCAAGTTTGGCCTCCAGAAGACGTTAATATGACTTTCTTTCTTTCTTTCTCTCTCTCTCTCTCTCAGAGAGAGAGAGAGAGAGAGAGAGAGAGAGAGAGAGAGAGAGAGAGAGAGAGAGAGAGAGAGAGAGAGAGAGAGAGAGAGAGAAAGAAAGAAAGTCATATTAATGTCTTCTGGAGGCCAAACTTGGCCTATGAGACAAAAACCATGTACAAGTGTAGTAACCCTGTGTAGAAGATAAAATGAAATAAAAAGTATATCGCTACACAAAGCTATATAGGGCTGGAAAAGGGTGGGGAGATGTGGCTCTGACTCTACAGATAGTGGCCACCTAATACATGGGGGGATCCAAAATGTGAGTAAAACGCCCTAGCTACTGGTGATGGGTGGAGGTGGGTGTAGTATGTGGTACATCGGTGGTGGTATGAGTGCCTCCTGAAGGAAGACAACCCAGGGGGTGGTAGTACGCCTATGCTTTATCATGTGGTCGTAGGCAATCCTGATGCGTGAGATATCCTCCTGATATAGTCGTGGTCGACGATATCCGCCCATGCGTGGTCGGCGCCGTGCTCTCTGTGCTGCTGCCTGGTGGAGCGTGAGCCCTATAGATGGACCTCTCTGATGTAGCTCAACTCGTTGAAAGAACTGGGTAATGGTCTGCTTGGTACTCACCCGTGGCTGATGTATGGGCTGTAGTGACCGCTCTCGCCTCTCGTATGCTGCTGTGAGAAAGCGTCCCAAGCGTCTCTAGTCTCCCATAGTCATGCACAGCTGGAATGACTCCTCGATCTGGAACTGTGCTCGTAGGTCTAAGTATGCTGGACATCTGATAACAAAATGCTCTTCACTCTCTACCTCTGTCTGGCATAGTGGGCACCACCTCTCCTCACGGGGGACTCCCCTGGACCGACCCCTCTCAATCTCGAGCTGATGTGATGAAACCTGGAGCTGCCCAATGACGACTCGTAGGTGGTGGGGAAGGTAGGTCTGCATGTATCTCGGAATCTCGATGAAGCCCGTGCCCGATATATGTAGAAAATGCTCGCGGTAGTAGAGCATTTTCGGTGGCAATGTACCCCTAGGGCTCACCCATGTCCTCTGTATGTATGTATGCCATATCTCCTGACGAATGATCCTATTCCTCTCTTGATGAGAGAGCGAGTAGGTGGGTGCATGAGAGTCGTACTGTAGTGGTGGTAGCCTGTCTATGTCAAAGCCATGGTGGGCAAGCCAGTCTCGTGTCTGTGCATACCATGAGGAGGTGTCGCCTGCTAATGCCATATCACGTGATGCCTCGAAAGCACGATAAGCAATGCGCTCTGTATCCATGCTCCGAAGTCTGTGTAATAGGCATACTGTTTGGAATAGTGCCTCAACTAGCATCGGTGGTGCAGCGAGCTCTGCTCTAATGATATCATGTGGTACTGAAGGCTTGCTTTGGATAAGTCTGGCAATCGTGAGGATCTGTGGCCTCTCTAATGCTGTCCATACTGATGTAGCTAATCCTGGTCCCCATATGGCTGCCCCATACATGAGCGCTCGCGTAACCAAAGTGTCAAAGAGCCACCCCTTTGTGCGGGGCTCCTGAAAATATGCCTGGTGGCACTGTCTCTCCATCAAAGCTAGTGCTGCGTACCCACGTGTGATGCGGTCACGTGCTTCCTGAGCCATAGAGAAGACCCCTAATGCTACTGTAAATGTCACCCCCAAGTAAACATATGATCCGACCACCTCGATCGGTCCACCTATTGGTGTGAACAAACTATGTCTGCGTACCTGTGCTGATGTATGAAAGATCAAGACCTTGGTTTTACCAAGGTTCACAGATAACCCTATGTGTCTGCAAAAGTCATCTAGGCCGTGTAGATGATGCTGTAGACCTTCTGCAGACTCTGAAACCAATACAATATCATCAGCGTGTAAAAGAATATGGACAGTGGACCCGTGTACCTCAATGCCATCTCCCCCATGCTGCTGTATGAAGTCCACTATCTCATCAATGTAGAGACCAAAGAGGGTGGGTGAGAGAGGGCATCCTTGCTTCACCCCGATAGTGCTAGCAAGTGGATCAGATAAGCCCCCTGGACATCTGGATCTACCAGATACTCTCTCATATAAGGCGTAGATCCCCCATATCATCTCCTCCGGAGCTACGATGTCAAGTAGTCGTCTGAAGAGTCGATCCCTGGGAACAGTGTCAAATGCTTTGCTGAAGTCCACAAAGCAACAATATAATCTCCTCTTCCTCACCTTGGCCTGGTCGATCAGGCATCTCAGAGTGAAGATGTGGTCAATGGAAGAGTAATCTCGTCTGAAACCTGCCTGTCCTGGAGCCTTGATGCCCTTCCTCTCAGCGAGAGTACTCAACTCTGTCTCTAGTACCGCCCCATATAACTTGGCCAATATAGGGCCAATCATGATCGTCCTGTATGTAGCTGGATCCATAGTATCACCTGACTTATGAATGGGCACTATGGTGTGCTCAGTCCATGAGTCTGGGAACCCTTCAACCAATGCACGGTTGAAGAGATGAGCAATGAGCAGTGCGAGAGTCGTGCCTCCATAGATGAGGTGCTCTGTCTGTAAACCGAAATGATCATGGGCCCTGCCATGCTGCAGCCGGGCAATAGCGCGTCCCACCATAGTGGATGTGAAGAAGTTAGAGGTAGTAGGACGTGAGCTCTGCGGTCTGGGAATGGGAGGCTGGTTTGGGATCTCGTATAGGCTCCGTGCATAGCTATGCCAAGTGCTCGGGTCTCGGATAGGTGTCTGCTGTCTCCTCTCTCTCAAATGTCGCCATGCCACTACACTATCTCGACTCATGAGCAAATGGTAAATATCCCAATAATGTCTCTCCTCCCAATCTCGCAGTTTGCGGCGAGTAAGGCTCTGCATGCGACGCTGTGCCTGTGTGTGTGTAATATCTCCTCTATGCTCTAAAATGTGTAGGTGCTTCCGCAGCTCACGACAATGTGCATCATACCAACGGTTCTGGGGCATGGATCCTGAGAGAGAGAGAGAGAGAGAGAGAGAGAGAGAGAGAGAGAGAGAGAGAGAGAGAGAGAGAGAGAGAGAGAGAGAGAGAGAGAGAGAGAGAGAGAGAGAGAGAGAGAGAGAGAGAGAGAGAGAGAGAGAGAGAGAGAGAGAGAGAGAGAGAGAGAGAGAGAGAGAGAGAGAGAGAGAGGTGTTGTAAAGAGATGAAATTGCTCTATGGGATACATCATGTAACTTTTTGGCATGGACCCATTTCCCATTAAAGAGAAAATGAATATAAATGAAAGTGAAAGGTAAAATGAGTGTAGATGCAGGACTGACGATAGGTGGTCTTAAGATAAAACAAGAACATAAATGAGGTACATGTAGTCCATCAATGGAAGAGTGATCATTGGATGTTGTAGAATGATAAAATCATGTTCAATCATGAAAATATGAGGGGATTCTACCTCTACCTTGTAGAATTATAAGGGTAAAGTTTGTGAAAGGGATCTATGCTAGATTACATGTATCAAGCGGAAGTCTTTGAGCTTTTAGAGTTGCATGCCATGTGCTTTGAGCTTGTGGATATCCCCTTGATGGCAAGACACTTCATATTGTCATCATGCATTCTATCTCTTTGGCCCCTTTAGAGTTAGCCTTTGTTTTGATGATGGATTTTTTTTTGTGTTTCTATTTTATTGGATAAAGCCTAAAGGCCTTTCTAGGCTCCTACTTCCTGTTAACTATCCTTTACACTAGGGTCTATTTTTTTTAAATCATTGACTTAAATTTCATAGGACCTATAAATAATAATCTATAGTTGGTTCACCCAATGTTTGATCGTTTGATAGTGGTGCTTCTAAGCACATTACACCTCACAAGATGTTATTTTCTAGATTATCTCCACCAAGAGTAAACAAGTAGAGTACTTGTTCTAATAATCAAACTCTTAAAGTGAACGGCTTTGGAAGAATACCTATCATTGCCGAAAGTCATGGTACATACACATTTCTTTATGCTCTCTATGTGCATGATATTATTAAAAAAATTTGATCGCATGACTAAAGATATTTTTTTTAGTGTTTAGTCAAGGATGGACAAAATGTCTTACTTAGAGGTGTAATAAGGAACTAATGTTTATGGATCAAAGATTCAAAAGAGCTAGCTATTCATGATCAAAACACATCCACAATGAACTTGGAGCTATGATGTGAAAATGTTAGCTCTAGATCCTCCATGCTTACAAGACATACACAAACCATACTCAGAAACATAAAGGGAGGACATCAAAATCACCTTCCAACCATAGGGTCCAGAGCAACAGACCCGGAGTCTAGGAGCTTGCATCGACATCGATGGTTATCATATCAAGAGCCTCTTTCCCTAAGCCAAAACCTAGGGGTTGACACGATGCCCAACACATCAAGAGTCTCTTTGCCACACCACTATACCCACATTCGGAAGGTGTAAATACTAAAATGACACCATCAAGGGCAAAGAATCCAAGTGCCCTGTATGAGGAACGAATAAAAAAAAAGTCTAAGGGTCTTTTATAGAATCATTTAAGGAGGTGGCTTAGTTCATACTAGTCTTACACTCTATACTTGGTCATATGCTTTAGCTACATGCACCCATCCATAGGTCCTTTGGGTTTGGGGATGTAACACTCCCCCCCTTATTTTCAATTGCTATCCTCAACAATGTCCTCAGTAAAAATTGGAAAACCAATTCTTGAACTACCTAATTGATTTTTGAGTCCTATAGACTTAGGCATGTGCCCCTACTCGATTATATCTATCGATAAGAAATCCCTGCGCACTTCCCAACCTCCTCATCCAAAGCCTTCACATGCTCTAGTGGAACATATCGAGCAATATCCTTCAAGCTCCATATTTCCGCCTAAGGTATCACCAAACTAACTTGTTTACGAAGCGACTTGCATACAATATATGCATTATGATTCCTTGAAGAGAATCCAACTAGTAGGACACTGTAGTTACCTTCTTTATGATTTGTGAAGGAATCAAGATCATAATTCTTGGAAGATAAGTCTTTGCACTTGTCAATGTCGGATCGTCTTTGAATCATGGAGTACCCTAAGGTACATTCCGACCTCACCCACCACATTGGAGGTAAGGAGGACAAATGAGAAAGATAACTTGAAGACAACATGGTGCTTGGTTTTCTTCTATGATGACAAGATGTTGTTAGGCAATCATCATGCTCTCCTCTCTTCCTCTGTACCCTATGTGCATCCCTATAGAAAACTTGGTACAAAAACTGGATCCATCTCTTATGAGTCTAGTGGAAACGAGTATGAACAACTCATGAAGATGACTCAATACCAACGGTCTATATCAATAGTTGATGTTAAGTAGTGTAATAAGCATATTGCAAATGGGGAAGATTGTTTACCCAATCAAACCATATATGAGAGAGATAGGTTGGGTGCATCCACATACAAATTGAAGGCAAAACTATGAAGCATACTATAATGGGCAACATCTCTCGAAGAACACCGAGAGGGCTACCATCCCTACTAAGGTGCCAAGAGGGCTACCGTTATGGAAAACATCCTCAACAAAAGCTGGTTTCACCTTGTTTGTGTCTACATAAGTACCTTGATGGCTATCCCATCCACGATCAATCAAACTTAAAAGTAAAGGATCATACCTCTCCTAATGAACTTCTCTCAATGAACATTCCATCTTGAAATCATTTAGAAATATTGGCCTTTTAGGGCAAAGGTACAATACATGTGGGGACAAGACATATGCTTGTGCAAGCTTCATCCTAGCATGTACCTACCTTCGCCCACCTTAAAAGCATTCAATGGTGGTGGAATACTTTTCTATCATCTTCGCAGTCCAATCATGTACCTAGGCTTCCATAATTGACAGGCCACAAATCCTCTTTTAGAGTAACTACTTGTCCCAAGGATGGTGATCATAATGCAAGTTCCTTTTGAGAGAAAGATGTATTACAACTGAGAACTTTATGGAATAAAAGAGAGTGTCTCTTGTGAATTTGAGGGCATTAGTCACCATATTGATAACACCCTCTCAAATGTATTTCAAAAAGCCCAACTCAATATATTGCTAATGGAGGCCAAGAAGATGTAAGTTTATTCATAAATCAATAATTGTTCATTGCATTGGACAACTATAATGGCCAAAAACTTTCCATGCACCCAACATGTGTCACGTGTGGCCTAAGGCATGAACCCATCAAAAAGCTCACAACTTACTATAGTAATACAGGTTATATATTGTAACTTGTTCTAGTGTTGAGAAACACTGACAAACTTCTTAGTCCACCATGTATGGGCTAGAACCATGCTTGCTATCCTACTATTCTCTTCATCAACAATATGGAGCATATAGTCAATCATAGTCTTTAGTAGTTATAGCATAAACACATGGCTCACCAAAAAAGTGTCCACCATTCCATTGTGGATGATGGGGTCATCCAATATAACTCTCCCCTACTCTTGATAGTCCTCCATCCTTAAGGATTTCCTAACATGGAGTCCAATAAACCACATGCTCTGTTTCACATAACATACATTGGGTCATCCACTAGTGGTTACTCACTAACATCGCTATAGAGTGCATCCAAACTATGCTAAAAACAACGGTCAAATCAAGGTCTCATGATTGAAAACAAAAGGAAGCAAAAAGAATGCAATCAAATCCATAGATTCCTAGTAAACAAAGTAATTTGCATATAATATGGTGAATACAAGGATACTTAGTGGATGTACTACTTTACAAATCTCCTCGACTCTGTCTCGTCGCATCCAGAGTGCCCCGTTGCAGTTCCACAGTGCTCCTCTGAGTGGTGTCTCCTTGTGTAGTGATGTCTCATAGGCCGCGTTGCCCTATTTGATAGGGCATCCATCTATGAAGACCTTACCATCACGGTAAAAGGCATTTCTCCCCTCTTGGCATGTCTGGAGTATCTGTGGCATGCAAGCGCGTAGGTGTGCCACCTACATCCAGGTGAGGTCCTCGTCCATGTAGATGGCACCGCCGGGTAGTCCACGTAGTGTTGATCGACGTCTAAAAAAGACGGTCCGTGCCTCCTCAGAGCTCATCTTAAGGATGAGTGCTTACAAACGCGATGTATCCCTCCCAACCCTCCATGCGCCTGTGAAGGGCATGCTCTCGTATCCAAGACGGCGGCAAATGTTAGTGGCATATGCCTCCGGTGATGCCCCTTCGGGTAGGCCTGTAATCCGAATGTGAAGTCTACGAGTGTGTCGATGCCTCTCCTCCTCAAGTGTATCCTGGAATCGTGTGAGCTCTTCTTTCTGCATGTCTTCTGTAACTTCTTTTTAACCCTTTTGTGTACTACATCCACCCATGACTCTCGAGTAGATTCTACCTCCGTTTTGATTTCCTTCTTTATTTCTTCTTTGAGTGTCTCCAGGTTGGAGATCTCCCCCTCTTCTTTCATGTGCTCATAAGCTGTCCTCCAATTGTCTCGTTCTTCTGTGAGAGTCTTCACTTGTTCTTCGAGTCCTTTGACTTACTTTATCCATTACTTGTTCTTCGAGTCCTTTGAACTTTTCCATCATTTTTCGTATCTCCATATTGAGGTTGTGGTTGTGGTCTGCTTCCTTTTTGGCCTCTTTGAGGGCTTTAGCGATAAGTTCGTCCACTTCCCTCTGGTCCATGGGAGCCATTTCAGAGATTAGGTTTAGGGTTTCAGATTTTTTAGGGTAAGGGCTAGAGAGAGAGAGAGAGAGAGAGAGAGAGAGAGAGAGAGAGAGAGAGAGAGAGAGAGAGAGAGAGAGAGAGAGAGAGAGAGAGAGAGAGAGAGAGAGAGAGAGAGAGAGAGAGAGAGAGGGAGGGAGGGAGGGAGGGAGGGAGGGAGGTGTCTTTTAGCCATAAATCGGCTTTAGAGATAGTAATTCTTTATGACTTTTGGATTTTTACCTATGCCTATGTAATACAGGCTTGGATTGAACCATGAGATTCATCTTGATTTGCTGCAAATTCAGTTCCTATCAAATTTTAATGAAAATCTTCTATGCCTACACTTACTTTTTTGTTTGAAATTTTTCTATTTTATGCCCGTAATGTACTACATGTGGGGTACTTGGTAGTCTTGGCTATCTTTGTCTTGTATTACTTAGATCAATTCACCGATTAAAGTTGAGACCTTCTTTGGATTGATGTGAGAGAGTTAGTGCGTGTGCTTTGTCATTTACTTAAAAGCTTGGCTATTTTGAAGTGTTATTCTATCATATTAATCAAGTTTGCTTGCAGTTCGTGTCTTGGAATATCTTTTTTCAACACCCATCCTTGTGTATAATGCACATGTTACAATGTACTGTGTCAATAATGAATGTATTGATATTAAAACTCTGAAGTTTAGACTACATTATGTATTGTCATGACTTATGACCCGTGGAGCATGGCTTTACTTTAGCAAATATTCTTCAGAATTTGCAAGTTATTACTTAGACATAGTCATGCTCCATGCAATAAAGATACATAATAAAGCATTAATATTTTATGTAAATTATATGAACCATCTATATGAATCTGCTGTATTCTACAATTTCATTAATCATTTGTTCAATTTATAGTGAAAATTTTCAGGTTGTGAAGGTAATCATCAAGCATGTATTTATGAACTTGTTTTGTGCTTCTGTATCCATCTGTGCCAGAAGCTATCTTCCTGTAAGAAACAAGTAAGTCTATAGCAGGCTTCGAAGTGCATGTTCTTGTATTTCCCAAGTTGATATTGTGATCTGTGTGGTTATCAGTAACTGAGGCTGTAAACTTTGACCATACTTTGCATCTTTTCCATTTGATTTGTGAAAATCATGAAGATTGATTTTCTTCATGTAAAGATTGATTATATGGTTAGGAACACGTGGATTCAACATGTTGATAGATCGATCATCGAACATTGTGGTTAATTTTATGTTTACAAATTTGGTGTTGCAATTGTCAAAGAAAGCACATCTTTCTCAAGTGTTACAATATGAATTGCAGGATTTTCATCATGCCCTGAGCTTCATTTTGGTGGGATAGGGAACTTTTCATGCCAGAGCAGAGAAGAGATTTTGCTGTCTTTTTCAAGCAGTAATGACGTTTATGATGATTGGGCTTCAGAAGACCAAAATATGAGCGAACTAGATGCTGAAGAGGAGAGTACAAGGCAAGAAGCTATGAGTGAGGAATTAAGTGGTGAAGAGGAGATTAAATGGCAAAACAATAAATTAGGGGATATGATCCAGAGTGAGGAAAGCAATGATGATAAGGAAGTCTTAAATGAGGTGAAAAATAGGAGGGGTCCCAAGAGATCGACAGATGACAATGTACCAGGTGTTGGTACCAGGATTGACATGCTTCCAAGAGTGATGATTGTTGGAAGACCCAATGTTGGGAAGTCTGCTTTGTTTAACAGGTAATAAGTTTGTAAGTACCATTATTCTTAAGTTTGGCTCTATAGGAGGTTGCCTTTGCCAGAAGGTTGAGTCTTTATTATGAAAGATTGAACTCTTTTTAAGCGTCCGGAAATATCTAGTAATTATCTTTATTTGTCTGCCAAGGATTAGATGTAAATGAATTACTCTTATTTATTTGTCAATGGAGGTGTCTTAAAGAGCCATATAACTTTTTGTGAATTATCTAAAAGAAGAGCTTGATTTTAGTTCGGTATGAAATATGTATGTGTTGCTTGATTAAGGTGCATTTTTGATTGGATATTATTTTAGGTTATTTTTTCTGAACCTTTCAGGTTGACAAAGAGGAGGGAAGCTCTAGTCTATAATACACCACAGGGTCATGTTACCAGGGATGTTAGAGAAGGTGTTGCGAAGCTTGGGGATTTACGCTTTGTTGTTTGTGATACTGCTGGTTTGGAGACTCAAGAAGATTCTGACAACAATGTATTAATAAGGACAGCTGGTCTGACTGCAGCTGCATTGTCTCAGTGTCATCTTGCCTTGTTTCTTCTTGATGGGAGGTATAACACAATATTTTTATTTGTTTTAAGAGTTCTTATGCATGTTTCTTACTTACATACTGTTAGTAGGAGTTGTGCAATTGATTCAATCATATATGTGTATAGTAATAAATGTGTTCAGTGTTTTGTTAGGTGAATTGAGTACGAAAACTTGGTATCAACTTTTTGGATATCAATCACGATATGCTTATGGATAGTTCTCTGTATGGCAATCTTGAACAATGTTGTCCAAGTCCAAACATTTGCAAATTTCCCAACATGGTCAGATTCATCTAATATCTAGGCCTTTTAGACAAGCCAAAATACAAGAATGAATCGTCAATTTCTGGAGAGATTATGGAGTGCTTCAGGTTTTATGGGACCTCTAGTCAAAACAGAAGCAGTAAATTTACATTTTAAGAACTTCAAGGTGGTCACCTCCTTGGTGTCGACATGTGATTGAACTTTGAAGGAGAGTGTTTTGGTAATAAATGAATGCATAAATCTGTACGTCGGTAATCAAGAATGCTTGACGCAATGGTTGACCGTTGTATCATCACATCTACATCATAAACTCAGAGGATAAAATACACTCCAACACGTGAGTGAAGAAATATTCTAAAGGTATGTAAACCAATTTAGAATATTTAGTCTCACAAATTTTGTGGCTGGAAAAAAGACCTATTAAGTGTGTAAACTCAATCAAGTATAAATAGACACATGAAGCTTGCTTTTGTTTCTTGCATAGAGGGTAAAATCCTTTTGAACATGTGGCTGAAGAAAATATCTTCAATCCATTTAAACCTGATTTTTAGAACTTCTTTCACTCCCTTAATAGTTTCTTTTGTAGGCCTAGCTTCATATTCGATTGACCTACCTAGGCAAGAGGGTCATCAAATTGAAGCTCTTTTCCTCCCCTACCAAGGAAGTAATAGTATGAGTATAATGTTTATTCATGTGCCATTTGTGGCCTAAATATTTAAGTAAAATCTGTTTGGAATTCTTCCCTAGAGAGCTGTAATTGGAAGGTTCATATTGTCATAGTACAAAGTAGAGATTTAAATCGTAGATTTAAATCGGGATTTAAATCGTTTATGTTGTATTTTATGGAATCATGGAAAAGATTTTTAATGTTTTAACTTTCCAGAAGGTTTTAATGTGGTTGTGTTTGATCTAGCCGGTGAAGAAGCATGAGGGCGTGGATACAAGTGGATGCGCGTAAATAAATAAATTCGAAAACTAAATTGAAGACTAAATTGAAGACTAAATCGAAGACTTCTAGAATAGTTATATTTAGGTTTATCTTGTTGTAAAAGTAGTGGTTCGCTTTAGAAAGCGACGCCTTTTGTAAATAAAGTAGTTTTTCCTAAAAGATGCTTCTAAAAGCGACGGCCCTCATGTAACTTCTATTTTCAGAACGTAATAGAAATAAACCTATAAATACGTGTACTCTGATAGACTCGTCCATCAGAGTACACGAGGGGAGATTGCACCCAATATCGCGTCGATTGTTTCTCTATTTCTGATTTCGCTGAAGGTTCTGATAATAGTGGTATTAGAGCCTGGCACGTATCACTCCAGAGGGGTTTGTTTGTATTTATCTCCGTGATTGATTCCTGTTTGCGTTCTCTGTTCGCGATCCGAATCCGAATCCACTTCCGCGTTCGCTTTCGCTTCTTCTTCAGCGTCTGTCTCTGTCTTTATCTCTGTCTCTGTTCCTGTTCCAGAACCTACGTTTACACCTACGTCTGTCTTTATCTCTCTCTGTTCCTGTTCCAGAACCAGAACCTACGTTTACACCTATGTTTACACCTTCGCTTACACTTTCGCTTACACCTTCGTTTACACCTTCGCTTACTCTAAGGCGTCGACTAAGGCAAAGAAATTAAGCAATAACTTAGGCAATACATTGGAAATATTGTCACCCAAGGCTCCCTTGGCGACCGTTCGCAGTCGTTGGCTGCGTGTGAGGCAATTTTAATTTTGAGTGGTAATAGAGAGTTTTAGATTCCCTAAGGTAGGAGGATTTGAACCCAAAACCTCCTACTTACAAGGGAAGTACTTTAACCATTACTCTTATCTCTTTGAGTTATCACTCTATTTACCTTTTGTCATATTTACATCAACTTTCACCTCCCTCTTCCTTTTACAATTTCGAAGATGATCTCACACATGTAGAAGCGCCCGTCGATTTTCTAGAGGAGTGCATCAAAGAATAGGGTATAATTTACAATATATAACTCGGATTTTAGCATGTAATATATCGTTGGAAAGCTCTCGGAACAAGCTTTTTAACTAACCTATTAGATTGAGGATTCAACATAGTTTGAAAGAGGGATTTTGTTCTCTAGATATGGACCATGGAGGATTTCGCTAATTCATCTTTACCTGGGGTCTCACTCGAGCAACAATTAGAGCTTATGCGACAAGAACTTCAAGCAACTCAACAAGTTGTACAAGAACGCGATGCTATGCTCCAGCAAGTACAAAGTGATGATCGTAGCTTAATCAAAGTGATGACAGCAAGAAGAAGGTGAAAGTTCCAAGATAAATGCTAAGAACTTTCAATTCTCCAGATTCGATGGAGGAAAGAATGGCTAATTTATCCTGTCATGGCTCTCTCAATTCGACGATTTCTACTCTGATGAATCATATTCAGAAACTGAGAAAATCAAGTTTGCTACCAATTATTTGGTAGGAAGAGTTGAGCTATGGTGGAATGTTTTATGGAATAGTACCAACCGTCCTACCACATGGGACGCATTTCAGGCAAAAGTTAAGGAGTCTTTCCTTCCTTCTAAGTTCCATCTACATTCACGTCGTGGATGAACAACTTTTGGATGGAGAGAAGGAGATAATGTATCCATTTATACTGAATGTTTTTGGCAATGTCTTTTATTACTTTGTTCACTTGAGTAGGTTCCTAAAGCAAGTTTGCAACGAAAATATGAAGATGGCTTGGAGATGGGAATCCAAGCAAAGCTCCATACCCTCCGACCTACAACCTTGTATGAAGCTCTCTCTTTCGCGCATGATGCTGAAAAGGAGTTCCAATCTATTACCAAAGCACTTCGCTTACAACAAATTCGTCAACGTCAACCACCAGTCAAAGCCAATTTTCCTTTTAAGCGTCCTTTTACTACGTTCGCTTCACCTACTTTCCAACGCCCTCCTCAAATCTATCTACTACTATCCAACAAATTTGAAACGGGATGATACTAAATGGGATTGAGGAGGGCGTTGGAAAGTAAGTGAAGCGAACGTAGTTAAAAGATGCTTAAAATGAAAATTAGCTTTGACGGGTGGTTGACGTTGACGAATTTGTTGTAAGCGAACTGTTTTGGTGATAGATTGGAACTCCTTTTCAACATCATGCGCGAAAGAGAGAGCTTCATACAAGGTTGTAGGCCAGAGGGTATGAAGCTTTGCTTTGATTCCCATCTCCAAGCCATCTTCATATTTTCGTTGCAAACTTGCTTCAGGAACCTGCTCAAGTGAACAAAGTAATAAAAGACATTGCCAAAAACTTTCAGTATAAATGGATACATTATCTCCTTCTCTCTATCCAAAAGTTGTCCATGTACGACGCGCATGTAGATGGAACTGGGAAGGAAGGAAAGACTCCTTAATTTTTGCTTGAAATGCGTCCCATGTGGTAGGACGGTTGGTACTATTCCGTAAAACATTCCACCCTAGCTCACCTCTTCCTACCAAATAATTGGTAGCAAACTTGAC
The DNA here is from genome assembly GCA_020310875.1 of Ceratopteris richardii. NCBI lineage: Eukaryota > Viridiplantae > Streptophyta > Polypodiopsida > Polypodiales > Pteridaceae > Ceratopteris > Ceratopteris richardii. The sequence continues at coordinate 73,104,089 of CM035436.1, read as the reverse complement.
TTTCTCACTTTTTGAATATGATTCATTAGAGTAGAAATCGTCGAATTGAGAGAGCCATGACATGACAAATTGGCCATCCTTTCGTCCATGGAATCTTGAGAATTGGAAGTTCTTAGAACCTATCTTGGAACTTGCACCTTCTTCTTGTGCAGTGATAATCGCTTCATCACTTTGATTAAGCTACGATTATCACTTTGTACTTGCTGGAGCATAGCATCGCATTCTTGTACAACTTATTGAGTTGCGTGAAGTTCTTGTCGCATAAGCTCTAATTGTTGCTCGAGTGAGACCCTATGTAAAGGTGAATTGGCAAAATCCTCCATTGTTTGAACGTCCATATCTAGAGAACTAAACCCCTCTTTCAAACTATGTTGAATCCTCAAACTAATAGGTTAATTAAAAAGCTCGTTCCGAGAGCTTTCCAACGATATATTATATGCCAAAATCCGAGTTATATATTGTAAATTATTCCCTATTCTTTGATGCACTCTAGAAAATCGACAGGCGCTTCCACATGTGTGAGATCATCCTCAAAATTGTAAAAGAAAGAGGGAGGTGAAAGTTGATGTAAATATGACAAAAGGGAGATAGAGTGATAACTCAAAGAGATAGAGTAGTGGTTAAAGTATTTCCCTTGTAAGTAAGAGGTTGTGGGTTCAAATCCTCCTACCTTAGGGAATCTAAAACTCTCTATTGCCACTCAAAATTAAAATTGCCTTGCACGTAGCCAACGGTTGCCAAGGGAGCCTTGGGTGCAAATGTATCCAATGTATTTCCTAAGTTATTGCCTAAGTTCTTTGCCTTAGTCGACGCCTTGGAGTAATCGAAGGTGTAAGTGTAGGTGTAAACGTAGGTTCTGGTTCTGGAACCAGAATTGGAACAGAGACGGAGACGGAGACGGAGGCGGATGTAGAGGCGGAGGCGGACGTGGATTCGCAATCGGATTCGGATTCAGATTCGGATCGCGAACAGAGAACGCAAACAGGAATCAATCGTGGAGATAAATACAAACAAACCCCTCCGGAGTGATACGTGCCAGGCTCTTATACCACTGTTATCAAGACCTTGAGCGCACGCACACACAGTGGCATAAAGAAGACGAAACAGGAATCAGAAACAAAGAAACAATCGACGCGATATTGGGTGCAATCTCCTCCCATGTACTCTGATGGACGAGTCTCTCAGAGTACACGTATTTATAGGTTTATTTCTATTACGTCCTGAAAATAGAAGTTACATGAGGGCTGTTGCTTTTAGAAGCGTCTTTTAGGAAAAACAACTTTATTTATAAAAGTCGTCGTTTTCTAAAGAGAACCACTACTTTTACACAAGATAAACCTAAATATAACTATTCTAGAAGTCTTCGATTTAGTCTTCGAATTTATTTATTTGCGCGCATCCACTTGTATCCACTCCCTCATGCTTGCTTCTTCACTCGCTAGATCAAACACAACCACATTAAAACCTTCTGGACATTTAAAACATTAAAAATCCATTTAACCTTCCATGATTCCATAAAATATTGTTATCAAGACCTTCAGCGCACACATACACAGAGGCAAAACGAAGACGAAACAGGAATAAAAAACAGAGAAAGAATTGACGCGATATTGGGTGCAATCTCCCTCCCGTGTACTCTGATGGACGAGTCTCTCAGAGTACACGTATTTATAGGTTTATTTCTATTACGTCCTGAAAATAGAAGTTACATGAGGGCTGTCGCTTTTAGAAGCGTCTTTTAAGAAAAACTACTTTATTTACAAAAGGTGTCGCTTTCTAAAGCAAACCACTACTTTTACAACAAGATAAACCTAAATATAACTATTCTAGAAGTCTTCGATTTAGTCTTTGAATTTATTTATTTACGCGCATCAACTTGTATCCATTCCCTCATGCTTCTTCACCTGCCAGATCAAACATAACCACAGTAAAAACTTCTGGACATTTAAAACATTAAAAATCCATTTAACCTTCTATGATTCCATAAAATACAACATGCCTCCCTGTTGACAAGCAACTGACCTTAGTTGATGAATATAAAAATAGACATGGATGATTAGTCGCATATCCCATCACTGAACAATATTAAACATGAACCATATGAAATACATGCATGGAATCGGAAACCTGAAAGTTTAATGTAATTGGGAATGATATACAGAAATTAAATGATCATAGTGAGGTGATAAGGAGGTCTTATGTATCCATTGTGATTCCTCAAGTGAGTGATTTTTATATTTAACTAAATACCTAGGATATTGCTTACCAGTTCGTGTAGTGGTAACGTCATAATCTATTACTTTCTCGGGAATCAATATTTCCGCATTCTCTTCAAGTAAAGGAGGATTATCTAAAAAAGGAGTGAGTGGTAAAGTACCTTGAAAAGATTTCAACAAACTTATATGGAAAGAATTATGTATACCCCAATGATAAGGTATATCTAATCGAAAAGAAGTTTCCTTTATTTTCTCAATAATGCGAAAAGGTCCATAATACCGTGGGACAAGTTTTACCTTAGGATGTTGAGAAATATTTTTTAAGCGCCTTTTAATGATTTGTAACCGAACTAAATCATTTTCATTAAATTGTTTGGCTATGCGCTTCTTATTAATACTACGCCTGTAACGTTCTTGACTCTTCCTAATATGCTCATGCACTTCAACAAGTGTAGAAATATGATCTTGTGCAAAAGAATCGGCCATAAGAATGTCAGTTTGAGTGAGACTCATGGGAGTTGGAAGCTTTCTTCCATAAACAATTTCATATGGTGCACGACCTGTAGTAGTGTGTGGGGTGTTATTATATGCAAACTCAAGTAAAGGGAGTTTTTCATCCTAATTACTTGGATTATCTAAAGAGTAACAACGTAATAAATCCAAAATAGTATTATTTGTAGCCTCACTTTGACCATTATTTTCAGGATGAAATAGAGAACTAAAGTCTATTTTTGATCCTAGATATTGAAATAATGCCACCCAAAAATGGTTACAAAAACGAACATCTCGATCTGAAAGAATAACTTTAGGAAAACCATGATTTGGAAAATACATTTAATAAATAACTTAGCAGGGTGAGGTGCAGTTAAAATCTTTTTAGAAGGAATGAAGTATGCATGTTTACTAAACCTATCAACAATTGTCCAAATCATATCATTATGAGATGCAGTTGTAGGAAGACCAATAATGAAATCCATAGAAATCTGTTCCCATGGTCCGTTAGGTATAGGAAGTGGCATTAATAATCCGAATGGTTTACCATGATGTCGTTTTACACGCTGACAAACAATGAAGTGAGAAACGTACTGTGCAACATCTTTTCCATGTTAGGCCAAAAGAAGAAATCTTTACATGCAGAAATAGTACTTTGTATGCCCCTATGACATTGCATGACATTTATAAAACTGCTTTTAAAACTCAACACGGTCATTTTGAATTCATGGTAATGCCTTTTGGACTTACCAATGCACCTGCCACCTTTGCACGTATGATGAATAATATTTTCCTTGAATACCAAGACTTCGTTCTTGTCTTCTTTGATGATATACTTATTTATAGTAGGAATGACAGTGAACATGAAACCCATTTAGCAACAGTCTTTGATTTGTTGCGTAAAAATAAACTTTATGCTAATTCTAAAAAGAGTTGTTTCTTCCAAAACGAGATAGAGTACCTTGGACATATCGCCTCTAGTCAAGGCGTTCATGTAGATCCCAAGAAGATTAAAGTAATTGAAGACTGGCCTAAACGTGAATCAGTGAATGATGTCCGTTCGTTTTTAGGATTAGCTAGCTTTTATCGAAAGTTTGTAAATGGATTTTCTTATATAGCCCTTCCCCTTACTTTATTATTGAAGAAAAATCTAAAATTTGTATGGGGAGTAGCCAAACAACAATCCTTTGATAAACTTAAGTATGCACTTTCTCATGCGCCTGTTCTGCAATTACCTGATTTTGCACAACCATTTCATGTAGTTACAGATGCTAGTGGTTTTGGTATAGGTGCTGTTTTAATGCAAAACGATCATCCTCTTGCATTTGAAAGTAGGAAACTCAAACCTTCTGAACGCAATTATAATACATATGATAATGAACTATTAGCTGTTATGCATGCATTGAAAATTTTGGAAACATTACCTTATGGATTCGGAAGCGCTAATTAAAACCGACCAACAAACTATTAAGCATTTATTACATCAACCATTGATTTCCGATAGACATATTAAATGGCATCATTTCTACAAAACTTCCAACCTCTGATTCAATATCACCGAGGAAAAGCTAATGTTGTAGCTGATGCTTTAAGTGGTCTCCCATCCCCACAAACAACTATTGTTTCAATTAATAATACTTCTGCTATTCAGATTCATTCATTTCATGATATGATTTCCACCTATGCATGTGACTTGTATTTTTCACAAGCATGGATTGCTTTCAATAATTCCACATCACATCATGAGGATCATTACACATTTCATAATGGATTCTTGTATTTCCAACACAAGTTATGCATTACACAAGTATTCAAAGAGTTTGTTATGAAAGAGATGCATGAACCACCATATATGGGTCATAGGGGCATACAAAGTACTATTTCTACATGTAAAGATTTCTTCTTTTGGCATAACATGGAAAAGATGTTGCATAGTATGTTTTTCACTGCATTGTTTGTTAGTGTGTAAAACGACATCATGGTAAACCATTCAAATTATTAATGCCACTTCCTATACCTGATGGACCATGGGAACAGATTTCTATGGATTTCATTATTGGTCTTCCTACAATTGCATCTCAAAATGATATGATTTGGACAATTATTGATAGGCACATCATGGTTTTCCTAAAGTTATTCTTTCAGATCCAGATGTTCGTCTTTGTAACCATTTTCGGGTGGCATTATTTCAACATCTAGGATAAAAAATAGACTTTAGTTCTGCATTACATCCTGAAAATAAGGGTCAAAATGAGGCTACAAATAGGAATATTTTGTATTTATTATGTTGTTACTCTTTAGATAATCCAAGTAATTGGGATGAAAAACTCCCTTTACTTCAGTTTGCATATAATAACACCCCACACACTACTACTTGTCGTGCACCATATGAAATTGTTTATGGAAGAAAGCTTCCCACTCCCATGAGTCTCTCTCAAACTGACATTCCTATGGCCATGGTTGTTTCTTGACGCGTTAGGAACAACCTGATGACGTTACTGACGGGGGTTTGTGACGGCAGTGTTGCTGACGGGTAGCCGACGGGAGGATTGCAGAAAACTTCTTTTTTATGGTAAAAACCCGATGCGGGTCTGGTTTGGGGGTCATTCTTCATTCGGTGTTTTGCAGGAGAAGGTGCAAGGACTGTCGTGAGTGTCTATGGCCACAACACTGAGCTTCCAAGCCTCAATCTTGAAGGTAAGCACTCATGACTCATGAGTCACTCTGTCGACTGAACTACACACTCATGGGTCACTCTGTCGATTGACACAGTATTGTAGTCTGTACTACAGTCTACGAGTATGATGCATCATGCATGTATGTCATATGATGTACTGTGTACACTGTACTTATAGGCTAGCCTACAGGCTACAATGATTACCTCTATGCTCGAGCACACATCAATGTATAAAGATGAGCAGACACAGGCCTACAACAGACACAGACCTGCAGGTTGAAGCATGTGAAATTTGAAAAGTTATAAGTTATAACTTATAACTGTAGTCTATGCATCATGCATGCATGCATGATGCATGAATGCATCATGCATCATGCATCTATCATGGTCAATTATCAGATTTGAATTGTAATGATTTGGATCTAATTTTTTGTTTTTGACTCGTGCAGATGCCATGCGAAGCAGGAGGAGAATGGGACTTCGTTGAGAAATTGAAAGCCTTGCCGAAAGGAAATTGGACAGTGAAATGTAAATTTTTGTCCACATACTTGGGATGGCGGTGCAAATAGAGTAAGAGCACATATCCTTGGCTTAACAGGATATGGTGTAGGAAAATGTGAACATGCACCTCAGCATGTAAGAGATGCATGTAAGAGATGCATGTAGAAAGTTACATGCAAAGGGCTCATCACAAAGTGGGAGTTACATGGATATGCCATCACAATCCTCACATGTATGTGAAAATGTGGAAAATAAAGGAGCATCATTTGATGATGAAATTGTACTTGATGATTCATCAAGTGGGCAGGTATGCAAGAGACCAAAAGGTGGAAAGGGAGCATTGGATAAAGCTTGGGATATGCAGGTTAGAAAAGAGGCTGATAAAGCTGTCCGGCGCTTCTTTTTTTGCAGAAGATATTCCCTTTTGGAAAGTAAGAAGTCCATATTTCATCCAAATGCTTAATGCAGTTGGAAGAGTAGGACAAGGTTATAAGCCTCCCTCATATCAACAATTGAGGGAAAAGGAGCTAAATGCAGAAGTGAGATGCATAGAGGATGACTTGTTGGAAATACGTGAGAAATGGAAATTATTTGGATGCAGCATTGTATGTGATGGTTGGTCCGATACTAGAAATCGGCCAATCATCAACATTATGGTGAGTTGCATTTTTGGCACTATGTTTTTAAAGTCTGTGGATACCTCATGTGAGGTTAAATCAGGTGAATACATATTTGAGATCTTGAAGGATGCCATGATGAATGTGGGGCCAGAGAATGTAGTCCAGCTATGCATGGACAATGCATCTAATTGTGTAAGAGTTGGCTATTTAGTTGAGCAACAATGGCCACATATCTTTTATACACGATGCACGTGCCATTGCTTGGATTTATTGTTTGAAGATATTGGCCGTTTGGAATGGGTGAAGCCTATTTTGAATAATGCCGTGAAAGCTGTGGTATTTGTCACGATGAAGCCTAGTGTGCTTGCTTTATTCAGAAAACATAGCACCAAAGATTTGGCAAAGCCAGCACAAACTAGATTTGCATACATGTTTATTATGTTGTCAAACTTGCTTGATGAGAGAGTGTACAATGGTTTGAGATCTTTGATGGTTAGCCAAGAATACACAAGGAAAAAAGTTGCTAGAACCAAAAAGGCGGAAGATGTATCTTCTTTTATCCTTAGTGCATTTTTTTGGAGACAAGCAAGGGATATTGTTAAAATATGTGCTCCTATCTTGAAAGTCTTGCGCTTGGCTGATAGAGAAGGGGCCACTATGGGTCTCATTTATGAACTTACAGATAGAATGATTGAGAGTATTTCTTCTATAGAGAGCATTGATTCAACAAGACTTGAAGAAGTAAAAAATTTATGTGTTGAAAGGTGGAATATGTTACATTCACCTCTTCATGCAGCAGCATATATGCTTCACCCTATTTGGAAGAGTAAATCTCCACAATTGGATCCAGAGGTTCATGCGGGTTGGATTGATCTCATTGAAAGATATACATGTGGTGATATAAAAAAGCAAGGAGTCTTAATTGATGAAATGGACATGTATAAGTCTATGGAAGGTTTATTTGCACGGCCTATTGCAAAAGATGAAAGCAGAATGCATAATGCTGTGAAATGGTGGGAAACATTTGGGGCAAGCGTGCCGAATTTGCAAAAGTTGGCTCTTTGTGTGCTTTCTCAAGGGTCTTGTGCTTCCCTTGTGAAAGGAATTGGAGTACCTTTTCTTTGATACATACAAAGAGGAGAAATAAATTGAAGCCAAAAAATGTTGAAAAGCTGGTTTATATTCATACGAATTTACGTCTTGTATGCAAAATCAAAGAAAGAGGATTTCAAAAAATGGAAGTGACATTAGAAATGATAGAGAAAGAAGAGGATGATAGAAGACTTCTTGCATTGCAAGAAGAACATGATGGTGAGATCCCTTCTTCATCTTCTATACACCATTGTGGAGAGCCATGCACATGAGGATATTGTTGACCTGGAGGATATTGCTGTTGATGATGGTGATGATGATGATGATGATGATGATGAGGAGGAGGAGGAGGATGAGGATTATTGATGCCAGATGCATCACTATAGTTTGTGTTATGATTTATGATTTTCCTATGAGATTATGCATATCATATATGCGATGTACTCAGTGCACGGTACTTTATACAGTGCATGGTTTTTGGTATTTACTACTCTATTGAGCACATATAGCATGATTTTGGTATTGTTAATGATATCTCTTTTTTATTACTGTTTTTGTTTAAGTTTTTTTGTCAAAAATTTTGGTTGCGTCAGATAACGTCAGAAACGTTTTTCCTTACCCGTCGGACGTCGGGTAAACGTCAGAAGTCAGAAGTCAGAAACCCGTCAGAAACAACTATGCCTATGGCTGATTCTTTTGCACAAGATCATATTTCTACACTTGCTGAAGTGCATGAGAATATTAGGAAGAGTCAAGAACGTTACATGCGTAGTATTAATAAGAAGCGCATAGCCAAACAATTTAATGAAAATGATTTAGTTTGGTTACGAATCATTAAAAGGCGCTTAAAAAATATTTCTCAACATCCTAAGGTAAAACTTGCCCCACGGTATTATGGACATTTTCGTATTATTGAGAAAATAAATGAAACTTCTTTTCGATTAGATATACCTTTTCATTGGGGTATACATAATTCTTTCCATATAAGTTTGTTGAAATCTTTTCAAGGTACTTTACCAATCACGCCTATTTTAGATGATTCTTCTTTACTTGAAGAGGATGCAGAAATATTGATTCCCGAGAAAGTAATAGATTATGACGTTACCACTACACGAACTGGTAAGCAATATCCTAGGTATTTAGTCAAATATAAAAATCACTCACTTGAGGAATCACAATGGATACGTAAGACCTTCTTATCACCTCATTATGATCATTTAATTGCTTCATATCATCCCCAATTACATTAAACTTTCAGGTTTCCGATTCCATGCATGTATTTTATATGGTGCATGCTTAATATTGTTCTGTGATTGGATATGCGACCGATCATCCATGTCTATTTTTATATTCATCAACTGAGGTCAGTTGCTTGTCAACTGGGAGGCATGTTGTATTTTATGGAATCATGGAAGGTTAAATGGATTTTTAATGTTTTAAATATCCAGAAGGTTTTAATGTGGTTTTCTTTGATCTAGAAGGTGAAGAAGCATGAGGGAGTGGATACAAGTGGATGCACATAAATAAATAAATTCAAAGAATAAATCGAAGACTTCTAAAATAGTTATATTTAGGTTTATCTTGTTGTAAAAGTAGTGGTTGGCTTTAGAAAGCGACACCTTTTGTAAATAAAGTAGTTTTTTCTAAAAGACGCTTCTAAAAGCGACAACCCTTATGTAACTTCTATTTTCAGGACGTAATAGAAATAAACCTATAAATACGTGTACTTGGCCATTAACCACTGTGCGAGGTGCATGTGCAAGTATGGCACATAAGAACATCATGCCCTTGCATGAGGAGACAAGAATGTTGTAAGCATTCCTCTTCCTCATGTCTGACCAGCCATCACATAGAATAGAGAAGCCATACTTTTCCCATGAGCTCCTCAATGACAACATTTCTGTCTCTACTAATGTCTTTTGTTTGGAGAGCTCAGAGGTACGTAAGACTTGCCCCGATGGACCCTCCCAAGGATAACCAATCCTACTCAGCCTTCATGGCCCTCTTCCATGCAAGTGTGTTTGCCACATTGAATGGGATACCACATTCAATGAAGAGCTTGGTTATCTCTCGGGTTGCTTCATTCATTGATTGTTTCTATATTCCAGCCCTCGTGCTACCTTTCACAAATATATTGCTCTCTGGAATCTTGGGTCTAGGATCCTCAAAGATGTTCACTGAGCTAATGCTCTCAGTGCAGGGCCTTTTGGATGAACTAGGGGTATAATCATTGACATCAATGGGATTGGTGTGTACCTCATTGCTATGTGACAATGAAGATAACCAATTGGCATCTTATCCACCCCTTCGCTCAATTGAAGTTGAGCAGTTAGCTCCTCAACAATCCTTGGAAGAATAGAAGTGCATTTTCCAATGCCTCCACCTTTTAAGCCAAGGAGATGAGCTTTGATACGAGATGCAGTGCCCATGTAAACCCCCATGCAATACTTGCATTGCCATGTATTCTTTCCAAGCTCTTTCATATGGTTGCAAATAACATTAGGAGTTCTTCCTATGATAATAAGACTCAAAAGATATTAGTGTAGGCTTAGGACTATAATTCTATTATCTATAACACTCAAGAACAAGGCGCAAGAGGGCAAATTGCAAGGGGCTGATAATTGAAATCTCACTCAAAATAGATGGCTGAAAATCGAAGGCTCTCTCTCAAGAACAAGACTGAAGAGGCAAGCTGAATACTCAAGAGTCAAGACTAACTGAATATACTCTCTCTCTCTCTCTCTCTCTCTCTCTCTCTCTCTCTCTCCCCCCCCCCCCCCTCCGCCCCCCTTCCCAACCCTAACCTGAAACCCTAAACCTGACCTGACCTAAAACCCTAACCCTAACCCTAAGCTAAATCCCAACTTGAAACCCTATTCTCAAAAAACCATACAAAACCATACAAACTAAAAACTGCAACGTGAACCCTAACCCTAACCCTAATCCTAATTCTCTCTCTCTCTCTAGCCCTTACCCTAAAAAATCCAAAACCCTAAACCTAATCTCTGAAATGGCCCCCATGGACCGGAGGGAAGTGGATGAACTTATCGCTAAAGCCGCCAAATAGGCCAAAAAGGAAGCAGACCGCAACCTCAATATGGAGATACGAAAAATGATGGAAGAGTTCAAAGGACGCGAAGAATAAGTAATGGATAAGGTCAAAGGACTCGAAGAACAAGTGAAGACTCTCACAGAAGAAAGAGACAATTGGAGGGAAGCTTATGAGCACATGAAAGAAGAGGGGGAGATCTCCAACGTGGAGACACTCAAAGAAGAAATAAAGAAGGAAATCAAAACAGAGGTAGAATCTACTCGAGAGTCGTGGGTGGAAGTAGTACAGAAAAGGGTTAAGAAGGAAGTTAGGGAAGACGTGCAGAAAGAAGAGCTCGCACGAGTCCAAGATACACTTGAGTAGGAGAGGCTTCCACACACTCGAAGACTTCACATTCGGATTATAGGCCTACCCGAAGGGGCATCACCGGAGGCAGACTCCACTGACATTTGCCGCCGAGTCCAAGATACACTTGAGTAGGAGAGGCTTCCACACACTCGAAGACTTCACATTCGGATTATAGGCCTACCCGAAGGGGCATCACCGGAGGCAGACTCCACTGACATTTGCCACCGACTTGGATACGAGAGCATGCCTTTCACAGGCGCATGGAGGGTTGGGAGGGATACATTGCGTTTGCGAGCACTCATCCTTAAGATGAGCTCCGAGGAGGCACGAACCGCATTTTTTAGATGTTGATCAGTACTACGTGGACTACTCGGCGGCCCCTCTACACGGATGAGGACCTCACGCGGATGCATGTGGCACACCGACGCGCTTGCATGCCACAGATACTCCAGGCACGTCGAGAGGGGAGGAAGGCCTTTTTCCGTGATCGTAAGGTCTTCATAGATTGCCGCCCTATCAAATAGGGTGATACGGCCTATGAGATATCACTACACCAGGAGACACCACTCAGAGGAGCAATGTGGAACTGCAACGGGGCACTCTGGATGCAGCCAGACAGACTCGAGGAGATCCTAGCATCACATGACTTTGCGTGCATCACAGAGAGACAGGAGAGCCCGGAGAGAGCTAAACCACGCAGTGCAGGTTTTCATTGGGAATCTTCATTCAGGACCACGACTAGACAGAGTAGAGCACGAGGGTCGGGAGGAGTGGCCATCATATTTAGACAAGAGATATAGACACATTATAGGAAGAGATGAGGAGGCACGATACATGTGGGTTCACATGGAGATAGCGCAGGGAAGTTGGATTTACATTTCTATATGCTACTTCCCTCTAGGCGGATCTTGATACGCAGGACAGGATCTTGGGGGACCGATCCGAGATAGAGACTCATCATACATAGCGCTTTCACATGAGATACTACATTACAGCACACTAGGTGAAGTCTTCCTTATTGGGGACTTCAATGGCCGCACTAAGTCACATCACTGTGAGGCATACGACATGGATCACCCACATCTCATGAGCACCAGAGACCCAAATGAGATGAGCACCAGCAGAGTATTGGCGGATATTGGTTAGGACACCACTGGGTATGGCATACATCTACTTGAGCTAGGAAGCCGACATCATCTCGTTATATATAACGGGATGAATCGTTGGCCAGGTTCGGGCGGACTTACTTGCTTTTCTCACGGGGGAGGTTAGAGCACAATCGACTACATTTTGAATACTACCTCTGGAGCTTCACTCATCCCCTCACTTAGTATTAGACGACGTCCACTTGGTGCTGACCATACATTTATCACATTCACACTCTAATCTCCTATTCCATTAGACCCTCCCTCACCCACTCAGACACACACCACGATACACTTCACACACAAGCTCTCACACGTTTATGCACACCATTTACACACCCGCCTACTCTCCCTTGATCCACTCTCACCCTTGGACACACTTACATCATAGTTCATCATCATCCTACAAGATTCAGCTCTCTACAGCTTCCCACACCGCACACATATACAGCCTCCATGCACAGGTTCCATACCCTAGACCCGATAGTATGATGCAGATTGCCGTGAGCTACGGAAGCACCTACGGATTTTAGAGCATAGAGGAGATATTACATACACAGAGGCACAGCGTCGCATGCAGAGCCTTACTCGCCGCAAACGGCGAGATTGGGAGGAGAGACAGTACTGGGATATTTATCATTTGCTTATGAGTCGAGACAGTGTAGTGGCATGGAGTCAGTTGAGAGAGAGGAGACAGCAGACACCTATTCGAGACTCGAGCATTTTGCATAGCTATGCACGGAGCCTATACGAGATCCGAGACCCCCATTCCCAGACCACAGAGCTCACGTCCTACTACCTCTGACTTCTTCACACCCACTATGGTGGGACACACTATTGACCATCTACAGCATGGCAGGGCCCATGACCATTTCGGTTTATAAGAAGAGCACCTCATCTACGGAGGCACGACCCTTGCACTGCTCATTGCCCACCTCTTCAACCGTGCATTGGTTGAAGGGTTCCCTGACTCATGGACTGAGCACACCATAGTGTCCATTCATAAGTCAGGTGATACTATGGATCTAGCTACATACCCGACGATCATGATTGGCCCTATATTGGCCAATTTATATAGGGCGGTGCCACAGACAGAGTTGAGTACTCTCGCTGAGAGGAAGGGTATCACGGTTCGAGGACACGCAGGTTTCAGACGCGATTATTCTACCATTGACCACATCTTTGCTCTTAGATGCGTGATCGACCAGGCAAGGGTGAGGAAGAGGAGATTATATTGTTGCTTTGTGAACTTCCGCAAAGCATTTGACACTGTTCCCAGGGAACGACTCTTCATACGACTACTTCATATCGGAGTTCCGAAGGAGATGATATGGGGGATTTACGCCTTATACGAGAGAGTATCTGGTAGAGTCAGATGTGCGGGGGGCTTATCTGATCCACTTGCTAGCACTATCGGGGTGAAGCAAGGATGCCCTCTTTCACCCACCCTCTTTGGTATCTACATTGATGAGATAGTGGACTACATACAGCACCAGGGAGGCGATGGCATTGAGGTATGTGGATCCACGGTCCATATTCTTTTATACGTTGATGATATTGTACTGGTTTTAGAGTCTGCAGAAGGTCTACAACATCATCTACATGGCCTAGATGACTTTTGCAGACACATAGGGTTATTTGTGAACCTTGGTAAAACCAAGGTCATGATCTTTCATTCTTACTTCGTAACAAGTTCATTTATGGTTCTTCTTCTTTTCATGTGTTCAAATAAATCATTAGTAAATTCAATAGAAAAGGGGAACACTATTTGGGTTAATGATAAGGTATTTTGTGGTTCCTCCCTCCCTCCCCCGCCCCCCCTCCTCCTCCCCCTTCTTTTTCACTCTCTATTTATAGCTTCTTTCTAGTCTTTTGTTCTTTTATGTTTATTATTATTATTATTTTTACTTTTATTATTATTTTAGCTATTTCTTTATATTTATTATTATTATTTTTAATATATATTATTAATTTTAATTTTAATTTTTATAATTCTAATTCCTTTCTTCTTATTATTTGTTTGTTCTTTGTGCAAGACTTTATCATGACTTAGTTTGCCCTTCACTTCCGGAAGTGATAGAAACTCAGTTCGTTGACTTTGTTAGAGATCTTGATTTAGAAAGACTCTTTATTAAAGTCTGCACCTACTCTAGGGCACTGATGACGTGAGTAGGGATGTCATAGCTATTTGTCCAAGCTATGCATGATAAAGTTTAATTCTGATACTTCTTGTTTAGGACAGACATAGAAGTTGACGATGCACATTTTATTTCGTTTTGTTTTTGTTTAATTTGCTTATATACATATATAATCATTATTTATTTATTTATTTATGGAATTATTATTTTTTATTTATTTTCTTTCAATTTAAATTCTATTTTTATATATTTTATATTTTTTATTTTAATTTGTTTTTTTTTTAATTATTTATTATTTTTTATTATTTAATTATTTATTATTTTTTTATTTTTTATTTTAATTTTATTATTTATTTATTATTTTTTGTTTTGTGTGTGTGTGTGTGTGTATGTTCGTGTTCATGTGAGTGTGTGTGCATCTCTTATTGTATTGGTTTTCTTTCTTGGTTTTTTCTTTCTGGGTTGTATTTTTCATGTTTTATATTGGTCTTAAGTCTCTTGCTTTTGTTTGTTATTTTTTCCAATGTGTATGTGTTTGTGTTCTCTATCTTGAGTTCGTAAGTTTGGATAACTCTGAACTTATGAAGGTATATATAATCAATGTGAATGCATGTGACATGTCATTGGTAATATAAATAAGAATAATAAAATTGAATGTAGCATTATCAAAATGCACATGGCATACTTGTCTGAAGAAATAGAAGTGCATTGAGCAAGGGACTCCCCAACGCGGTCCATATACTCGTAGACGAGGCCTATAGTACTCCCCTCCATGTCAACAATGCGTAGCATGGAGTATAGAGGCTGCATCACTCCCACCATAGCCTCTACCTCTCTCCAAAATCTGTCACTCAAACATGTAATGCGTATTGACTTTGCTTTCCTGCATGTATGGCCACTCCATGCAAGCCACTCGTGAGAAACAATTGTCTGCATAAGTGATTGCCTCACTCGAAGCAATCTCTCCATCACAATGCACATATAAGCAAATCTGGTCTTTGTAGGCCTAAGAAGCTCCAAATCACTGTATGATCTGAAAATGGAAAGCAACTTTGGCCTCTTCGTGAATAGGGTGACCACTCTCTGACATGTGGAAAAAATGGAAAAAATCTCATGTATCCAAGGGACCTTCCCAACATCCTCAATCAATAAGTCTATGCTATGAGCTGCACATGGAGTCCATACAATGGATGGGAACTCCTGCTCTAACATCTTCCCCATGGAAACACAATTACTTCCGTTGTCCGTTATGACTTGGACAACATTCTCCACTCCAATCTCCTAGACTGCCTGTCTGATATGTCCAAAAATGTACTCCCCTGTGATGGGTAGGCCTGGGATAGATGCATCAATGGCACGTAAGAACATGGTACCTTTGCAACAATGAACAAGTATATTATATACATTCCTTTTCCTAATATCTGTCCATCCATCACACATCAAAGTGCAGCCATATTTCTTCCAGGTCTCTGCCATAGACTCCAATTGCTTTTGCACAATTTCTTTTGTTCTTCTCAGCTCACTTCCTCTTAGCTCTTCATAAGAAGGCCCTTCCCACTCAACCCCAAGCCTACTAACCATTTTCATGGCCTCTTTCCATGCGGGAGTGCGCACCACATTAAAACTTAAACCACATTTAATGAAGAGCCTCATAATACCTTGGGTGGCCTCTTGCTTCCCTTGCTTTTGCAAACTAGCCCGTATGGATGATGCATGTAGGCTGCCACGACCTGTAGGAATGCTCTGAGTCTCCCGTGGTCTCTTTTGCTGATGCTCTGATGCATGTGCTACCACCTCTGTCTCCAAGTCCTCAACAAGAATGTCCCCTTGAGATGCTTGGGATGAATGTCCTTGAGGAATAGAGCTCTGTGCACTACTATGTGTTAGTGTTGATGCTCTAACCCCTCTTCTCATTTTCCGTGCTTCAACCCATTCCAAAAGCTCTTCCTTCATCTTCTCTGGCATTGGTTTAGAGCAAGGACCAACACCTATACCTCCAAAACGTGCTAAATGTGCTTTTATTCTATTTGCCCCTCCTGTCCCTTTGTACCCATACAAATTACAGGTCCATCTCTCACTACCTCCTGTTCCAAACTTTCCTTGGCTTCTGACATATTGCCAACAGTCTTGTTTAGCTTTAGGCATGATGGTTGACTGCTCTCTCTGTATAATCTGAAGGTGACAGGTGCCACCGGTGGTGACAGGTCTCTCTCTCTATGAGCTCTCTCTCTCTCTCCCTCTCTCTCTCCTGCAGCCTGCTGAATGCTCCACAGTCCACTGCTCTGAGTGCTCAGTGCTCACTGCTCTGGGCTGGAATGAAATGAAAAAGGGCCCTCCAGCGGGCCGTTTTCTGCCCGTTAGGAGGGCCCTATTTTTTTTAAAATTGTACGCAACGCGTTGCGAACGCATACGCAACGCCACGTTGCGTTGCGTACGTTGTGAAAGTTCGCAACGCGTTGCGTATGCAACACTGGACAGGGTGAGAACATAATTACACGAAGATGCATCTTGAGGCCCTAGGGGGTCGAGATGCTGTCCCCATATGCAAATATATAGGGACGTCCAGCCCGGACGGCTGGCATCCCCCTTCAACCTCCTCTCACAAGGTCCTGACCCCAGGACACCATCCCTCGAACACCTCCATGTTATGACGCTCTCCCTGGTACATCCATTCGGTGCGAGCCAATTTTTTTACCTCAAAAAACTTAAATTTCTTGGTGCTAACCTTCAAGGGTTTTAACACCCAATTTTGACTATCTAAAACCTTCTTTTTAAGGCCCAAAATAAGCATAAATAGAGCCCCTTGTTACCCTCAAAACACACATTCTCACTTTCAGCTTTCCATCTTACATCTCTTGTGTTATGAACTTTGGAGGCTCGAACTACCTTGACCATTACGATATGTATTTGTAATCAGGATGATACGATGATTGATCATTGATCATCCTGAATCAACGTAATCCTTTTTTATGAAATCATGGTAATATAAATATGCTTTGGCTCTTAAATATTGTCTATGATGTATGATCATTGATGTGGTTGCTCAATGTTGTCTCCCATATAAGTAAGAGTTTGATTGATGATAATTTATAAGTCATTGTTCAATATTTATCTATAGCGGGACAAATTGTGACACAATGCACAGGGTACGTTTTCATATATTTCACTTAAAAAGACTTGTTTTTCACTACTTTCTTGTTTATTTGTGTTTTTATAGACGAATGGTCTCTATTTAAAATTGGCCTCAAAATCAACACATGTTGAGTGCCATCCCGGATTGGCATCCTTGGGATGGTCCAAGTCCCGTCCCCGACCTTAGGATGTCACCTTTCCCAGGACACGTCACTGTCCCCTTGTGACTATGGGTGAGAAGAATGTCAAGCTGAGCTATCCCAACTCCACTAGCTCTAATGGTTTTGTGCATATGCCTTCTCCATATACAAGGAGCAACTTTCAAAGAGGATTGGTGTCCCATACCACCATCCCCCACCGGGTGATGAGGCTTTTCCATACGAAGCCAAGAGTCCAATCCTGGCAACTGCCAAGAATGACAAATGAGAAGCCTCTAGTTCTAGTGAAATGAACCAATTCACACTAAATCGACCATATCCAATGCACATTGGCTAGACACCTCTTGGACATACAAAAGCTACAGATGTCCATCCAGATTTCATGGAAGGGTCGATGAAGACCATGTACATATTCTAAAGCAATTTGTCAAGATGATGTAAGTTATTCTTATGCTCCTTATCATAATCAAACTGTCTGAACTGTGTTACGCCTGATATCGATTATTTTCTTTGTAATTAAAAAATTATTCATTGCTTTGATTTTGGGTTCGATTTGCATGTATTTTTCATGAATTTTTTAATCATATTCTTTTGTGCAATCTCTTGTTGGTGATGTCCTACTTTCTTTATGTTTATCCTTAGTTTGTAAGTTTGGATAAATTTGAACTTAAAGGATATATGTATCTAAAACAGTCATGGAAAAAAATACACTTATTACATTCTACCTATAATACAGAAGGCTTTGAAAGAAAGTGCACTCAAATGTATATGTGTAAAACAAAGTTGCAGGGGTACATCATTTGGCATGCACATCGAGAACACTTAACCATCACCACATGTTCCAAAAACATATGGAATGCCTGGAACGTTCTGTTCCATTCAGTAGGGTTAGGAACATCTTTTGTTTCAACTTTGATCCTTAGATATTATTTGTAAATACTCTAGGCTCCTTTATATTTGATTCAATTCCCACTGTAGTGGCTGAATTACACCTCTTTGCAACTTCTCATCAAGTTAGTCATCTGCCTTTTATAGTTCAGTTCAATCATGGTACACACACCTCAAAATTAATCTTAGATATGAGCTTATTCTCCTACACCTTTGGCTTTCACATGCACAAAGGGTTTTCCATATGTTTGCAGCCCCTTATGTTAACCTGAACCTCTTTTTTTCTATCTCAGCCATTAGTCTCTTCTATAGCTTCTTATGTGACCAATCTCAGCTTTAGGTAGTCAAAGTCAAAATCAACTCAACTTTGGGAGATTTTTTTTTTTTTTTTTTTTTTTTGGGTGTTTAGACTTTTTGTGTCATTCACATGCAATCAGATTCAATCATATGCTCCTTACGTTATCAGGTTCATTTGATTTATCCATTGAGTCTGCGCTCGATCAGTCTATTTATGTACTTCTTTTTTCTAGTTTTTTGTGTTTGTTATCTTTTTTTTTTTTTTTTGGGTTTGAATATCTTCAAATTCAACAAGCTCTATAGCTAAGGGAGAATAGCTAAAAGAGGTAATAATAATAATTCTAGATAAAGGAACATGTCTAAAAGCAAAGGTGAGGACAAACAAAGTGATGTGATCTTCTTAATCTGGTAGGAAAGGCCATGGCAAGCTTGATTGCAAGTATGACAAGAAGGGGGACAAGCATAGGAAAAAAAGAATGAGAAAAAACATGATTAAAAAAGATTCAATGGAGAGTTGAAGAGGCAAGTAACCTAGTTTCAAGTGCTTCTTGTTGAGGAACTTCCATATCTAGAAGATATACTATGTGCCATCATTTTAGGTACTTAGGATATGTAGATTATCGAGAAGATTTTGTTGATGGTTTATTTATCATGTATAAAATCTTGTCATAGACGTGTATAATTGAGTGCACTATTTCACATCACCTGTTTTAGGAGATGCCTTTCTATTGTTTTATGCATGTAGTTTTTGGAAGGCATACCTTAGAAATGACTATGCATGTTTTATTGAAGGAATTGGCATATTTGGTCACATGGTCAATGATAGCTAAGAATTGAGAGTGGTTGTGATGAACCATATGCTTTAGCTTCTGTATCGTATACTGTGGTTGCAACTAGGCTTGATATTGCTTGTGTAGTGGCATTTGTAAGTATGTCATGTCTAATCTAGGTAAATCACATTGGATTGTATTGAAGTCCATGATGAGGTAATTATAATGGGACAAGTTTAAATATTTCTGTTATGGAAAGGGTTTACTTAATTTGTAGGGATTCTCTAGCTCTTATATGGAACTGATATATACACAACCATCTACAACTGCTTATATTCATGCTTTTTTATGGCCTTATTCCTTGGTTTTCCACACTTGAGAGGACTATCTATTGTAGTCTATAGAGGCGAAATGTGATTCAACCTTAGAAGCTTCTAACGAAAACTTTTGGTCGGCCTAGATTGATAAGCTTGGATTGCTAGAAAAGACTCTATATTGTGATAGTTAGAAAGTTATTCATTTGGCAAAAAATACCATGTTTTATGTCTGCACAAAGCACATAAATTTATATGGACACTACTCATGTCTAGATGGTGGGAGTTATGTAACTTGGAGGAGCCTCCTTTGCTCTTCAAGTGGATGTTTGTTGGGGCTAAGGCCTAGGGATGCTTCCAAAATATATGTATACCATTTTATAGTGCAGCCCTTTGAAAGAGCATTCCAGATGTATTTTTATTTTGATCTTTCTTTTGCCAATTATTGTCCAAGGTACATATTTGTAAAATATCCTTTGATTGTTTAGTGACTTAAGCCGCTTATGTGGGTTGACACCACAACATGCTCAAGATCATTAAATTGTTAATTTATCAGTAAAATAAGCTTTGTTCCAACCTTTTGCTTTGATAGGGGCATCAAATTTTTTTACAACATTCTATTTCTCAGCTTCATCTTCTCTATTGTATTCCATTAAGGTGCTTCCATCTATGGGCATGTGGTCTTGTGAGTAGTCATAGATTCTTTTAGATTCTTGAAGCTCTTGCTGTGCTTTTTCATATTTTATGCATTCATAGCATATACATTCCTATTTCTTTTACGGTATGTAATCTTGTGAAAGATTTTTTGTATTGAATTTTCTCTCAGCAAAAATATATATCAAAATATTAAGAACTCTGGGCTTCTTAGCATCCTAACAATTATGTGATAACTTTATTCCGTGAAACAGAGGTGTTTTTCCATGGCAAAATTTCACCATGGTTAGGTAGCCTTGCTTGTTTGTGGGAATGCTTATCATATCCTAAGGTCTCAATCTATTATTTATAGTAGTAGAATTAATGAATGAAAAAGGTTGATCTAATAATGAGAAAAGGGATTGCCATTTTTATTGGACTGGATTTATAAGGGTTTGTGCTTAGGAGAAAAGATGACATCCAGGCACTTATGGTTTTGGATTGTTTATGTCAAAAGACATGGCACATTACATCTATTAGAATTCATTGGGGTGAAGAGTCTGTATAGTTGAGTGGATCCATAAATGTATTTTTCTACGGGTTCACTTTGAATCTTAGGTGATGGTAATATCAGGAAGTAGAACGAGGAGAAATATGCGCTTATCCAATTGGCAGTCTGCCCTGATACACTAGCATAGATATGGACATAGGTAACACACTTTTTTGAGCATGTGAGAGAAGGCTGGGAATGGTACCTCACACAAGTCTTAGGATAGGGGAGTCACTTTCTTTGGCAGTTATTTATGTATGCACTCCTTGTTTTATTATTCAATAGTGTGTGTGCATATTATTATTATTATTATTATTATTATTATTATTATTATTATTATTATTATGTAATAGTGTGTATATATATCATTATTACTATTATCATATATTGTTGTCATCGTCGTTATCATCGTCATGATGATGATGATGATGATGATGATGATCATCTCATGATTTGATTCCCACTCTCGTGAGCTGCTGAGGCATGGCTGGCAATGGCACCTGACAGAAGTTTTAGGAGAAGAGATTCTTTTTGACAGCTCACTGTGTGTGATTTTGATTATTCAAGTTTTTATGAATATAATAATTTCCTGATTTTTCATATGATTTTTGTAGGAGACAGATGTTGGCACTTTATTCCATCAGGTCTGGATGTCACCTAATAAAATCACCATCACACAGATTTGAATTGATATTCCACCGACGTATTTGGCATTCATAGCACTATTTTGTGCTGGAAATTTAAGATTCTTGATATCTTGCAAAAAAGAGGAGAGAGACACATGTACATGGTTGATCTGAAGAGTCATGACTGAAGACTAGATGTGAACCATATTTACCTTTGTGATCTTAAGAAGTATGTAGTGTTCTGCAAAGGTGTTAGTGCAGAGTAAATCAGGACCAGAAGGTTTTTTAAGAGAGAAGTGGCTACATTGGTTTATAAATGCAAATGTGTGAGATGTCAAAGTATTGTTTTTTGTTAAATGAACAGGCGTGAATTGGGAAAGTGTGAGAATGACTTTTGCTGTTGTTGCTTCTTGGTGGGGGAGGGAAGAGGGATTTAACTCAAGTTCAATTTCATGTTTGATTTCAGAGCTGGGTTGCAGCCATGGGATAAGGAGGTTGGAAACTGGTTACGTAAGCAAAACTTATCCATTCCTGTGGTCTTAATTGTTAATAAGTCTGAGGGTTTACAATCAGATGCCACTGGTACGATCCTTGCAACTATTGGGGAAGCACATAGTTTGGGGTTTGGTGAACCCATTGCATTATCAGCTGAAACAGGAGAAGGGTTGACAGATCTTTATGCAACCTTAAGACCTATGCTTGCAGATGCTCAAGAGCTCATCAATACATCACGAGGTGATTGCCTTTGGCTGCTTACTCAATGTGAAAAAGCTTTTGATGTAGATTTATTGTAATCTGATAAAGATACTCTTATTTAATTGTAGAGTCAGCCCCTGAGGAGATAATTGATGGACCCTTGCCACTGCAGCTTGCCATAGCTGGACGACCTAATGTTGGCAAATCGACTATTTTGAACTCCCTACTTCGAGAAGAACGTGTCCTCACTGGGCCAGAACCTGGGCTTACTCGTGATGCTGTCCGTGTCAAGTTCAATTATGACAATAAAACAGTCTATCTTGTAAGTTTATGTCGTGATAATCTTGAATACAGACCCTAGTTATAGCTAATCAAGTATATGACCATACAATCTTCTCCTTTTCACCAAACCCCGTCCTCTTCTCTTTCAAATTTAAGAGAGCTGAGAAAGAGAGATTATCCCTAACCACAATCTAGTGTATATTTTGTTGCTTCTGCACATGAATTGTGATCATGGAGAGTAATCTCTTAGATAATTCTGAATTTTTTCAGGTTGATACAGCTGGATGGATGCAGAGGACACATATAACAGAAGGTCCTGCAGCACTTAGTGCCATGCATGCAAGGAGAAGCGTCATGCGATCAAACGTTGTTGTTCTTGTATTGGATGGTCAGGAGGTATAATCTTACATCCCTTTGCATATTTGAAGCGTTGATCTTGGACATTGATTAGCTCGGTATTTGCATATCCCTTTCAACAAGAGTTCTAGAGCTTGGCCAACTTTGTTATTCTTGTCACATCATGTTACATAGATGTTTTCATAGATGTTTTCGTAGAAGATGATGAGTTTGTGACCATAACTCTAAACTCTTTACCAAGATCTTACATGTCCTTCTTGATAACTTTCTGAGTCCTGATATTGTTGTGACATTTAGAAAGTTGTCATAACCTCTTATATAGGAAGAGTATTCTAGGATCAATCTTGAATTACAGAAGAGTCATTTCTGGACCTAGTCTTAGTTTCCAAAGCAAACGAAAAGGCAAAATTAAGAAGAGTTCTAGCTCAAATTCTAGTTCTGCCTCAAATCTAGTAAAGATTAAGGTCATCTAAGTGATTTAAAGGATCCAATATCTGATAAGAAGAAAACCTGGAAAAAGGAAAATTGTCTGTATTGTAAGAAACCAGATCATTACATTAGTGAATGTGGACTTATGTCAGCAAAATTGAAAAAAGAGCCTGGTACTTCTGTAGATGATGAGGTAAAAAAAATCTGAGAAACAAATGGAGAGTTCAAACATCATAAACCTAGTACAATAAAACACATTTTTTTTAGAAATAAAAAACGTTTAGGACGTTCAGACGTTCCAAACTTCCTAATACGTTTTTTTGGATTTTTTTTTTATTTTTTAAAGATCAGCTTCAATTTTTGTTTTTGTTTCATGAACAGAATTATGAAAATGTATGGTTTTCTTTCTTTCTCTACCAAATGAAGAACCAAAAGTCCCTCCTATCTCGATAAGAAAAAAGGTCCTATTTTGATTTTAAAAGATATTTCATTTAGCAAGGAGTCAGGACATCATTAAATTGTTGACATTGTTTTTATCCATTCTCGAGTCCATCACTCTAAATGCATTGTCTTAAGAGTTTTAATGTGTTTTATGTGGTGCTTTAAGCTCATCAATCCTTTGTTTAAGATTTCATTCCCATTTTTTGTTTAATTTAACCCAATTCATTTTGGGCCTTCCTAACTCCAAATCATTGTAGTGGTAGTAGATTAAGGTTTTTTTATGTGGTTTTGGCACTAGATATGTAAATGGGTGTTAGATATACATTATTCATGGATTATTAGAGAAAAAAAAAATTGAAATGTTGCGACAAAATATAATACTCGTTTTTTATTCCCATTTTTTTAGTACTCTACGTACTAGACGTTTTAAAACCCGTTTTTAAAACTCTCTTTGTACTATGATCATAAATGACTATGATGAAGACTTTATGTTCTTTACAATTTTAGAAAACTTATCTCAAGAAAAGTCTCTAGTTTTATTATTTGACAGTGGCGCTTTTAAGCGTATCACTTCTAACTTAGCTTGTTTGCATCCATCACATCTGCAAAACTTGACTTGATGGTTTCATGTGTAAATAATCAGAATCTTTTAGTGCATGGCATAATAGACTTTGAGTGGTAAGCCATGCCATTTCTTCTAGGTTCTCTAAGTGCCAAATGTTTCTAGGAATTTGTTTTCTATGTCTACAGTATTAAAACATTATCTGGATGTTACATTTGACATGAGTAAGTGCATCATGTTTGACAAAGGAAAAAGAAAGTTCTATTTTTTGATACTCATTATAAAAATTTATCTGTGCTTAATTTATTTGAACTATCCAAAACACGAGTGTTTTTGTGAGTAAAGTAAAAAAAATATTCTGGATGTACTTGTGAATGTACAAATTCATGTTTGACTTTTCTTTTGATCACGTAAATGTTTGGGATGTAAATCTTGGAACTCATTGTGCATCTAAGAGTCCATCCATATGTAGTAGTACCCAAAAACTTGCATCATATACTCCATTTGTATTTGTTCACTCTCGTCATTCTCCTTTTGCACTAACCCCTAGAATTTTTGGACCCAAACCCCTTCGAATAAAACAAAAGATACTTATTTGATTTGTGAGTATTTAAAAAAAATACATATACAAACATAAATATTCCTAAAGAAAAAAGAATTTGAAGATAAAATAATTGATTGGGTTTTTGTTATTGGAAGACAACCACAATCATTCATCAAATCCATCCTTTGTGGAAGATTTTCACTTATCTTTTTGAGAAGATGGTGGACTAAATTTCTATAAATCTAGATCAAAATTTGACTGACAACATTTTAGGATTTTTCTAAGTTCAAAGTGTTTTGGACGTGAAGGAAAGAAGTAATTTAATGTATTTTAGGAGACAATATCTCTTATACAAGTCCCAAGATCATGGAATACTTTTGTTATGCTTTGGTTATATCCTTTGACTTTAGATATGAGAAGTCGTCTTCTATTTCAAGTTACTTTGAAGTACTTACCAGTTGAGAGGTGTAAGAAAATAACAACACAGCGGAACAGACCCGTAGGCAGAGTTGAGAGAAAAATGTAGACGAAGCTAGATGCAGACGAAGATAGATGCAAATTGAGAGATAGAGAACTCAAATTCTCGGATTGCCAAGAGTAATGCAATTACAATGATGGTGCTGTCCACTCGTGCGCTCCCAATGTGGGGCGTAGATGGCGATCTAGACAGACTCTAGATGAAGGGCTTACTAGTGCGCAATACTCTGCAAAGCTCATTGCTCAACCTAGGTCATGCTTATATAGCTTTTACAAAGGGAGTCGGTATAGATAAACATAGTCGGGAGAGGCAAAATAGTCGGCAAAATATACAATTTGACAATATCTCCATGACGAGAAGTCCTACCTTTTCAGCCCTACGGGCTGGGGGGATAGGCCCATCGGACCCCGCACAAGGGGGGAAAGCCCCCCTTTGCACTCCTCCCATTAAGGTTCTTTGGGAAACTGCACGATGCCACAAGGCCTTTATTTTCGCCTTGAATGGAAACCCAATGGCTCGAAAGTTTATGCCCTACCTAACCTAATGGCTAGGCTCACAAAGATGATCTATTACCATCAACGGTCACACATAGACCTCGTCCAACTTTGAAGTTAGGGTTCCAAAAATGTCCGTCTCTCACAATGGCTTCTCCTCATAATGGGGGCCGTACAACTTAGAGCACCATGGATCATTTGTGGTCACTTGAGGGTGGATTATTGAGCATATCTGACAAAAGGTTCATACCTCGTAAAAAAATCGTCAAAAAGAGAAGAATGGAAAGATCATAAACATGTTTCTGAAACTACATCTTACTTGTATGCCCCACACAAATAGAATTTAGGGGAGAAAATTGGAATTATAAGGAGTTTAATCAAATTTACAAACTCTCATTGTATATATTTGCATATTATTGTATATATTGGACATTCATGATCAACTTTTTATTTAGGTCAAGTTAGGTCATAGATCAAAATTGATCAAAGATTGAGTCAAAAAGTCAAATCAGGGCATTTTTAAAACTGATCACATATTCATGTAACACCTCTTGAGAGCTTACCAATGGTAGCAACCATCCTATGTGAACATGCCAAATTCAGCCTCAAAACTCTAATGATGCAAGAAACCCTACTTTTAGAGAATAGGCAATTTAAATAAGTCAAAGTCAAAGGAGTGTTGCAACATGTCATCATAAGAGTTAGGGGCAAGAAATCTTTGCCACATCCCCTAAAATTATGCCATCACAAACATTGACGAAAGCCAAATATAGTGTATGCATGAGCTTTTATGGTGTTGGAGTTCAATCTTGTGTATCTGATGTGGCTCAAGTCACCGAAAGAA
Organism: Ceratopteris richardii; assembly: GCA_020310875.1. Lineage (NCBI taxonomy): Eukaryota > Viridiplantae > Streptophyta > Polypodiopsida > Polypodiales > Pteridaceae > Ceratopteris > Ceratopteris richardii. The sequence goes on along the minus strand of CM035436.1, from coordinate 73,077,313 downwards.
TTGAGTAATAGTTTGCTGGGTGCCCGTCTGTCACTGATGTGTGCGCTGTAGCCTCTACTCACGTCTCTCATATGCTTCCATGATGAAGTGACCCATCCTTCACTGGTCTCTTGTGTTCATGCACAACTGGAGTGTCTCCTCAATCTGGAACCGTGCTTGTAGGTCTGAGTACGCTGGGCATCTCATAATCAAGTGCTCCTCACTCTCTATCTCTATATGGCATATTAGGCATCACCTCTCCTCTTGAGGGACTCCTCTAGCCCAATGTCTCTTGATCTCGAGCTGATGTGATGAAACTCGAAGCTTCCAAATGATGACATGAAGGTGGTGTGGTAGTTATGTTTGCATGTAACGTGGGGTCTCAATGAAGCCCTGATATGAGATCTGTAGGAAAGGCTCACGATAGTAAAGCATTTTCGGTGGCAATGGATTTCTCGGGTTTGACCCATGTCCTGTCTATGTATTTGAATGGAAGGTTAGCTCTTTCATTGTCTGTATACCAAAGCAAACATTATATTGAGGAGGTTTTCATAATAGATTGACCATACAAGAAGTCAATCCATAGGATGTATAATGATTGACAAAAGGCCTTGGAGACAAATGCCATGCGCTTTAGTTACAATCTTGTAAAGGATCCCTAAAAGTGTAATTAGGTCTTCATTTAGACAATATAGTAGGCTCTTGTGCCTTTAGAATTAGAACAACAATGTCCCATTTGTTAGACGATGACATGTAACCATGAGGCCACATTTCATTTATGTCTGAAGTGATCAAGTCTTTGAGGTACATTAGCCACATGTGAGTTCGTTTCACATAGATGTTGTGGTCGTATATATTCATTAGCGAATGCATTTCTTCATTCCAAGTAAGACAACAAACATGTAATCGATTGGTACAATCCTTATAAACAATGGAAGTTTGCAAATTTTAGAGTTATACAACAACATTTTGAATAAGAGGAGTTACACAATCAAAAGGTCTGTATTGAACCTCACACTGTTCTTCTTGTAAACCATGTCCACAACATCTTTTATATAATGCTCAAATCTAAACTTTGACTATTTTCACAAAGGAGTAAGGTATAGGAGGTGTTTCTTTCTCCATAGATGTTGGTAGTGAATTTGCATCAAAGCCTTCCATGTTCAAATGTAATTCTAACATTTTAGCATATTTGCAACCCACAGTATCATTAAAGTTGAAGGGGATTCCAGCATAGTTGTTAGCAACGTTTGGGCCTAGACGTTGCTAAAACGTTGCGAACATGATTTTTTTTGTTTGGGATTTTTTTTTTATATATTTTGGTATCCTAAGCTTCCTATAGCTAATACATGATGAAGTGCATCCATTTACACATATAAATAAATATACACACATATACATTATGACTTCAGAGTAGATATGAGACATATCGCATGTATATTACACACATGCATGCATAACATACATAAATACACACACACACACACACACACACACACACATACACACAACATACATGACAGACATAACATACACACACACACACACAACACACACACACACACACACACACACATACACACACACACACACACACACACACACACATACATACATATACAAAGACACATAGATAGATAGAGAGAGAGAGAGACATATATACATAAATACATACATACATACATACCTATATACATACATACATACATACTTACTTACTTACATGCATACATGCATGCATGCATACATACATACATACATGAATAATATAAGTGGATACATACATACATGCATATCACATACATACATACATACACAAGTATAGTTGTAATTAAATACATACAAACATACATATTTAGTATAGTATAGGAGAGACATGGACCTCTATAGTATAGATTACTGAGTGTAGATTAGTCCCTATACAATTCAACATTCATAGTACATTCACAATCATGTTTGTACTAAGTAGTCATATCAATTATCATAGAATAGTACCCTTGGCTTTGAAGGGCCAAGGCGAAGTGGAAAGGATGAACCTTTTATCCAAGCTCTGTAAGTGCATTAGAAGGAAAACATGGAAAATCCAAAATATCTAGGTATCTCAAGGTGATAAGGCCCATAAAGAAAATCATTAACAAATGTACTTTTGTAGCTTTCTATGTCTTCCTCATTCTCCATGTTTTCTATTCATGTATTGGAAAATTTGAGTATGATTTTAAATAGTTTCTTATCCCTCTTAAGCAAAATATAATTTTGAGTATTTTTTGGACTACCAAAAAAATATGCATGCAAAGCAATGCGTTGCGAACGTAGCAATGTTGCGAAGTTGCGAACCGTTCGCAATGCGTTGCGATGCAACTATGGATTCCAGTGACACTCTTCCTCTTTTCTCAGTAATTGGATTGAAGTTGTCTTCATCTCTAAAGTGTATATTTCCAACCAAGCCTTTATCTTAGATTTTTTTTTTTCCTTTAAAAAAGAAAAGAAATAGAGAAGGGCTCTTTGGTTTAGCAGCTGTGGAAGAAGATCTTGCCAGTAAAGTAATATGATAAAAAGGTGTCGTAGGAGAGTCTTGATAAACAATGTTTTTACCCTTTCGTACTTAGGCATTTCCCTTGTAGGGGATTTAGTTTGGGTTGTCCTTGCACGAGTAGATGATGGAAGGAAACAAGGTCTAGCAAAGAGTTGTTCACG
>CM035436.1:72739640-73067140 GCA_020310875.1 Ceratopteris richardii | reverse complement strand
CATACATACATACATACATACATACATACATACATACATATATATATATATATATATATATATATATATATATATATATATATATATATATATATATATATATATATATATATATATATATATGTATGTATATATATATACATATACATACATACATACATACATACATATATGTACATGTACATGAATATGTACATGTACATGTACATGTATATGTATATGTATATGTATATGTATGTATATCTATGTATGTATGTATGTATGTATGTATGTATACATACATACATACATACATATATACATACATATATGTACATGTACATGTATATGTATATGTATATGTATATGTATATGTATATGTATATGTATATGTATATGTATATGTATATGTATATGTATATGTATATGTATATGTATATGTATATGTATATGTATGTATATCTATGTATGTATGTATGTATGTATGTATGTATGTATGTATGTATGAATGTATCTATCTATCTATCTATCTATCTATCTATCTATCTATATATATATATATATATATATATATATATATATATATATATATATATATATATATATATATATATATATATATATATATATATATATATATATATATATATATATATATATATATATATATATATATACATACATACACACACACATATATACACACACACACACACACACATATATATACACACACACATATATACACACACACACACAGAGAAAGAAAGAAAGAAAGAAAGACTTTTTAACGTCTATTAGAGGCCAAAATCGGCCTATGAGACAAAACATATACATCAGTATGATCCAATCCACTGTGATCCAAAACGAAAATAAAGTGTGAGTACTGCAAACGGGTATAAAAGGAGGGATAGTAGCTGGCATCAAGGGTGTGGGGTGCTATGGGTATGCACTCTATATGCTCAATGGGTGAGATACAAATATGATATGCATAGGGAGGGGAGGCTCGATGGTATCACAACCCCCTAAATGCCTGGAGTGGGTGTAGGATATAATGCATCGGTGGGTAAGGCATCATGGCGATCCTCAAAATGCTCTGGGAGTCCAAATCGATAGGGGTGCGCTGCTGACGTCTCTGTATCTCCATGTCATGGCGTGCGTGAATCGCTTGAATCTCTCTCTGATGTGGACGAGCTCTCCGGACAAGGGGTCTCGGTCGTCGACGCTGTCGTCTAAGCTCCTCTGCTCTGTGTAATGTGACACCCCGCATCGAGCTGGGCCCTCGAGTGTATGTGGGTCTGAAAAAATCTGTAATATAAGTCTGAAGGGGGGGGGGGGGGGCAGGTGTATCTCCATCTGCTGCTGGAGGAGTGATGCGCGGCGGTGCTGGAGCTCTACTAGGAAACGACCTAGAGGGCGCTGGTCCTCTGTCCCCAATAAAGCCCTGATCTCTCTAGGCCCCCCGAAGAGCTGTGGGTAGCGGTCTCTGATGTCTTCATATGCCTGGCATCTACATGTGTAGTGCTCCTCGTCCTCCACCTCCTCTCTACATATCCTGCATAATCGCTCATCCCTGGGGGTATGTGTGGCTCGCCCAATCTCAATCTCGAGCTGGTGTGATAATACTCTGAGCTGCCCAATGGCCACTCTCTCAGCTGGTGCCATATATGTATCCATGTATCGTGGTCTCTGAATGAAACCATCCGCTGTCACAGTCAGGAAGTGCTCTCTGTAGTGGTGCCTCTTTGTGGGAAGAGGCTCCCGTGGTGCTATCCATGTCTCCCTGACGTGTATCTATAGTAGGTCCTGACGGATGATCCTATTCCTCTCCGAACGAGAGAGGGTAATGTGGGGGGAAGAAAGGTCATACTGAAAAGGGGGGAGATCCGTAATGCTCATGCCATGGTCTGCTAACCATCGGTAAGTCTGTGCATACCATACTCTCTCATGCCCTGTCTCTGCCAAATGTCTAGAGCTCTCAAATGCAAGCCTGGTGAGTCGGCTAGGGGGGAGCTCTCTGACTCTCAGAATAAAGGTCACCAAATTGAAGAGGGCCTCCACTAGCATCGGTGGTGTGCCAAGCTCAGCTCGTATAATGTCATGTGGAACGGAGGGCTTGCTGCGCAGCAAGCGTGATATCATGGTGATCTGGGGCCTCTCAATCTGCATCCACATCGCCTCTGTGATCCCTGGTGCCCATACTGTTGCTGCGTACATCAATGCGGGTGTCACTAGAGTGTCAAAGAGCCACCCCTTAGTCCGGGGCTCCTGAAAATGTGTCTGAAAGCAGCGTCTCTCCAATCCTGCAAGTGCCGCATAACCTCACGTCAATCTATCTCTCGCAGCCTGTGCCATGGAGAATACCCCTGTGCTGCCCGAGAAGGTGATACCTAGGTAGACGTAGGAGTCCACTACCTCTATCTGTCGTCCGGCTGCTGTGAAAGAGGCGCGATGGCGTACTATCCTTGAGGTATGGAAGATCATGACCTTGGTCTTGCCAAGGTTCACTGTGAGTCCTCTCTCCATGCAAAAGGTATCGAGCGCCTGTAAATGTGACTGCAACCCCTTTTGTGACTCTGAGAGCAGGACAATGTCATCAGCATATAATAGGATATGTACTGGCGTAGCTCCGAGGTCTCCTCCTCGCCCTCCTGCTCGCTGTATATACTCCGTGATCTCATCGATGTAGAGACCGAAGAGAGTGGGTGAGAGAGGGCAACCTTGTTTCACACCAATGGTGCTAACAAGGCTGTCTGATAGACCGCCGGGGCAGCGTACCCTGCCTGTGACTCGTGCATACAAAGCGTGGATGGCCCATAGCATGTCTGATGGAAGCTGTAACTCTTTGAGCCTCCGTAGTAGTCTCTCTCGATGGACCATGTCGAAGGCTTTGCGGAAATCCACAAAGCAACAGTATAGTCTCTGCTTCCTCGCCTTCGCGCTCTCAATCAAGCAACGAAGCACGAAGATGTGGTCGATGATGGAGAAAGTGCGGCGGAAGCCTGCCTGGTCGGGTGCTCTGATTCCCGCTGCCTCAGCATGTGTAATGAGCTCTGCCTCTAGTACTGCCCCATAGATCTTGGCCACTGAGGCAGTCATATGGCGATGTGGTGTCTGGTCCCTCCCCTCCTGATAGCTGCTCAGGGGAATGTGTGAAGCGTGAACCAATGGGTGCAATATAGCATACGGCGAAGTACGCTGCTCTCTCCTCTGATAGCTGCAAGCGTATCCACATGAAACGTGCCTCTGGGTCTTTGGCTACCACCTGTACCCTGTGCTGTAACGGCTGTCTATAGAGCACGGCTACTCCTCCTGATCCTCGTGTGGTGTGCTGTCTCATCTGGCGGCGGTGAGCTGACTCCCACATATAGCCCTCAATCCTCGGTAGGCTCCTCCCCGGGCTCTCGTGTGTCTCTGTCAAGAAGATAATGTCTCTGCCCTCCATCACCTCCTCGAGGCGCCCTGGATGTGTCCATAAAGATCCATTGCAGTTCCAGACTGCAATGTGCACCTCCTGCTGTGCTCTCTCATAGGCCGCGAATCCCTAGTCAATGGGCCGTCCATCAATGATGATCCGACCGTCTCTGTAGAGGGCACGATGTCCCTCTCGTCTTGCCTGGAGGACACGTGGCATGCATGCCCGTATGTGCTCTACCTGCATCCGTGTGAGGTCGTCATCCAAATAGATGGGGGTGCCCGGTGTAGTGCGTAGTACCGCCCGTCGTCTGAGAAAGTCTCTCCTCCTGGCCTCATCTGAGAACTGAAGGATAAGTGCTCTGCTCCGTGTGGTGTCCCGTCCTGCTCTCCATACTCTGGTGAAAGGGAGAGGCTCATCCGCGCGGTATCCAAGTAATGTGCACAAGCGACGCCCGTCTTGCTCTGGTGATCCGTCTGTCTTTGTGAGGCCGGAAACGCGAACATTGAGCCTGCGGGCCTGTCGCATCCGCTCCTCCTCAATGGTGGTATGCACTATGTGGATCTCCTCATGGTGGTTGTTCTTCTTTGCCTCCTGTCGAAGGTTCTTTTTGACAACCTCGACCCATCCATCTTTCTTAGTCTCAAGCTCGTTCTGCACCACCTCCATACACTCCTTGATAGTCACCCGAATGTCCTCTAGATGTGGAGCGATCTCCCCCTCCTCGTGCATGCTGTCTAGTTTCGTTTTCATATCAGTAAGCGTAGAGAGAGAGAGAGAGAGAGAGAGAGAGAGAGAGAGAGAGAGAGAGAGAGAGAGAGAGAGAGAGAGAGAGAGAGAGAGAGAGAGAGAGAGAGAGAGAGAGAGAGAGAGAGAGAGAGAGAGAGAGAGAGAGAGAGAGAGAGAGAGAGAGAGAGAGAGAGAGAGAGAGATTTTAACGTCTATTAGAGGCCAAAATCGGCCTATGAGACAAAACATATACATCAGCATGATCCAATCCACTGTGATCCAAAAAGGAAAATAAAGTGTGAGTACAAAAAATGGCTATAAAAGGAGTGGATAATAACTTGCATCTAGGGTGTGGGGTGCTATGGGTATGCACTCTATATGCTCAATGGGTGAGATACAAATATGATATGCATAGGGAGGGGAGGCTCTATGGTATCACAACCCTCTAGATGCCTGGAGTGGGTGTAGGATATAATGCAATGGTGGGTAAGGCATCATGGTGATCCTCGAAATGCTCTGAACGTCCAAATCGGCAGGGGTGCGCTGCTGACGTATCCGTATCTCCATGTCATGGCATGGCTGAATCGCGTGAATCTCTCTCTGGTGTGGACGGGCTCTCCAGAGTGGGGGTCTCAGTCGTCGACGCTGTCGTCTAAGCTCCTCTGCTATGTGTAATGTGACACCCCGCATCGAGTTGGGTCCTCGAGTGGCTGTGGGTCTAAAAAAGTCTGTAATATAAGTCTGAGTGGGGGGGCCAGGTGTATCTCCATATGCTAGGTGTATCTCCATCTGCTGCTAGAGAAGTGATGCACGGTGGTGCTGGAGCTCTACTAGGAAACGACCTAGAGGGTGTGGTCCTGTGTCCCCAATAAAGCCTTGATCTCTCTGGGCCCCCTGAGGAGCTGTGGGTAGCGGTCTCTGATGTCCTCATATGCCTGGCATCTACATGTGTAGTGCTCCTCGTCCTCCACCTCCTCTCTGCATATCCTGCATAATCTCTAGTCCCTCGGGGTGTGTTGCTCGCCCGACCTCAATCTCGAGCTGGTGTGATGATACTCTGAGCTTGCCAATGGCCACTCTCTGAACTGGTGCCATGTATGTATCCATGTATCGTGGTCTCTGAATGAAACCATCCGCTGTCACAGTTAGGAAGTGCTCTCTATAGTGTTGGCTCTTTGTATATATGTATGTATGCATGCATGCATGCATGCATGCATGCATGGATGTATGTATGTATGTATGTATGTATGTATGTATGTATGTATGTATGTATGTATGTATGTATGTATGTATGTATGTATGTATGTATGTATGTATGTATGTATGTATGTATGTATGTATGTATGTATGTATGTATGTATGTATGTATGTATGTATGTATGTATGTATGTATGTATGTATGTATGTATGTATGTATGTATGTATGTATGTATGTATGTATGTATGTATGTATGTATGTATGTATGTATGTATGTATGTATGTATATATATATATATATATATATATATATATATATATATATATATATATATATGTATGCATATATGTATACATACATATATATATATATATATATATATATATATATATATATATATATATATATATATATATATATATATATATATATATATACATACATATATATATATATATACATACATATATATATATATATATATATATATATATATATATATATATATATATATATATATATATATATACATATATATATATGCATATATGTATACATACATATATATATATATATATATATATATATATATGTATGTATACATATATGCATATATATATATGTATATATATATATATATATATATATATATATATATATATATATATATATATATATATATATATATATATATATATATATATATGTATGTATCTATGTATGTATGTATGTATGTATGTATGTATGCATGCATGCATACATACATACATACATACATACATACATACATACATTCATATATATATATATATATATATATATATATATATATATATATATATATATATATATATATATATATATATATATATATATATATATATATATATACATATATATATATATATATATATATATATATATATATATATATATATATATATATATATATATATATATATATATGTATATATATATATATATGTATGTACATATATATATAATATATATATATATATATGTATATATATATATATATATATATATATGTATATATATATATATGTATGTATATATATATGTATATATGTATATATATATATATATATATATATATATATATATATATATATATATATATATATATATATATATATATATCTATCTATCTCAAATGCAAGCCTGGTGAGTCGGCCGGTGGGGAGCTCTTTGAGTCTCAGAATAAAGGTCACCAACTGGAAGAGGGCCTCCACTAGCATCGGTGGTGTGCCAAGCTCAGCTCGTATAATGTCATGTGGAACGGAGGGCTTGCTGTGCAGCAAGCGTGAGATCATGGTGACCCGGGGCCTCTCAATCCGCGTCCACATCGTCTCTGTGATCCCTGGTGCCCATACTGCTGCTGCGTACATCAATGCGGGTGTCACTAGAGTGTCAAAGACCCACCCCTTCGTCCGGGGCTCCTGAAAATGTGTCCGAAAGCAGCCTCTCTGCAATCCTGCAAGTGCCGCATAGCCTCGCGTCGATCTATCTCTTGCTGCCTGTGCCATGGAGAATATGTTGAGAGTTCAATGCTCCACCCTTTTGTTCAAAGCTAGTTTCATTCACATGCAAGTTCACTTATCCCACATGCAAGGGAATTCTCCCAAACTCCATATAAGCAAGCTCTCCCTTCACTCCTCATAAGTCATTCCACTCTAGCTCATTGCCAAGAGTGTGCTCCCACTCCTCATGGAGTCACCATGCTCATAGAGCATTTTATGTAAGTCATTTCCATTTCTACTTTAATTCATTTCATCATGTTTTCATATCTTTTATTTCTTCCTCCATAGTTTGTTAATTGTGTGATTACTAGTAGATTAGGAGTAGTTGCTTTTTCATTTCAACATGGTATCAGAGCATAGGTTATCTTTTTGGAGATTTACCTAATGGAGTTCATAGTTTTAATATTGTTCTTCATTTTCTCTTATCCCATCACATTCATCTTCATTAGTATAGATCCATTTCTTTCTTAATCCCTCCCTACCTCCCTTCATAATAAAAGTTCTTCTTAACACTAATTTCCATTTATCATATCTCGCCATTTATCATATCTCGAGTATGGTAGTTTCTTTATCCTTTATGTGAACATTGGCAAGACGGCAACGCTCTCGGCAGTTTTGTGTTTGGTTACAGTATTCATTTCCATAATCATCGAAGGAGACACGATAGTGTGTGCGTTACACAACTGCTCACTGTGAGGGGAAGGTGCTCTCGTGCCCCTATTTTTGCACACACAAATTCACAAGAAAGAAAGACCAATGAGGATGTTGCGACTCTGAGCTAGTATGGGCTTCACGTCTTTACTCAACATGAAGAAAGACCACATCCAGTAGGACAATGCGGTTCGGAAGGAATCATAGAGCATTTCATACATGACCATTTTGCACCGACCTCTTGGCGGCTGAAGATGAGGGTCAAGACTCAAGAGGAACAAATGCAAGAGTGGAAACAGGGGCACAATCTGGGAACAGGTGAACAGAAATCGTTCGAAAGGTATGGATAAGGAAGCTCCATGACAGAGAATCAGGCAGAGGCTGAGACACCAGAGGAAGTGCAAAGAAGGAAGACTCTAAGGTTGCGCAGCGTCTCTACAAGCTATTTCAAAGTTGACAGTGCTGCTATTTTTTTCCGTCGAGTAGCACTGTATGAGTTTGTGCCTTCTAGTACAACACACAAGCATTCAGAGTCCAGACAATAATCTCCATTCCGTTTTCTCTTCTGCTTTCCAACAAACATTATCTAGTCTGGAGAAACGTTGGAGTGGCCTTGCTACCCACGCCGGGAAAGGCGCTTCCACCATGGCTGACGAAGAAGCAGCTGCTCAAGCTGTGGCTTCTTTACAAGATACGGGAGCCCCCACTGTATTCAACAAGGTTCTTAAGAAAGAGATCCCTTCCACGGCAGTGTACGAGGATGATTTGGTATATGCATTCAGAGATATCTCGCCTCAAGCGCCATTACATATTCTAATCATTCCAAAGCATAGAGATGGGCTCACTCAACTAATCAAGGCTGAGGAACGGCATAAGGAAGTGCTAGGTCATCTACTCTATGCGGCAAAGCTTATTGCAGTGCAAGAAGGCTTAGAGGATGGTTATCGTCTTGTTATCAATGATGGGCCTAATGGATGCCAATCAGTATATCACCTACACGTCCATCTTCTTGGAGGAAGGCAGATGCGATGGCCTCCCGGTTGAGTGAATCTGCAGAAAATGAATGAATATTTTAGTTCATGATAATGAACAGAGAGGGACATCTCATGCTCAGTACTCTACAGTACTGCACAGAAGTTCAACGGCAGCATTGTGAGATATGCTGCGCAGTCCAGAATAGAGCCATTGCAGCAGGCGCAAGTCGATCTGTCACACACCTTAACAGAGATAGATAGCAGCAGCATCACACAACGATGAGTTCTGGAGATTGATGGAGGTCGTCTGGCAATGTGTGTATCTGGCCAAAACCGTCTGGCCGAAACCATGCCATAGCTGGATGCATGCATCTATTTCTGTAATCAATGATGTACAATGATGCATTCACGAGCGGCCTGGCCAGAGTAGCCTTATCATGATCTCATGCGCGCATAAGAGAGAGAGCAACAGCGCCAAAATGGCCGGCTACACTTTAGTGGCTGACAGATATGATGCCGAATTGAGATACATTTCGGATTCAATAGGAATGACGTAAGGAGTGATGTACTTAAGTTACTACAAAGTGACTTTGTGCATTGTACTGAGTGGAAGCCAAATCAAATAGTACGCTTCTCACTTGTAGGTAAATAGTAAGTTGAAGAATCCACATGCATGGATTTGGACTGCATAGTATGTCCTTTGCAAACCTGTGTGATGCCTTGAATTGACAAAATTTGGACAAGCCACTTGTACGGGGATTAGACACTGCCACCTAAAGGAGTGGTAAGACCTTCCCTATCTTTTCTTCTAGCTCTCACGGCCCCTTGTAAGGGATTCGACACCACCTTGAGTAGTACTCAAGGTAGGACTTTCCCAGTGCCATGAAAAGTTTTCCAAAACTATGTTCACACTCTCACACATCAAATATGTATCTCCAAATGTACCTATTCATGAAGCAAAGCCCAAGGGAAACTCAAAATCAACAACAAGGAGTATGCAAGAAAGAAGAAGGCCCTACCAAAGATTCCATCGATGGATCCAAAAGAAATCAACAAAGAGCACAAAGCAAAAGGAGATGGCAAATGGTTCCATAAGCACTACCTACCCCATGATGTAAACCCTTTATATGTCTAGGGATCCCATATGTTCCTAGATCCCATTAAAAACCCCTTGGATCTCATATGTCCAAGGATCCCATATGTCCTTGGATCCTAAAAACCCATGGACTAAGTGATCCCATATGTCACTAGTCCCCTACTTTAAAAACAAAAGGGTCATCACATGGAGGGGGGTGTTGAGAGTTTCATGCTCCACCCTTTTGTCCAAAGCTAGTTTCATTCACATGCAAGTTCACTTATCCCACATGCAAGGGAATTCTCCCAAACTCCATATAAGCAAGGCCTCCCTTCACTCCTCATAAGTCATTCCACTCTAGCTCATTGCCAAGAGTGTGCTCCCACTCCTCATGGAGTCACCACACTCATAGAGCATCTTATGTAAGTCATTTCCATTTCTACTTTAATTCATTTCATCATGTTTTCATATCTTTTATTTCTTCCTCCATAGTTTGTTAATTGTGTGATTACTAGTAGATTAGGAGTAGTTGCTTTTTCATTTCAACAGAATACCGTTGTGCTTCCCGAGAAGGTGACACCTAGATAGACGTAGGAGTCCACTACCTCTATCTGTCCTCTCGCTGCTGTGAAAGAGGAGCGATGGCCTACTGTCGTGGAGGTATGGAAGATCATGACCTTGGTCTTTCCAAGGTTCACTGTGAATCCTCTCTCCAGCCGCGTATAGATAGGGCAAGATATGCGTGATCAGCTCCAATCGGTATGGGTGGGATAGTGAATGAGGTGATGAGATGTGTCCCCTCCGGGGGTCTGATAACATAGTCTACCACACTGCCCCCCCTTCGGTGTCGTGGGTGGAATGCAGGTTAGACCACTCGAGGTGGGCCAGGTCACCATCCCATTATATATAATGAGATGGTGTGCTACTCCCATCTCGAGTAGGTGTCTGCCATATGAGGTGGGTGTGGCGGTGTGAGCTCAGGCTCTCAGTGTAGACATATCCTCTATATGGTACGAAGCATCTCGGGGTCGTCAAAGTCGTAGATACCACACTGGTGGCTCTGAGTGCGGGCATTGAAGTCTCCTGCAAGGAAGACTTCGCCCATCCTGGTATACTCCATAATCGTGTCACCGAGGCAGTCATATGGCGATGTGGTGTCTGGTCCCTCCCCCCCCCCTGAGGGCTGCTTGGGGGAAGGTGTGAAGCGCGAGCCGATGGGTGCAATATAGCAGACGGCGAAATACGTTGCTCTTTCCTCTGATAGCTAGAGGCATATCCATATGAAACGTGCCTTTGAGTCTCTGGCTACCACCTGTACCCTGTGCTGTAGCGACTGTCTATAGAGCACGGCTACTCCTCGTGATCTTCGTATGGTGTGCTGTGTCATCTATCGGCAATGAGCTGACTCCCACATATAGCCCTCAATCCTCGGTAGGCTCCTCCCCGGGCTCTCTTGTGTCTCTGTCAAGAAGATCATGTCTCTTCCCTCCATCACCTCCTCGAGGCGCCCTGGATGTGTTCACAAAAATCCATTGCAATTCTAGACTGCAATGTGCACCTCTTGCTGTGCTGTCTCATAGGCTGCGAATCCCTAGTCAATGGGCCATCCATCAATGATGACACGACCGTCTCTGTATAGGGTACGATGCCACTCCCGTCTGGCCTGGAGGACATGCGGGATGCATGCACGTCTGTGCTCTACCTGCATCCGTGTGAGGTCGTCATCCAAATAGATGGGGGTGCCTGGTGTAGTGCGTAGTACCGCCCGTCGTCTGAGGCAGACTCTCCTCGCGGCCTCATCTTAGAACTGAATGATAAGTGCTCTGGTTTCCCGTCCTTCTCTCCAGGCTCTAGTGAAAGGGAGAGGCTCATCCGCGCGGTATCCAAGTAGTGTGCACAAGCGATGCCCGCCCTGCTCTGGTGATCCGTCTGTCTCTACGAGGCCAGAGACGCGAACATTGAGCCTCCGAGCCTGTCGCATCCGCTCCTCCTCAATGGTGGTGTGTACTATGTGGATCTCCTAATGGTGGTTGTTCTTCTTTGCCTCTTGTCGAAGGTTCTTTTTTACAACCTCGACCCATCCATCTTTCTTAGTGTCAAGCTCGCTCTGAACCACCTCCATGCACTCCTTCTTGATAGTCACCCAAATTTCCTCTAGCTCTGGGGCAATCTCCCCCTCCTCGCGTATGCTGTCCAGTTTCGTTCTCATATCAGTAAGCTCAGTGTGCAACTCCTCCCGGTCCCCCGAGTGCTTCTTGCGGATAGCAAGAAGCTCTTCCCGAAGGGACTCATTTTCCTTCTCCAAGGTTGCCACCTTGGCTTTGAGGGGGACGACTCTGCGGGTAACCCCGTTCGGTCCAGAATCTCCTTCTTTCTTATGTTTTGCTATCAACTCTCGGATGGTATGCTCTAAGGTGGCCAGCTGTTCCAACTTGGGAGCCATTGGGGGGAGGGGGGGGGGGAGAGAGAGAGAGAGAGAGAGAGAGAGAGAGAGAGAGAGAGAGAGAGAGAGAGAGAGAGAGAGAGAGAGAGAGAGAGAGAGAGAGAGAGAGAGAGAGAGAGAGAGAGAGAGAGAGAGAGAGAGAGAGAGAGAGAGACTTTTTAACGTCTATTAGAGGCCAAAATCAGCCTATGAGACAAAACATATACATCAGTATGATCCAATCCACTGTGATCCAAAACGAAAATAGAGAGAGAGAGAGAGAGAGAGAGAGAGAGAGAGAGAGAGAGAGAGAGAGAGAGAGAGAGAGAGAGAGAGAGAGAGAGAGAGAGAGAGAGAGAGAGAGAGAGAGAGAGAGAGAGAGAGAGAGAGATTAACGTCTTCTGGAGGCCAAACTTGGCCTATGAGACAAAAGCCATGTACAAGTGTAGTAACCATGTGTTGAAAATGAAATAAAATAAACACAAAGCTATCTAGGGCTGGTGAAAGGCTGTGGAGAGGTGGCTCTGACTCAACAGATAGTGGCCACCTAATACAGGGGGATCCATAATATGAGTGAGTAAAACACCCTAGCTACTGGTGATGGGGGAGGTGGGTGTAGTATATGGTACATCGGTGGTGGTTTGAGTGCCTCCTGCAGGAAGACAACCCAGGGGGTGGTGGTACGCCTATGTTCCATCATGTGGTCGTAGGCTGTCCTGATGCGTGAGAGATCCTCATGATATAGTCGCGGTCGACGATATCCTACCATGCGTGGTCGGCGTCGTGCTCTCTGTGCTGCTGCTTTGTGGAGGCCATATGTATTACTTTAATATTTGTGCAGGGGGAACAAGTCTAAGTTATTACCTGATATTTAGTTACCTTGGATTCACATAAATATTTCTTTCATGCTTTCCAATGTAATATCATGATGCAGCTCCATTCATTTTTATGGAAGCTCAATCAGACTAAAATCATTCAGCAAGCTTAACTATTTTCGTTCTTGAATATAAACTACATGTGTTTCACAAGATGGTAATTCTAATGTAAATTTTCGGAGTTTTTGAGATAGCAGGCAACAATTGTGAAGTTCATTATTTTGTTAAAGGCCTATAAATAGGCAAGCATATGAACTTTTGTGTTTTTTTTCCTTTAGTATTTTAGCATTTTGTGTAGCTGTCTGTTAGTCTATTTGGTTGATAACTTCAGATTTGTTAAGGTGTTGGGCATTTTGAATGTGATAGAGAATATGAGATTACAAGCATAGTGACTTTTTGTTCATGGCACAATCAAATGCTCAAATGACTTTCAGATTGCAAAGGCTAAAAAGAGCATGCTGCAGTCGGAAGTGGCACTTGCACGGTGGGTTACACAGGAGGGTCGCGGCTTAGTTGTGGTTGTTAACAAAATGGATCTTCTCAAAGGAAAGGATCACGCTGAACTAAGGAATAAAGTCATGAAAGCAGTTCCGGAGGAAGTCAACAGTATTCTACCCCAGGTTTATCTCAGCAATCTTACAAGTCACATTATCCTACCATGTTTTCAATCTCTTTTTTGTTTGATATCCTGAGCTCATGAGTGATGTATTTCAGATAGAAGGAATCCCCATTGTTTTTGTATCTGCTTTGGAGGGGAAGGGACGAGCAGCCATTATGAGGAAGGTCTTTGAGAGCTATGAAAGGTGGAATGTAAGGCTTCCAACTGCAAAATTAAACAACTGGCTGCAGAAAGTACTGAGTCGACATCCAAGAAAAGCCGAAGGAGGCTATGGTGCAAAAATGAGATACATAACACAAGTAAAGGCACGGCCTCCAACTTTCATTGTGTTTGTGACAGGAGCTGGTGACATAGAGGAGACAGACCTTCGTTTTGTAGCTTCAGCTCTTCGTGAGGACTTTGATTTAGGAGGCATTCCAATCAGGGTTATTCCTCGACATACAAGGAGAGGATTGAGAGCTGTAGAGAACAATGGTGGCCCTAGACCTAGAAGGATTTTGAGTACAAAGTCTCAAGGAAGTCAGTTGCCTTCACTGAAAAGAGCCGTGGTAGACTGAGGAAAAATTTTCCTGGTTGTCCACAATTTTCCCAGTATAGCTTTTTGGGATTTTCATTCGCAGAATGTGGCGAAGGACCGAGCTTGAGAGAGTGCAGGCTTTTAGTCTTCCCTATATGAGATTCTCATGCCCATTCCCATCATTTATAGCAATGCAGATGTTTCTGCATGGATAATAGTACTCCTGCCAAATACTTGTGAAGACAGCGCAGTATCAGAGAGGTCAATTTGACAGCATTAGACAGTGAAGGTGGGTCAGAGATGCACTCTGGGTTATTGCATATGGCACATTTCTTTTAACCTGGGCCATCTCATTTAGAACCCAAAAGCAGTACGTGCTGTGGGTTCTTTGTCTGCATTGCATGCAGCCTCATCATGTTATCCACCTATGTAGTATGATGGGAATGCTGAAGCCTTGGTATCCAGTATCAGCATGATGTAATATGCTTTATTATTTGAATGTGTTGCATGGGGCACATTTCAATGAAGAATTCAAAATCTCTTCCCAAGAACAAGCAACCAACAGAGAGGAAGGGTTGTATGCATGGATTATAGAGGAAAGCATGTCATCGTTTCGCATCAATGCTACCTTTTAGCACGAGTACAAGAATAATTGGATATGTAATTGAAAGAAAGACGTGTGGCATAGTCACAAGAGGCAAAGGAAACACAGCATTGAATGGCTGGAACCAGATAAATGCGAGGATGCCATGCTCTCTTGGAAATATACAGTTTTTGTCACAGAGGAAGAGAATAAAAGGAGTAATATTTGTCATTGGTAGTGCAGGTGGTGTTCTTTGGTGATGAGGCGGGGTGCTGCATTATATCTATTTCTGTGATAACAAGATATAAGCATACATGTAAATACATAATAAAGACCATATATTAACAAGTGTAACCATATAACAGTTATAATGAATTGAAGTGCGCGTAGATTGAAGATAACACTATTGTAAGACCAGTAAAGAAATGAGGAGATCCTACAATTATTTTTCACTGTCTTGGCACTTTCTGATGCGTATGTTGAGGGACTGGTTTCGTACATCTTGATTCTATTCATTTAATTATGCGAACAAAATGATATCCAATTCAATGTTTTGATAATGGAAATGCATACAAAAATTAAGAGCTTCGAAGCGTGTATTCAAATAGATGAATGCTAGAACAATATTATCATGTTTTTCTCGCACAAAATTTTATGTTAGTCTCAGATAATGAAATCATACTTAAATGTGTATCTTTATCTGATGGCACATTGCTACGATTCCTTGATTTTAGGGTTACCAATAGTTGAAATAGAGAAAGATCAATTCTTTTGAAATAGGAACCACTGATTGATAAAACGAAACTACATATTAACATGGTTAAAATTGTTGTATCCTCTTCTACTAACTGTGAACATGTGAAGCGAAAGTACTTTTTAAAGGAATCGATGTTGATAGAGATTGGAGAAATTGAGTGTTCTAGCAAAATAAGCTAAACACACTGAGCATTCCTTTTATTTTGGTGCAATTACTGACTTCAGCTTCAGAATTACTATAGAACAAGGAGCTACAACTATCAAAAGTGTGACTTGAATTCATGTGAGAGAACCTTTATGGTCAACGTCCTCACATCAAGCTACACTTTGATGAGAAGCATTTCTTGATTGATTGTAGCTAAATTTAGAGGCAGACGTTTTTAATACAGAACTATTAGAGATGTGTTTGATATGGGGACTAAATTGGGGTAGAGATGTCAAGAGGCATTGATGGAATTTATGTCGCACTTATGTTATTGGGCATCATACCTCGTGTTCATCATGATAAACTTCATCCCACATGCGTTTGCATTCAATTCATTTTTATTGAGTTTATATCAATTCTTTTTTACTTTATATGTATGCATTTAGATGCATTCGGTTATTCAATCATTCTTTTGTTATTTCTTTCTCTCTCTCTCTCTCTCTCTGTCTCTCCACTAACACTAGATTGTAGAGATCCATGCTCGTGACCATCGTGCCATGGAGGTAAGGCAATCCTAGATGATGGTTGATCCCTCTATAGCCATTAGGGTGGCCTTGACTCCACCTCCACCCATGTACCATATCTTACACCTGCCCATTAGTACAAGATGGAGCTAGTTAGTCCTTCAGATGCATTTTCATGCTTGTACTACCCTTTTGCATATAGCATTCGATATATCCCCCCCCCCCCCCCCCCCCCCCCCTTCCCCCCTTCCCCCCTTTCCCCTTTCTTCCCCCCCAAAAAAAAACTTTCATGGGTACCACTACATGCATACTACAGAGATCTATATGAGCTTTACTATTTTTTTCAGCACTTTTATCTTTTTCGATTGACAGAAGATAGACCTATGTACATTGCTTTGTCTCATAGGCCGAGTTCGGCTTCTTAAGATACGTAAAAAACACTTTTCTTTTTCTTTTCTTCTCTCTCTCTTTTTTCCTCCCCCCATCCCATCTTTCCCCTCTTGCTCTCGCTCTTTCTCTGTCTCTCTCCCACTTTATTTCGCATTTTGAGTAGGATCTTGAGGACACAATCCAACAAGTGGTATTAAATCTAGAGATTTAGATTCATTTCGTTGGATTAATCTCATTACATCCCTTTCCCCTTATAATCACAAGATTGAGACTCATTATTTCATGGTTGAACTTCAAGTTTTGGCTAGCCAAAAGTAGAAGGTCATCATGTTGAACACTTGCATATGTATTTTGTAATATCACATATAGTGGTTTCATCAGCCACATTGTATTGTCACCACTTATTGTGAAAGTTTCATGTTTACTTTGCTTCAAGTTGTGTACATATATGCGTGTGTTTAGGGTTGTGATTCTTATGTCACAATATTATGTGTATGTATGCATGCATGTGTTTATGATTGTGAGTTAAAAAACTATTGTGATTTGTTTGAATCGACATTGATTTTTACTTCACAATAGTATGTGTATGTGCATATGCATGGTCCATTTTCTAATAACATTTTTATCTAGCTTTATGCACATGCGTATAGAGGCTGTTATATGGCGTCCAAAAAAGATAGTAAGTGTTGTGAGGATCTTGGAAAAACCTCTCCTTTATTGGTATCAAACTAGTTGTTTGTGTGGGCACACAAATCATTGACATCTATGCAATGTGACCAAAACTTGCAACATGATGCGATCTTACCATTTGTAGCTATTCAAGGTTTATAACAAAGGTTGAAACTAAGCCACGTAATTTAGTATAACTTATCTTCTATAGCATCAAAATCATTATTGATGTTTTTGGTTGTATGCGAGGGAGGGTCGCATTGGTGAAGGAGTAGGATGGGAAAACTTCTTGAGAGGTTATCTATCCTAGTATTCCTCATCTTTAGAGGTTGACAATTTCTATCACTAATCTATGCTTTCTTGGTTATATAGGATGGGGAAAGACATGGCTTGAACTTACATAGATAATGTCTTGGTCCTTGGAAGCTCTTTTGGACTCTCTAAACTTGTTAATCATATATTATTTTTGGTACATCTGAATTTTAGAGTTCTTTTTAGATCTTCTAGTGAATTATTTTGGATAAAATAATTGAATCACTTCAAGATCACCTTGAGAAATACAACTTCGGAAGATTATGCTTCTTTGCTAGTGTCAACTTTTAAGGATTTTTTCCCCATTGTTTTGCAACTACTGGTTTCTTGGATGAGGCTCAATTGTACTAGTAGTAGTCATCACGATTATTAGAAGTTTGCTTCTTTGTGTGCAAAAGATGGTTTTTGGATCAAATTTTGTCTTGCATTCAAACATATCGTATCATTGGTTTGCATATGAAATTGAACATCCATTACA
This sequence comes from Ceratopteris richardii, assembly GCA_020310875.1. NCBI lineage: Eukaryota > Viridiplantae > Streptophyta > Polypodiopsida > Polypodiales > Pteridaceae > Ceratopteris > Ceratopteris richardii. The sequence goes on along the minus strand of CM035436.1, from coordinate 73,049,287 downwards.
CATAGATTTATGGAAATCTCCCTCTTATGTCCATGTGGCTTGAGCATGATGATTGATGATATTTCATTAACCTTATTCTATATTGAAGGGGGTTATGGTGTAGTTTTCATACCTAGGAAACGTGCAAATGTTGAGATCTCTTCAATGATGTGGTTGCAAGACATTCTAGCATCATCATAAGAGATGTATGACAATGGATTGATAGGTTTTTTAATAAGATTAATTAGCTTGGATAATTGGATATATGTAGATATGATGCAATCATTAGTTATGCACCCTTGGATGACATATTTTTTACACTTATGTGTTCGTCGAGTAGCTTTGATGTGAACCTTTTCCGTATACATGGCCACTATTTACTCTATTGCTAGCTGTAGATCAATTTCTTGATTTATATGCTCAATGTGGTGTGTTCTCTTAAGTGCAATATGCACTGTGGGTTGCAATTTGAAGACTCAATAGGAAAAAAAATAGCATATACAATGACACACTGAAATGAGAGAAAGAAGCTGATATTTTGAGTCTAAACAACTTCTTTCTCTCATTTCACAAACTTTGGGCAATCAATAGGAGACATAAGCATACACCTTCACTCTAAATGTTGCTAAACATACATTCTCAAAACTCTAGTCTTCCAACTAGCTACTGAAGAGAAGAATGGCCGATCAGTGCTTTCCCACTACTCACTCAGAGTGCCAAGCTAGCTGATTCCAGAAAGAGAAAATTACCAAAAAGATTTTTGTTGAGAAAAGAAGATTGTATAAATGAGAGGAAGATAAAAGATACATGGTACATACCTCAAACATTTAATGATGAAGTTTTTGAACCATATGGATGAGTTAGATTGAGTCTACTTTAGATGTAGCAGTTGAAGAACATGTAGGAATAACTTTTCAAAATGATGAAGGGTATGATATTTCCTATATAGGATTGAGAATGATAAGAATCAAGCAAGGAAATTTTGAATCCAAAAAGGAGGAACACATCCAAGAAATTAGTAACAAAAACTCATATTTTGAGGAAGTACAAGCTAGAGATGTGATCAACGATAAGATTTTAGGAAAATATAATAATTTCAAAGACTAGGAGGAGCCAAAACAACACAATTCACAAAGAATTTTCAAACATGAAAAAACTGAAGGTAAGAAGGAAGAAGAAGGGAACTTTGATGTTCCACTCAATTTCAAGAAATATGAAATTGAGGAAAGAGTTTTGCTCAATTTGAAACCTAGGAGAGAAAAGAGAAAGGGAGAATCCTATGACAACCAACAAGAAACAAAAAAGATTGTGATAGCTCAAGAAGGGTAAGAAGAAAGAAAGAAAGTGATAGTAGATGATATGGAAAAAAAAGAAGAAGCTTTAATCAAACTTGACAGGGAATTTAGAGATGTGTTTGCCTATAGCTACAAAAACTCAATATCTGTGTGCATAAAATACCTATTGTACCAGATGCAAAACCTAGTAAGCAAAGGCATCATACATATAATGATAAATACTCTACAAAGCTTAAATAGGAAATAGATAAATTGTTGGCTGCTAATTTCATCTATGAAATTGAGTACACAGAACGGACATCTCCAATAGTTATGTTTGTAAAGAAGCATGGAAAACTTAGGGTTTTCATAAATCTTAAGATCGCTAATGCTGCAACTATTAGAGATAGTTACCCACTGCCAATACCAGATCATTTGCTAGAGAAAGTTGCTAGAAAAATAAGTTTATAGCTTTTTGGATGGATTTTTAGGCTATAACTAGGTACCTATTGCATTAGAAGATCAACACAAGATTTCCTTTGCAACTAAAGGTTGATGTGTCTTTCTAATCAAAGAGAAGATCATCTACAAGAACTGGAAAATATATTCAAAAAATACAAAACTTATAGAGTGTGTCTTGTGAGGAGATGGTTTCAGTTGCTCTAGAGATGAGTTGGTATTGTGCAAAACCTACTCTACTCCTATCAAATTGACTCCAAGGATGCTTAGTGAACTCCTTTGGCTTCAAAATAATGCATTTATACCCACTGGGTACTTTGGAACATCAGTTCCAAAAGTTTGCATCAAAACAGATAACTTGCATGTACTAGAAATGTGAGGAAACCTTCTATTTTGGGAATGCAAGTGCTCAGTATTTTACTTAGACCTCACAAATTGGTATGAATTGACCAAAAAGCTTTTGCACACATCTAACTCAAGTGTATAGTTGACTAACACAAGTTATTGCATGAATTTAGAGGCACTATGCAGTGAGCAATGATTTTAGCAACTAACCGGGTCATCCTGACATTTTCAAAACAAGATGATGTGAAGACATAGTCGACTTCATTAGTTGATATCACGAGATTGGCTAGACCAAAAAAATGAAACTTTTTAGGTAGACAGTAGACACTTCACTCTAACTCTACCAAGTTAAAGTGCAGCAAATGGTTGAGTATACATAGAGAAATGACTTCTACAAAATCACTGAAATGATGAAGATGCAGAGAGAGTAGTAGATAGAAATGAACTTGAAGAAATTTATCAAACTATGTATGCTAATGAACATATGGTACAAGGGAAGTGTAGTGGAGTACTCAGTCATATGGTGAGCTCAAGTTATGCTCAATGGTGTAGCCCAATAGCTCTTTGTAATGGCACACATGCCCCACAAATAAAACACCTCCATTTATACTCATCTCTTGAGTTTGAATTTTGAATTTCCTCATCTAAAAATTTTCCCACACTTTAGGGTTGATTTGAATTGATTCCTTCTACCACATGAGATGTGCGTTTAGTTCCCTAACTTCACAAAATTCCATATTCTCTAGATTTTACATTTATCCAAAGGTAAATACACATATATTGACAAGATGGTGTTCATATGTGATCCTCCATGTGAGGTACATGAATTGAGAATTAGTCTTGACATTTAGCCCAACATTTAGGCTTGCTAAATATGCCAACAACTCCCCTTCAAGCATAAGATGCTTGATTCTTCAATCCTTCATAATTTCTCATAAATCAATCATTGATTTGAACCTATTCAATTTGCTTCCATCCAATGCCTTTGTCATCATGTCTGCAGACTGTTGATGTGTGCATACATATGAGCGTTGTATGTCCTTACTTTTCTCTGACATAATGGTAGTGAACTTCAATATGTTTGGTCTTGCCATGATAAATAGGATTAGCAGCAAGATGTAATGTACTAATGTTGTCTCTGTATATGTGCGGAGTATAAGTATTCAACCCTAAATTAGAGTATAGGGTCTTGATCCACATAGCTTCTTGAGTAGCATTTGCTAGTCCTCTATATTCAACTTAAGTTGATAAGAGAACAACTGTAGGTTGCTTCTCTAAAGACCATGAAATCAATTGTGTATCTACAAAAGTGAGATAGCCTACTGTGCTCCTCCTATCATCTTTGGAATCTACCCAATTTGCATCAGAAAATAGCTTGACATCTAAATCAAAGGTATAAGAGTAATATAACCCTTCATTAATTGTGCCTTTCAAATACTTCAAGATTTGTTTAGCTACTTTCATGTGAGACTTCCTTCGAGTGTGCATGAATTGAATTAGCACACTAACTCCATATATCTAGTCTAGTTAGAGTAGCATAGTCAAGCTTCCATCTTGAATTTGGTAAGCATATCTCCAATGTACTTTCTCTGAGTTAGGAACATACCTCCTTCTGTATATACCACTTAGAAACCTAGGAAGTAAGTGAGTAGGCAAAGATCCCTAAATTTGAACTCCTCTTTCATCTGAGCTTTGATCTTCTTGATTCCATGTACATCATTACCTATAATAATTATATCATCCACATATACACAAAGGTATATGACGTCTGAATGATTCCTCTTTATGAAGAGCGAAGGATCTACTTTGCTCACCAGTGACTAATCTATGATTCCAAGCTCGAGGAGCTCGTTTCAAGCCATACAAGGCTTTCTTCAACTTGCATACATGTTCTAGACATGATTGATCTTCAAAGTGAGGAGGTTGAGCCATGTATACTACCTCTAATATCCAACCATTTAGAAAAGCATTTTTAACATCCATTTGATAGATATTCCAATTCTTAGAAGATGCTACACTCATGAGTACTCTAATTGTCGGCATCTTTGCCACATGTGAGAATGTCTCTTTATAATCTATACCTTGGGTTTGAGCAAACCCTTTAGCCAAAAGTGTGCTTTGTACCTATTAACTAAGCCATCAAAATCCTTCTTTACCTTGTAAATCCACCTTGATCCAATGATCTTCATAGATGGTTTCTTGGGAACTGATTCCCAAGTCTAATTCTCTTGAAGAGCTTCTATCTCTTCTTCCATGGCCTCTCTCCATTGTGGTTTCTTCTTGGCCTCTTCATATGTTGATGAGTTTTTTGAGTTTGTATCCTGAGCAACATAAACTGAATGGTTAGTGACCAAGGATGTGTCATAACCATACCTTTATGGATTGCTTTTCTCCCTAGTAGATCTTATTATAGTTTAAGTTGAGATGATTTTGCCACATCTCTCAACTCCTGCACTTTAGCTTTGCCTTTGGAGTTCCATGAATGGATTTCTCTTCTTGGATTCTTCTGATCATCATTAGAATCAGTCTTCAAGTGTATGCTCATTCCTCTTTGACAGTGTTGGAAAGTCTTCCTCTAGGTCATAAGAAGTTTGATTTTCTTGTAATCATCTTCAAATGAATATTCGTTTTCATAAAAAACAACATCTCTTCTAACAATGAAACCTTTATTAATTGGATTAATCTATGGCCTTTCTCATTAAGGTCATAACCAATGAATATACACTTCTCTGCCTTTAGATTGAATTTGTCTCTAATTTGTGATGGTATGTGTGCATATGCTATGCACCCAAAGATCTTGCAATGATCTTGACTAGGTCTTGTTCCACCTCTACCCATAGGTAATTGGGCAACTTCTTCTCATTTAGCATTGACCTTGTAGCCTCCACTATGGTTCTATTCCTCCTTTCTACCACTCCATATTGCTCTAGAGTATATGTAGTTGTAATCTCTCTTTCGATACCTCTCTCTTGGAGATAAACATCAAATTCATAGGAGAAATACTCTGCCCCTCCATCTGACCTTAGCCTCTTCAAAGTCTTTCGTGTTTGATTTTCAACAAGTGCTAGATATTTCTTGAAACAAGAAAACACCATCTTTATGCTTCCTAAAGTATAGTATTGTGCATCTACTACAATCATCAATGAAGACACATAATACCTAGATCCAAAGATAGATGGCTTCTTGCTTAGTCCCCATACATCTATATGGACTAGCTCCAATAGGTCTCCATGAATATATCCCTTCTTGGTGAATGGTTATCTATGATAAGCTTTGGTGAAGATATCTACAACTTGGTCCTTTGTACCTATAAAATGAACATTAATGTCTCGGCTTGCAAACTTTTCCCTTACATAATGGTAATGCACCTCAATGTGCTTGCTCCGTGGAGATACATGGGATTGTTAGCAAGATGTAGGATTGACATGTTATCTCCATAAACTAGAATTGGTCCAAGTTATATACCAAGATCTTTGAAGAGCTTCTTAATCCACATCGCTTCACATGTAGTGAGGGCTAACACTCTATATTCAATCTCTATTGAAATCAATGCAACCGTGGGCTGTTTTTTGCTCATCCACGAAATTGCTTTTGTACCTAGCCTGAAAACATAGCTAGAAGTTCACCTTCTATCATCAAATAGAAGTTCACCTTCTATTATCAACACTCCTTACCCAATCTGCATCATTCCAAGCTCTTACTTGAAGTTCTTCATCATACTTGTATAGAAACCCATAATTAACTGTACTCTTCACATATCTTAACACTCTCTTTGCATGATTGAGGTGTGTATCTATGGTTGCATGCATGGATTGAGATAGCACTCCAACTATGTAGCACAAGTCATGCCTTGTGAGTGTAGGCCGGCATCTGCATTCCTCTTGGTCTTGTACACCCACCTATTTTGAACTATCCTCATTCCTTTATTCTTGGACAGCAGCTCCCAAGTGTTTTTATCCTTAAGTGCTTTGAACTCTTCATACATAGCCTTCCTCCACTTTGGTTTGTTCTTTGCCTCCTCATAAGAATATGGCTCTTGATCTCTAATGGCATTCATCATGTATGCATAATACTTTTCCATGAAAGAACCATATGTATACCTTTATGGGGGTGCCTTCTATTGGGTGTGTGTAGAAGTGCGAGAGACACACGAGAAGCACACACAACGAGCACAAACGCAGCAAGACACACGAGAAGACGATGGCTGAAATAGCTCTCTCTATTGACAATGAACTGAACTGAAGTAAGAGCTGAATAATCTCCATAAGTACAAAGTACCACCACATATGAGTGTATCAAGTATGTGGTAACATGGGGAAAAAACCTCTAGCCAGCACTTGAGTAAAAAGTGCCCATGTATAGGGAAAAGGTTCACATCAAAGCTACTCGAGGATCACATAAGTGTAACAAACCCCCTTGGAGCGAATGATGTGAACACATACAGGGAGTGACAGATCAGCCCCCACAAGGTAATAAGCCTAAAGCTTTGCGAAAAGCTTCAAACTTTTCCCGTGGAAGAGCTTTGGTGAATATGTCTGCCACATTATCTTGTGTAGGCACATATACCAAATCAATATCTTCTGCATGAAGGCGCTCTCTCACAGAGTGGTAATGCACCTCAATACATTAGGGGAAAAAATGAACCCTCCATGGGCCTTTTAGATTAAGGAGTAATTAGTGATGGACCAATAAGAAGAGGGTGGTGGCCACACTCTAGTTCCTCAATAACATAGACTAGGCCTAGGCTTCCCTTGTTTCTTAGTGGTCAAACCCTCCAAAACTGCTATGAGATCATGGTTTTCTAGGCGTAGCTGGTATGAGAATGCAAGAAAATCAATTGTTACTGTTATATGTTTTGAAGGATCCAACAGTTCATCTCTTTTTGCAAAATTCAAGGAGGGAATCATTCTTGGCCCTTGGATTCCTCATGAATCATGTGGCTCATAAAAAATGCCGTCAAAAGGATGCGCTCAAGAATATTGAGCATTAGATTGGATTTTCATCGAATGGCTAATACGATCCCGAATTGGAATTTGGTGCCATTCGTTCTCAGCCGTAGATCTTGCTCATAATCTGAAGGCTCAAAGAGCTCCCCCAAAAGGTGAATGCACCTTTCCATGTGATTCATTGGATGGAGGCACGATCCAAGGGCTCATTTTCTTGCAGAAATAAGATCAGCGCCATTTTCGGTATGCCCTTTGATTTCGTAAACATCCGACAGTGGAGATTTCTGCAGAGATGTGGCGCAGAGCAGAATTCGACATCTTGTCCCTATTCCCACGAAAATACATCGCTACCATGGATCTACAACATCTAATGGCTAGAATTTGTTTTATTCTCTATTCAAAAAGTGAATTGAATGAAATGTTTTTTTTATTTAGGAATACCACTAGTGGTTTATTGTGTCCCCTTAAACTCCCACAAGATTAATTTTAATCCTTGAAAATTAGGGATCGTTACAAGGCCCATGCCAGGTTCACATTTTGCCCCTAATGATGTTTGGTCCATGCATGAAACATTGGGTTTTGTGCAAGAGCCAAAGCACTCTGACTATTAGTGAGAATATGCGTAGCATCAATCTCCATGCAAAGATCCATCGATAGGACATCTCAGCCATATACACTCCACTATAGCTACGAAAACTGCCCTCTACTCAGCTTCACAACTCGATGTCGCCATTGTAGGTTTCTTCTTAGTCAACCAAGATATGCATGAATCTCCAAGGAAAAAGCAATTACCACTAGTGGACATGCGAGTATCATAACAACCAGCCCAATCACTATCTATCAAAGCATGCAAGCATGGCTGAATATCTCTGCCATAAAAGAGACCTAAGCTCAAAGTGCATGGAAGATAACTAAACACACGTTTCACCAGTTACCAATGCTTAGTGCCAAGGCTATGCATGAATCGACTCAACTCGGAAACTACATACTGTATATCCAACCTTGTGTTGTATGCATATATAAGACATCCCACAACTTGCTGATAAAGAGAAGTGTCAAATGCATCACTAGAATCCTCAACTAAGAACCTGAACCCTGTCTCAATTGGTGTGGAAACTGGCTTGCAATCCTCAAATTCAAAATGCTGAAGTAGTTTTTCAACATAATTTGCTTGATGCACAACAATTCCCCCCTCAACGGATACAAACTGGATGCCAAGATAGTAGCTCAAAAGACCAAGATAAGTGACATCAAAAGTATGTTGCAAATCAGCCATAAGAATGCCAAGTTTTGGATCACATGACCCAGTCAAGAGTATGTCATCGACATAAAGAACAAGCACTATAAGATCAACCCCATTTTTGAGTACATAGAGTGTGCTTTCAATAGGACTACATGTGAAGCCAAGAGCAATCAAGTGCTTATGGATTTTGTCATACCATGCATGTGGAGCTTGCTTGAGACCATACAAGGATTTATGCAAGCGACAAACCATATGCTCTTTCCCTTTCATAGAAAATCTAGGAGGTTGCTTCACATAAACCTCTTCTTGCAAATCACCATTCAAGAAGGCTGTTTTTATGTCCAACTGATGCAATTTCCAACCTCGATGGGCACCCAATGCAACCACGGTATGAATGGTAGTCATGCGTGGAGTAGGTGAAAAAGTTTCCTCATAGTCAATGCCATATTGTTGCACATATCCTTTGGCAATCAATCTAACTTTGTAGCGACCAATGCTACCATCAGATTTTCTCTTAATCTTGTAAACCCACTTTGTACCAATGGCATTCTTTCCTTTTGGCAATTCACATAACTCCCAAGTACCATTCCTATGTATGGAATCCATTTTTGATTGCATAGCACTCATCCATTGTGGATCGTCACATGCATCTTCAAAGGAAAGTGGCTCTTCATTACATGCTGTAGCAATAAGAGAATAATCCACAAAATTACTTGATGCATGGTAAGAGCTTGATCTTGTTCTACCAAGTAAAGGTGCACTCAATTTGCTGTCTTGCAAAGTTTGTTTTAGCCACTTTGGCATAGGTTGTGCACTCTTGATAGAAATGCATTCATTATGTAAAACATCTTCAATATGTACATCATGCGTGGGCTGAATTTCATGCTCATTTTTAGCCATATTTTGACGCAAATAATCAGCCATATATGGCTGGAAATTTCCCACAGTTTTGATAATTTTTGGTTGAAAATTTTCAGCCATGTTTTGCTGGAAATTCTCTACATTCTTAGCCTTATTTGGCTGGAAATTTTCAGCCCTTTGAACCTCAATTGGCTAGTCTACATGGCCATAGTCAACCGCACCATTTTGGAACAAAGGCATGAGTGTATCAAACACATCTTGTGAGCTAATTGTTGGCTGTTTTTTGCATTCAAGTAGAGGGAAAACTGAATTTTCAGCAAATACCACATCTCGACTCACAATAATTGTGTTCGTCAATGCATGGTACAAACAATATCCCTTACTTTTAGCACTATAACCAACAAATATACATTTCTTTGCCTTGTCATCAAGTTTGTGATGTTGTGATGGCATAATAGCATATGCCAAACAACCAAACACACACATATGACTAACCATAGGCTTATGACCATTTCAAGCCTCATAAGGAGTGATGACTCTCAATGCTTTTGTAGGGCAGCAATTCAACACATAATTTGCACATATGATCGCTTCCATCCAAAACTTATTAGGAAGTTGCTTTCTTTTAACCATACATCGTGCCATTTCAAGAAGAGTTGTATTTTTACGCTCGACAACACCATTTTTTTGAGGTGTATATGGCACCGTACATTGGTGTGAAATACCTCTTTCACGAAGAAAAGCATTAAACTCATGTGACATGTATTCACCACCACGATCCGTGCGTAGAGTCAAAAGCTTTGGTGAAGAAAAATTTTCAGCCATAGCTAAAAATTCTTTGAAGAAAGAAAATACCTCATTCTTTGCTTTCATAGGATACACCCATGTATGGCGAGTAGCATCATCAATGAAGGTAACAAAATATACATGATTCCCAAAAGATGGAGTCTTGACGGGACCACATACATCACTATGAACAAGTTGCAATTTCTTGTAGTATGTGTATGACTATCTTTTGGAAAAAAAGCACAATGCATTTTTCCAAGAATGCATGCATGCTTTTCAATGGACTCAAGTGTAGGCAAGCCAATAACCATGTCCTTCTTTTGCAAGTAAAGCAAACTATTGAAGTTCAAGTGACCAAAACGAGCATGCCAAAGCTCCATTTCAGCCATGGAAGAAGTATGAGCAACCAAGGCATTCAAGATAGCCCTCTTGTATGTATCCATGCGATACAAACCATTACATAATGTACTGGACATCACGATAACATCACCATTGCTGAAATCATGAACCATACACTTATCACCACATGCCTTAATTTGCAGACCTCTAATCTCTTTTAAGTCAACATTACATTTTAAAGGTCTTATTCTTGAATCTTCTTTGTCATCCTCTTGGACCCGATTTGTTTCTTTCCACCGCACGTATCCAGTGGACGAGGAGGCAGCTAGGACCTTCAGAAAATTGGTTATCTTATCCGATGAAGAATCCTTCATGTGGTGTCTCTTTCCCCAGCTTCTTTCACTTCACCGCCTGCTCGGGGTGGATGAGGAAGCTTTCTGCAACCTCCCATGAAATGTCTTGGTTGTTATCTTTCTTTAATTCCACTCCTCAAGACCTAGTTTTGGTGTTGTCACATGATGTGTGCCCGTGCGGGGCTTTGGGCAGAGAGTTGTTATTTTTCTTTATGAGCTTTGTTCTTTACTGTGCAGTTTTATTCTTTGATCTTCTTCTTCTTTTCTTTTTGCTCGATTTCCCTTCCACACATCCCTCCTCCTGAACTATGTCGTCCCCGATAGGCTTTTTGTGGCGATGTGAGTACGTCTGTATGACCTTTTGCTCTCACTGATTAAGCAAATTGGCATGACATAGCATTAACTCTTTCCATTGCTTCGACTTTACCCCATCATCTGGTGCTTGTCGATGATCTGCAAAGAAGATTAACTCATAGGCCACCAGTCTTGCATTAAGGTTTGAAGACATTTTTGCAAAAATTTCTGAATCCATTTCAAAAAAGCCCATGAAAAAACACCTCTTCAAATGTCTGCATGTAAGTACTTGGCAAAAACGTTAGCCTTGAGTATATGGCCATGAGCGTTAATTGGCTAGGTATAGTTGATAGATAAAAAATGAGGGTGTCTTATCCCTGATTAATGCCGATGAAGTTCAAAAATGTGTATTGGGCATGCTCAAACACTTTTATGACAGTAAGTAACATACTCAAAATCTTATTAGTCATCTTTACTGCTAAATCTGGTATAGTCAATCCAAAATTTGATGGTTTTAATCATGTATTCTTCGGTTGGTAGATAATTACGAGGTGGACTTGGCAGTAATGGATAGTTGAGCCACTGATTATTTATGCTTCCTTGGCACTCCCCTTCCCAAAATTGCATCTAGGAGCATCTTCTTGGTACCGGGCAATAAGATGGGTTTACTTGAAGTATGTAAGGTGATGATTCCCATTGTACCTGTAGAGTAGTATTCTTCTCCAAAAATTTTCTCCTCCATATAGGATCTGCTTTGTCAAATTCCTCTTGTGTATAGGTAAACGTTTGCATACTGAACTAGAGGTTGCTATCTGGCTCTTTATTTGTCTTATTCTTTATGTACTGTCGAGTTTGCTGTTTAAGTAATCCATATGGTACATTGAAGGGTTTCATTACCTATTCTAGATTTTTGCTTTTAGTTTTTGCTTCCTTCATGAATTTTTTTACGTGCTCTTCAAAATCTGCAGTAAGTTGGGACACTAGTAGTGCCCGCTCATGTCGACTTAGTTCTGCAATATCCCGAGTGTATCTTTCAGTGTTGGTTTCCATTGCCTCCCTTATCAGTGAATGATGTAAGGGGGGAGAAAGAGGACGTATCTTAGTCTCCTCAGTAGCTGCTGTGGAGTGTGGAACTACTGGTGTCCCCTCTGTTACTTTTTGTGCTAGTTGATCTTGCAATTGTTTTATCAATTCATCCTTTTCAATGTCTGATGCATTGGTGTTGCTAGTCACTTCTTTCTTAGGACGTTCCTCTGGTAGATTGTTGATTGAGTCGTTGGCTAATTCCTCTTCTAGGATATTTTTCTCATGCCTGATGATGTCCTGCCTATGAGAGGGCCTTTCTTCTAATAGGCTAAAGATTTTTTTGTGCCCTATTTTAGCTGATATGTAGCCTTGAGCTAGGTGAATGCTCACCTCATTCTCTATGATCTAGTCTTGTCCTAAGATCAGGTTCTCTATCAAATCCTCATTTTTACACACTAGAACTCGTTGTTCCATAGTGGAATTTCCTAAATGGAGGGATATTGTAGCTTCTCCAATGCATTCAATGATTTGACCTCCAACACCCATCATGTGTGCTTTGGTAGGGGATATGGTCGTTTGAAATTGTGTGATGACTGTACTGCGAATGGAACTAAGTGCTGCTCCTTAATCTATCAAGGCGTCTATTAGCTGGTACTTTGTTGTTCCAATACCTAGGTTCAAGTATGGTTGGGACTTGCCAACATGGTTTGTGTTGGCCTAGTGAACTTGATAATTTGCCATGGGTATAGGCTCGTCCCCTTGTAGATACCGTTCATACCTTTGCTTTATCCATTCTTTCCGTTTCTTGATACGCTCTAGGGCTTCCTGCCTTGCTTCCTCTCTAATCCTCTCTTCCTTTCTCTTTCTATTTTGAGCACCTACAAGTCGTGCTAACATTTGGTCTGTCAATGGCTCCATGTAACATTTTACTCGACAACCACTTATGTAATTAGGAAGGATGTCTCCATCCAGAGTAGCTAGATTAATAGCTCCACTAGTGGAAATCCTATTGATTATTAGAGGTCCATATCTGCATTTTTGTAGCTTCTTGGCATGTTGCTTTAAGGTATATACCGAAACTAAATCTCCTTCTTTTAGCCCTTTATCCTTAATATGTGCATTGTAATATGCCTTCTGTCTTCTCTTTGCCGCATAGATTCCTGCAACAACTTGTATTCTTGTTTCATGTAGCTTCTCAATTTGGTCTAGTTGCTTGGATAATTCATGCCCTGTCCACTCGTACTGTTGTGCTATTCTCAAGGTTGGCACTAAAAAATGGATTGGTAGGATTGAATTTTGTCCATACACTAGGTTAAATGGTGTAGTTCCAATGGCTATCTTGTAAGCGACATGGAAGGCCCAAACTGCATGATGCAATTGTTTGTCCCAATCCGACCTTCCACTATTGACTATCTTTGTCAATACAGTACACAACACCTTATTAGAACTTTCAGCTTGCCCGTTGGCTTGAGGGTGATAAGGGGTTGATTTTTTATGGATCACCAAGAACTCATTCATTAGGGATTCTATCACTTCATTAATGAAATGCGTTCGTCTATCACTCACTATTTCTATAGGTAATCCAAAGGGAGTAAAGATATGCTCAAAAAGGAACTTAGCACTGGTTTGAGCATCATTTTTTCTAGTAGCCTTAGCCTCTACCCATTTAGTCAAGTAGTCCGTCGCTACTATTATGTATTCTGCATGGGATCCTTTAGCTCATGGGTTAATGGGTCCTATGAAATCAATACCCCATTTAGAAATGCTCTTGTGCAAACCATAGGTCGTAATGGCATGTCATCTCATCTAATCGGATATTTGGCTCTTTGGCATGTCTCGCAACTTCGTACATAGGTGTCTGCATCCATATGTAGAGTTGGCCACCACAAGCCTGCAAAGAGGATCATTTTTATAGTCCTTTTAGTTGAGAAATGTCCTCCTGCGGCACCTGCATGTGCCATTTCTAATATGGGTAGGTACTCTCCTTCATGTACACATAGCCGTAGTATTTTATCTTTCCCTCTCTTGAATAATTGTTTTCCCATGATAACATAGTCCTTACTCATTTCTTCTAGGGATCGTTTCCTTGCTAAACTAATTCCCTCCTCATGCTCTTGTGTCTTTAGGAATTTGACTAAAGTCTTACTCTAGTTGGGTGCTATTGTAGATAAAGGTAAGGATGTGTGATCATCTAGAGGGGTCTCCTGACATTCCGTGCAACTACTGACATATTCATGAACATCCTTAGGCATGTCAGGCCAGTATACTCCTAGCCGTTTCAATTCTCTTAGAGTTCCATGAGTTCCTTTGTGTATTCTCTATTTATTTATGTGAGCTTGTTCAATCAAATTCTTGTATTCATCCTCTTCTACACATCTAGACAATACACTGTTGGGTTCTTTATGATACACACTACCTGCTATTATGTGTAAGTTACGCGGTTATAGGATTTCCTTTTTACTCTCCTTATTAATTGAGTGTTGTGGTCCATGAGTGAGTATTGGAATTAGGTTTTCTGCCCACTTAGTACATACTTCCAAATTGAACAGATAAGTGTCTGGCAAATCGTCTGGTACTCCACTTGGTGGTTCTCCATGTGTTAACCTAGAGAGATGATCAGCTCTCACATGGGTATTTCCTTTTTTCACAATTACTTCAAAATCGAACTCCATTAATAATAGGAACCATCTCACTAGTCTTCCCATGTTGCAAGGCTTATTGACTAAGTATAACAAGGCTTGATGATCTATGAAGAACTTGAACTTATTGGCTAACAGGTAGTGTCTGAATTTCTTAACATCGTACACCATTCCTAATCCTTCTCTCTCCATAGTCATGTAATTTTTCTCGGCTTGATTCAGTTGTCTACTTGGATAGGCAATTGGTTGGTCTAATTTTCCTTCATCTATTGGTTGAGCTAAGATACATCCTATTGCATAATTTGAAGCGTCCACATGAATATGAAAGGGTTTGTTCCAATTGGGTGTTTTCAAGATTGTAGCACTGCTAAGTCGTTTCTTCAGCTCATCGAATGCCTTCTCGCATTCATCCATCCATGTGAATTGAGTCAACAATCCATACAATGGTTTGGTAATTATAGCATACATGTGGATAAATTGACGGTAGTACCCACAATGACCCATAAATGCTTGCACGTCTTTGGCATTCTTTGGTCTAGGAAGTTCTAGAATTACTTTGATCTTGTCTTCATCCGTCGATATTCCGTTCCTCGATACGATGTGTCCTAGGATTTTTCCTTGTCTTACCATGAAAACACACTTCTCAGGATTTAGGCATACTCTATACTGTCGACATTTATCAAATATTTTTTGCAATTCTGGAATGTGTTCCTGTCTCTGATTTGAATATCTACATAGGTTGTCTACATATACTTCCATACTCTTCTATAGAAATTCTAAAAACGTGACACCTGAACCTTTGGAAGGTAGCAAGGGTGTCAGTGAGTCCAAAAGGCATCACTCTGAAGGCATAGACCCCCCATTTGGTCCTGAATGTAGTCTTATGTTGATACTCAGTAGCAATTGCTACTTGGTTGTATCCAGAGAATCCATCTAAGAAGCTGTAGACTTCTTTGCCTACCATTCTTTCCAAAAGGTGGTCGGTGATAGTTAATGGGTAACTATCACGAATCGTGGCTGCATTGACCTTCTTTAGATTAATGCACACTCTTAGTTTTCTATTCTTTTTGGGCACAACTACTAACGGTGACACCACTCGATGTTCTATTTTGTAAATGAATCCAGCTGCTAATAGCTTGTCTATTTCTTCTTTTATTTTTGTGGCATAAACCTCGTTATACGTGTAGGGGCGTTTTTTTGATGGTTTTGCCTCCGGTGTCATTGGTATTCTATGAGGGCACATGGAGGGTTCCACACCCTTGAGATCCTTGTAGGTCCAAGCAAATACATCTCGATATTCTCGGATCAATCGTATCAATTCTTTTTCCTCCTCTGTTGACACATCCTTTCCTATGTATGTACATCTTTCTTCTCCATCTTCTATGGTTATTATGTTTTTTTTCGTTTGTTCCTTGTTGTCATACGTGTCTCCTTCTTTTGCCTCTCTCTTAGGCATCTGAATGGCTATTTGTCTTTCTTCTACTTCATATCTTTTGAAGTGTTTCAGTACTTCAAAAAGATGCAGGGTTGGTTCGGTTTTACTCACGCTTTCCTCTCAATTTGGTATTTTAGGGGCTGCTTCTATTGCGAACACTTTGGTTGTTCCATACTTGTCTTCAGCTTGAATGGTTTCTAGATAATGTTCCTCCGAATCAAATTCTGGTTCCATTTCTATGCTCTCATATTCTTCTTTCCATTCCTTTTCTAATATTTCTCTAGCTTCTACCTCCTGAAGGACTACCATGTATAAGTTTACGTCATAGCCTTCTTCGTCCACACACTCATTCATGGTCAAGGCTTCTTCATTCACACATACATCTAAGGTTGCTAGGATCTCCATCCAATCGTGCGGTTCAAATGCTTCATCAGAAAAAACATGAGGCATGTACATTGGATCCTCCATGGGCCGATAATTTTGATGTCAAGGGCCATAACTGCAGTTTTTTTTCCTCTTGCTTTGCTTCCTTACACATCCATAATTGGGCATCCTCATGCATCCATGATTGATCGCTTGATCCGGCACTATGGATAGAAAAATCATCTTCTTCCTTGTGTATGGGGTTCCATTGTAATGGAGGTACATCGCGGTATGCAAAGGTATGTAGGTTTATCTTGGTAGTGTTTCCTTGATATTGGAGGTATAATGAGTTGTCCCCAATCTCGCACTACCCTCAGTTGTCTCATAAAAGGTCATCCTAATATCATTTCGTAATTATTTGCCTTTCCAAATTGATAGATAGCTAACGTATGCTCAAATTCAACTCCATAGGTGGTTAGTTTGATCTTTTCCAATATTCCCAATGGTTTCTCCACATGGCCATCTGTTAATTGGAGCTTCATGCGGGTTGGCCATAGGGTTGGCTTTCCCCATTTTTCCCGAATCTCTTTGGTGGCAATACCTACTCCTGCTCTTGTGTCTAGTATAGCCTTGTTCATGTATCCATTGTAGGTGACACGTAGACATGTGTTACCCTCATCTCCTTCGCTGAATTCTCCCACCTTATCCATGGGGATTTGTACATTAGGAGGGTTTTCATTTCCCTTGTTTTCCTTTTCGTTCTTCTCCTAATTTAACTCCAATTGTCCTGCTAATTGTTTCCATAATTGTGGTTTAACACGAAGTAATTCTTCCATAGTCAACTGGCATTGTACTTTGGTCTTTTTGAGTTCTATTAGATTGTGTGAGTTCTTATCTAAAGTTCGCTTTCTTTTTTCCTCGTACTGTGGGAGCACGGATGATCATGGATTTCTTCTCATATTCTCCCATATAGTTTGGGAGGGTGGAAATGCTCTGGGCTTCCTCTTTGTTTCGATCTAGTCTAGAGATGTCTTCATATATTTCTTCCATGTTTGGTGGTGGTTGATAATATTCCACATCTAACTCCTCAAAACCCATGCAAAAATGATAGTTTTTTTTAAACGAATGCAAACAGTGAAGATGTAGCTAGAGGATATAATCTTGAAGAATTCATTTATGCACTTCGAATGCCCTCAATCGTGGAGGATTGAGATGCGGAGGGAGAGTTTCTCCAAGTGCACAAATACCTTCACATAAGTCTTAACTTGAGGAGCCACAAAACATTGTAATGCCTATGGCTTCACACTGCCTCAGCTGCAGTAGAAAAGTGTAAAAGATGGAATCCAAGCGCTATTATAAGCATTAATCGAGTTTCCACCGAGTAGTGTTATGGCTTTATCATGGTTCCTCCATCGGGTACTCTTAGCGCTAGGGTACTGGCCAATTGGGTGTGCGAGTTCTTTTGATGATGGTTAATTTGTCGAGTTAACAACATGCACAAGAGGACACCATCGATTTCCCACTCAGAGCAGGAATAGTCAACATAGAACCGAGGGAAATAACCCTTTCCCCAAACTCCACAACAAAGAGCCCAAGCTTGAGCTCGCCTTGAAGGCATGCTTGGGAAAACCAGGGATGCATGGATCTGGTCATGGCAAAGCAAATCCAACCGATGGTGCAGATAATTAAGCAAGAATGCCCACAGTGCTGGGTTTGAGTTGTAGAGAAGCGCATCTGCAGAGTATAAGGGATGCTGAGCTACGCAAAACTGAGGAAGGAGGGTGCCACAATGCATTGAACCTCCTAATGTTAGAAAAAGATGGAGGTTTTTGGTGAGCTTGCTCATGGCACAGAGCAAGGAGGAGTGAGTAACAGGTACATCACATAGGTTCGGCACTCTAGAGCTCAGAAGTATGATCAGAAATTTGTGTCGGAGGAGCACGATTGCCATGGTGTGTAGAGGGGGAGCCATGGCTTCATCACCCTCTGCGTAAAGCACTCGTTTCCACGTGGCAACAGGGTGCCAAGAAACAATCCCAGCGAAAACATGAAGCTCCAACTGAAACAGGTGCAAGGGAAGTCCAACAGCTCTTCGAACTCCTCATGAGGTGTACAAGTGGAAGAGCACACACAGAGCTTACTCCCACCAACACATGAAAGGAAGAGCTCGCCCGGCCCAAGTGGAAGACAAAGTGAGAGAGGGAAAGGGAGACAATGTACCTCCCCCAATACCCCTTGCGAGCAGGCAGGCCTGTACCGTGAGAAAGAAGGGGAGTTCAATTCCCACCACGTTCGTGCTAGACTAAAGCAAGGAAAGATGTGCAGGCTAGTAAATGAAGAGAGAGAGAGCCCATGTTCCTCCCTCCCAAATTTCGAAATGCACACCCATGTTTATGACTTTAAGTTCCTTTTGCGTGAAATGAAAGGGAAATATATGCCTCCGATTGGGTGATGATTTAGTGAATTCTTCACACGTTTATTTATTCCATTTTATTTTGGGTGTCCTAAAATGGACGAGGGAGGGATAATAGATGGTTACCACCCACCCCATTTTCCAAGGCAACCACTAAAACAGAGGTGACAAAGGTGGAGAGTGATGCCCAAGTGTTATGGGAAAGAGTGTATATGTGTAGAAGTGAGAAAGAGAAGGGGGTTAGGGGGTGTTTTTTTTGTGCTTCAAACAAAATAAACTGAAACTACACTACCCAAAGCAAGAAAAGGGGAGCAATTGGCCCAATGGAAGGCTGAAAGTGCCATGCATAAACTCAAATCCTACGTAATTGAGCAAAAAAATTGCAACACAATACTTTACCACATGTTCTTGAGCTCTCCAAGTGATGAAAGGCTGACCATCCCCAACAATGGCGCCAAAAAGTGTTGATGTTGTAGCAAGGAATGACCAAGAACCCTCACCACCTTGCATGGAAGCAAGAAGGAAAGCTCAAGAGTGACTCTCCTCTCATCCACCCCTACCTCCCACATGTTCAAGCCATTGGCAACAACCCCATGCTTTGCCACATGCTTGAAAACAAAGAGAATAGGGAGTCAAGGATCCTATTCCATGAGGAAAATACAAGAGAATGCAACTACTCTACTCACACAAAGGAGAGACAAGCATAGGTACACACACACCACTCTCACACACTCACAAAGACAACAATACATGTAAATGTAACAAGTCTTGGAGTAAATGAGAGCCTCTTCCATTGATAAGAGATATTACATGAGAGCACGTCGACCAAAAGCTCTCCTTCTTTACAAAAATGAGCTTCTATATATATGCTAAGATCTATTCCCCATGTGCTTCTTTGAAAAGTCAAAAAGTGGATCTCTCTCAAACTGACATATCTTCTAGGATATTCCAAAATCAAGCCTTGCAACCAACAAATCCCAAGAAGATGCATGCGTGGGATTTTCTACGTGGGAATTCCTTAGAAGGGAAAAAAAGGTGAAATGTAAAGAGTCTTCTATATTAAGACATAAAGAAATATTAAAAAGTGATCTAGGAGAGTGTTCATATGTGACACTCACATATATACAAAAAAAGTTATTTCTCATGGTCTAGAGAGGGTTCTCATGCACCATTGAGGGTGTGTGCATACCCTACAAGCCAACAGGGTGTAGTTACCAACTCTCCAGTATCCGGTCTTCCTAAATTTTCTTGTCCTTCTAACTCTCCTCTTTCATTGATCCATTCTAGGTGTTCTATCACCACATATATGTGACCTAACTTGTCCATGTACACTCCTCCCTCATACTTGACTGCCGGTCTAGGCATTATTGTAGAATCAGTAGAAGTGACCATCCTGGCTACTGATCTATTTAAACCATCTAGGTAGATGGGAATCTCATGGGAATTAGTGGACACATATTACAGAGAGGTATGGTATTCCCCTTCTACAATAGACATGAAGTTTCTCCTGGGGACAGAACCATGCATGTCTTCTAAAGCCATTGGTATCTCTTCTTCCGAGTCACTAGAGGTGTCAGAATATACAGAGCGGTGACTTGCCTGAGTTGCACTTCCTACCGATGAAATAACACTTCTCCGGCTACTTAGCACTCGTCCTGATCTCAGGTTCATCCACCCTCCTGGGGCTATTTTAGTTCCTAACTATCCCCTAATTTGGCTTCTCAGTTGCCTCAAACTTTGCCCTTAAAAAGACTCAAAATGTTCTAGGCGATACCACTTTGGTGATACTGCACTAGGCAATACCACTCTTCCCACGATATGATACCACTATATACCATGATACGATACTTCTGCAAGTGACGATACGATACTCGAGAAATCGTTCATTACGATACCACTCTCTAGGCGATACGATACCAGTGCACAACACGATACGATACTGCTTTCTACACGATACGATACCGATGAACTACACGATACGATACTACATGGTTCAGGTGATACGATACCACTTGAAGGCACGATACAATACTACGTATGCGATACGATACTATGAACCCTTGTGATATGATATCAGTGCAAGTTGTGATACGATACCCTAACTCTACACGATACGATACTAGAGTTTTGTGTGATACGATAATCGATTTCCTCACGATACGATACTAGGAGGCTCAACGATACAATATTAGGTATACAATACGATACCAAGTGGACCCCGATACGATACCACTAATAGATCGCAATCGTGATACCAACTTGAAGATATGATACCAAAAGTGGTATGTGACGGTACGATACTCGGCGAGTATCACGATACTAGGGAATTTTGATATCACGATACCAAAACTCGATCGATCGTGATACAACAACCAAAAGTGCTTCAAACACAAGAATTTTTGTACCCCTTAGCTTATCTCTCACTCCTCTTCACTCTGACCCTTTGTCCCACTCAAAGAACCTCTCAAAACTCTCTGTCCCACCCCACGATACTGGATACATCTTTAATCACGTGTACATGCACTTTCACAATACCTTTGATGTTGAAATCTTAATGTAGCTTACCTTTGGGATATCTTGCTTAAGTCTTGAGCTCACAAGGTAGCTTTTTGGGCTTGTAGAGTGCGATACTGCTCAAGTGATACCGGTCACTGTCTGCAAACAATACCAGTTCCAGAGCAAGTGTGAAATGAACTAAATTTTTTGGTTTTTATAGTTTGTGATGCCTGGGACCTATTCTACACTAACTTGGCAAATTTTTTTTTGGGATTTTTCTTGGTGATTCCAACTTATTCTTACTCCACTTCTCTCCTTAACCTAACCCTAACTCTTCCTTTTCTCCTCCTCTCCTAACCCTAAACCTAAAAACTCATTACACACACCTCTGGGATGTGAAGTAACAAGTGCTGAAGTGTCTAACTACTTGCCATTGAACGAATTCACTCCTACAAGTACGATTCCTTCACTCCAGAGCTATAACCATCACGAAGGCACCTTGGTTGAGTTTGTTCCCCGACAATGGCACCAAAAACATGTGTACCTAAGTCACGAGGTCTCAGGGACTTGTGTCAAAGAGACTAAATCTCATTTGCCACACAAGTGCATCTAGTGGTGGATTGACACGTGCTTAATTATCAATTTGAAGAACCTCTTGAACCAAGTGTATGAGGACATGTGTGCACGTGATGGAAAGTGAAGTGCTTCAGCTGAAATACATGAGAAAAGACTAAGCTACCTCTCCAAATCACTCAATCTCTGAAAGTGTCTGCCGTGATACCGCTTACAATAGTAAATACAAATTCGAATGTTTCTCCCAACTCCGAATGGTGAATATGGCCATTAACAGGTTCCTTTCAAAGCTCTCAATGAGGCACATCTATTGGTGGTATTTTCACTCAAATCTGACAACCACTCTTCAAGTTATGGCCAAAATAGTGAATGGGGGGAAACACCTTCACTTACTCCATAACTCGTACTTGCTCGCACACACCAGTAGTTCAAAAGTGATGGGAAGGGGTAGACAACAGTCCTACACAGAAATTCCAAGCTTCACACACACACAAAAGATCATAGAGAAGATGAAAATCTATAGGAAAGAAGCAAATTCAAATTTTGGTTCTCCTTCTTCACAATGACAAAAAGTCTTTACAAAGAGTCACAAAGTGACTTATATACATGTGCCCTAAAAGTGGTCCTTTCACACAAGTGACTGGCACTTTATTGGCTAATCTCTAATTTCCTACTATTTTACAAGAAATATATTACAATGAGTTGGGCTTATTCCTCTAGTTTGGGTCTCAAACCCTAAGTGAGTTTGAAGTGTGGCATAATAGACTTGCTCATATGAATGAAAGAACCTTGAAGGATATATGCAGGCATTAAAGTGCTCTTGGACTGCCAAAAATATCAAAGAAACACATTATCAATAGGTGTGATGCATGTCAGATTGGAAAGGCACAAAGACAACCGCTCAACCACAAAGGCTACATCCACAACAACTCATTGAACTTAGTACATACAGATGTATGGGGACCAAGTCAAGAACCTTCATTGGCAGGATCAAGGTATTATGTCTAATTTATTGATGACCATAGTAGATGGACTATTCTATACTTCATCAAGAGTAAGAATGAAGTGTTTGATTGCTTCAAAAAGTATCTAGCACATGTGGAGAATCATACAGGTAGATCACTTAAGAAGCTCAGATCTGATGGAGGGGGAGAATACTTCTCCAAAGAGTTTGATGAGTTCTTGCAGGAAAAAGGTATCAAAAGGGAAGTGACTACCAGGTACTCTCCTCAAGTGAATGGAATTCCAGAGAGGATAAACACAAAGTTGGTTGGATAAGCCAGAACAATGCTTGAAGAGAAGAAGGTACCACATTATCTATCGGTAGAAGCTATTTCAACTACTGTGTATCTTGTCAATAGACTACCATCCAAATCACTTCAATGTATGACTCCTTATGAAGCATGGCATGGAAGAAAACCTAGTCTTGGACATTGTAGGGTGTTTGGTTGTTTAGCTTATGTTCATGTACCATCACAAATAAGAGGTAAGCTAGATGAAAGAGCAACAAAGACAGTGTTTATTGGCTATGAATCAACTGAGATCCGTTATAGGTTTTATAATCCTTCAACCAAGCAATTCACTACAAGTAGAGATGTTGTGTTTGAAGAACACAAGTCTTGGTATGATGAAGACAAACAAAAAGTAACTCCACCATATGATCTTGATTCTAATTCTCATCAATTAGGAAGCAAACATGATACATAGGTCGAGGATCCAAGAAGTGATACATATGATGACCAAGATGAAAGGGAAAAGGATTACAAACTATGGAATTCAAGAGGCAAAGCAAAGATGGAGGAGTGTGGAGAATGCTCTAAGCAAGCACTTAGAAGATCAACAAGAGAGAAGAAAAAACTAGAAAGGTATGGATATGATTCCATATTTGTTACAAAGCATTGAATCTACTTGGCAAAAGAATCAGTTTCAGAGGAACCCTCAACCTATGAAGAGGCAAAGGGAAGCCCTAATTGCGAAAAGGCCATGAAAGAAGAAATAGATGCATTGAAGGAGATAGACACTTGGGATTTGGTTCCAATGTCACCAAATCAAAAGGTAATTGGTTGCAGATGGGTATATAAAGCTAAAAGAAATTTAGATGGATCAATTTGCAGCTACAAGGCAAGATTAGTTGCCAAAGGATGCTCACAAACTCATGGTACAGACTATGATGAAATATTCTCACCAGTTGCAAAGATGACTACAATCAAAACATTGATAGAAGAAAAACCTTTGGTTACTTAGCATTTGTAGGTTCAAAGCTAGTGTCATGGAGTTCCAAGAAGCAACCTACAGCTGCTTTATCCTCAACTGAAGCAGAGTACAAAGGTTTGAAGATAACAACTCAAGAGGCAATATGGTTAAAAGTATTGTATATAGATTTGGGACTTGTGAGTTCCAAACCTCACATATTTGGAGATAATGTAAGCTCCATGCATCTAGCAGCAAACCCTATTTTCCATGCAAGAACCAAACACATAGAGGTGCATTACCACTTCATCAGAGAGAAGCTCATGGCAAAGGAGATTGACATTTCTTTTTTTCCAAGTGAAAAGCAAGTAGCAGATATGATGATGAAGGCACTTAATGGAATAAAGCTTTGTAGATTCAAAGCTATAGAAGGTATTCAACCTATTAGAGGATAAAGGCTCAAACATACTTTATCTTTAGGGTGAGCTTTTGGAACATCAAGCTTACACTATGCTTGAGGTGGATTTGATCTACATAAAAAATTATCATTTGGATTACGTCACAGATTATCTGTTGGAGAGTTCTTTTACTAATGCTCATTTATTGTATTTTTAAAAAAGATTTTTATGGATCTTTTACCATTGTAAAAGCCTTGAGATTTACATATGTAAAAGTAGAAAGATAGAGCTCAAATTACACGAATTTGTGATGGTTGAGTTGCATTTAGTCAATCAGTCACCTAAAAGTAGATCAAACTAGATCTTCACTTTTCTTAGATTGTAGGAAAGTGAATTGATTCCCTCCAACAACCATTCCCACCTTCATTTGAATTCAAAATTCACTTGTAGAAGTCATGGGGCACTTGGAAATTCTATATAAAGACTTCAAAAAACTTGTACAATACATGGAAGCAATATATATACACTTGTGACCATCATTGTCTTGCTCCTTCAATTTTTTTCGTCACCAGTAGTAAACTTCCAAAGGTTGTTGCTCTCTCTAAAGAGATCCAAATTAGATGAAACATGGCTCATTGTAAAGATATTAGCGTCTTGCTTACGCTTGTAAATTTTCATAGAATTTTGTTTCGTACATTGGGAGAAATCTTAGGTTTTCTATCTCGGGGTCAATCTCATGTGTATTCGTGAAATATAGGAGGCACCACCCTTGAGTATCTGGTTCATTCAAAAAGCATAAAATGCTTATTTCTTTTACTCTTGTGCATTACATACACTCAAACCTATATGTATCATTCTTGTAAAAGGACGTTTTCTAATTGTAATCATGCTGGTCACTATGAGTATTTGACGTTCATTGTCTCATCCAAAGATAGTAAGTTTCTTGAGCTAGTCGATGCGCAAACCTATCTATTTTGTATCGACTCTTTATCCTTGATGCTCCAAAGTAAATAGTGCATTTTATGCACTTGTCACATGCCTATAAGGTCTATTTGAGTCTCCATAAGCTCAAGGGCTGGTCTTGTGCCGATTGGCTAGACCAAACTTCGTCGCTTCGCAACTCACTTTTCTACCCCCTAAAGCTTCTCCAAGTTCTTTCACATATGAGTGTACCTTAGATGTAGAAGCCTTTGGTTCACAGATTGTGATTGAGTCTTGAGGTTGAATCTGCACATGAAAGCATGCATGCTCCTCTTGATCCTCTTCATCAAACTTTGCCTTGCCCTTGTCTCCATACCATGACCTTGACTCATCAAACACAACATCTCTTGACACATGTAACTTCTTTGAGAGAACCTGTAGCCTTTTTGCTCATTTGAGTAGCCAATGTACACAAATTTCTCACGCTTGGGCTCTAACTTTGTTCTCACTTCACTAAGAACATGAACAAAGCATACACATCCAAATACTTTGAGGTGCTCCATGGTTGGTTTGTTGTCCTAATAGACTTCATGTGGAGTCAAGTTGTGCACACCACCTATTGGAACCCTGTTTATCAAGTAACAAGATGTATTCACAACCTTAACACAATGAGAGAATGGTAACATACCTTCATTTATGAGACATCTAGCTATCTCAACCAAATGTCTATTCTTCCTCTTTGCAACACCATTTTGTTGACGAGTGTACGTGCATGTAAAGTGCCTCTTAATGCCATTTTCTTGCAAGTACTTTGTGAATTCCTTGCAGATACTCTCTCCCTCTATCTGACCTTAGTGTCTTGATGTGTGCATCACATTCTTTCTCAACAAGGGATGTAAACTTTTGAAAGCATGAAAACACTTCTGATTTCTCCTTGATAACATATAGCCATACCTTTCTTGAGTGGTCATCAATGAAAGTGACAAAGTACCTAGCTCCTTCCAACGAAGCCTCTCCGCTTGGGCTCCATACATTTGAGTGTATAAGCTCAAAGAGCTTAGAGGATCTATACCCACTCTTTGGAAATGGATTTCTTGCTCGCTTACCTAGCTGACAAGCATCACAAAACTCACGTAGACCTTGGCCTTCAAGATTTGATAGTCCCTGCACTAAACCAACTTTGCACATGCTTTTTAACTTGGAAATATTGATATGTCCTATCCTCTTGTGTCAAAGATCAATCTCTACAATCCTTTTGTTACCAATCATCACATAACATACCTTGTTGTGTGCAGGAGCAACATCTAGTATGAACATTTTACCTTCTTTCCTTCCCTTGGCAATGACCTTGCCTCCTTGCTTCACCATGCACCCTTTTGCATCAAATATAACCTTCTTGGAAATAGATGGAAAATGGAGCACATCTTTAAGAGTCTTGATAGATTTACCTTCACCTAGCTTCACATGTCCCACATATGTAATGCTTGCCTTTTTCATCCTTGAACCAAAAATATGAAGAAATATGATTTTGCTTACCACATATAAAACAATTTTTACCTTGATGAGGGTTGTTCTTCCCTTTGCCATTCTTGCCCTTCCTTGCAGATGATGCCTTGCTATCTCCTTCTGAATCTGAATCTTCTTGTTTGGAATGCTTCCACTTGCTTTTTCTTGCTTCCCCCTTGTTACGACTCTTGCCTATGCCGTTGCTAGCATATAGGACTTGTGAGTGACCATCCTTCTTGGAGGTGTCTCCTATATCAACTTCTTCTGCCACTAGGTGTGGGATCAACTCCTCAAGAGTTCGTAGAGGATCTCTATACAAGATGCTAGTAATAAGGGGTTTCCACTTGTGTTCCCCCCTCGGTCCATTGAGAGTAATCTGCACAAGGACTTACTTATCTACTTTGCAGCCAATCAATGCCAATTGCTCCCTCAACTCCTTCACCCTCAAGGTGTAGTCAACAATAGATTGACCACTACCATTCTTGAAAGAATGGAGGTCACTCTCAAGCTGCATCTTTCTGCTTCTTGTGGAAGTGTCATATATCTTCTCTAAGGCCTCCCAAACATCTCTAGCATGATCAAACTCTGATATATGATGAAGCATAGTGTTAGAGATTACATGTGATAGGTAGAAGATAGATCTACTATTCCTTTCCTCCCAATCCTTCAATACCTTCAACTCTTGATTGGTCAACTTTAGATCTTTGGGATCCACATCAGGCTAACCTTCATCTCTACACACAATAGGCCATAAACCTTTGCTCATGAGGTAGTTCATGACTCTGAACCTCCATGGTTGATAGTTGTCTTTGTCAAGAAACTCCACTTTTTGACCTAGATTTGCTAGAATGAAAGGGAAATTAGGGTTACACAGAAATGTACCTCTTAGCCTTGATGTCCAAGCTTTTGTGTCCTTCTCCTAGAGTCTTGATATGTACACAAGGAGTTATAACTATTATAAGCAGACTATGTCTATATCTACAAGAGACTAGAGGAGGTGTGGGCTTGATAGCTCCTCCTTACTCCTCCTCTATGCAATTAACACCTTCCTCTACATTTTTCCTAGCTTGGACTACTATGTTTCAACTCCTTGATCCTTGGACGACCCTCTCCTTGAGCCTCCTTGAGTATATGTTTCTCGATCTTCAATGACCTACAAGACTTCCATGGATTTGATGACTCTTCACCTCCTTTTATAGCTTTTGGATGCCTCTCCCAACTTTTCCACTACCTTAGGACTACCTTGAGACTACCCTAAGTGATCTAACTCGTGACTTTTGTCCATATTAAGGTCTTTTGACCCCTTTTTCCACCTAAGGCTTGCATACTTCACACTTTCAGTAGGGGTAATATAGTAGAGTTGTATTTATGGAAATCCACTATGTATAGATCTTCAAAGATGCATCTAATTATGGATTTTATGAAAGAGAGTGAGAAGTTTTTGGAAAACTCTCACTAGTAATGATAGCTAGATTGATAGCTTATGAAGGGGCATATATAGAATACATTAAGAAGGAGGTTATAGAAAAGCCCACAACATCTATATAGTGGAGGAAGGTTCTTTTTCAAACGGTCAATGATCTAAACATCACAAAGAGAAATATTCATGATTTAGTGGCTCAATTTTATCAAAGAAAGAAGAAACAATAGTGATATCAACTACCACATTTTGTCAAGGATGACAAAAGGAAATTGATAAATGCTTTGTAAAATTGTAATTTTGTAATATAGAAAGTCAAAGTCCCAATATATGTAAAAATGAGGAAGAGTCTTCCTCATGAATAGCACTAATTTATGTAATTTTTTGAGAATTTTTAGAGCTTTCAAGTGAGTAGAAAATTAGAATAGAAGCCTAAAGGACCTCTTTTCAAGTGTGAAAGAGGACACTTGGAAAACTATATAGGTTAACTTATGAGTTATTTTTGGGGGATGACCATTTTGTATTAAAGTGATTAATGAGAACTTGAGAGCTCTTTTCCATCTTCTCTAAATGTCTTCCTTTAGCTTTCATGGTGATTTTTTGATGATTTTTTGAGTGTTTATCATGGATAATCTTGTTGATCTGTCATTGTTTGAGTATTTCATGCTACTCTAAGTCTTTCATCATCATAAGTCTCTAAAATCTTGCAAAGTGTTTTCATGTTGATTTCGTATTTCCATCAGAATCATGATTATCTTGTCTCCATATAGGTACTGAAATTAAGTTTTGATCTTCTCTTCCTCATAAAATTGGCACACTTTAGGCATAAGAATCATCAAAAACTCTTTCTTCTAACTCTAGTTACATAAAAACCTAGTAATTTTCATAAAAAAGTGTGCAATCTTTGTTGAAATTGATCTTATTGGCTAATCCTAGAGTTCATCAATGAAGAAGGGGCTATGGTCTTAGAATTCTTCTTGGATTGACAATTTAAAAGGTTTAATGTTGGTTTCCTTTATATTAAAATGATTGGAGAGGCCAAATCCAAAGAACAAAAAATGCCATGTACCGATTTTCATATTTGTTGGAGCTCATTAGACCTCCCGAATTAGCTCTAGAACATAGTTTTTAACTATGCTGGAAATTGTGTCTAAAATCACCCAAAACTAGAAAAAAAATATAAATAGAGCTAAAGAGCTCATTTTTTAGGAAAGTTTTTAGGTTGGATTTCGGAGGAAAGAAATCTTGTATAGTGATTGAGAACTCTTGATCAATACAACTTCCATTGCTCATACTCTTTGCTCCTACTGTGTGTGTATGCATGTGTGCAACTTGAATGCTTCTTAGCTTCACCTTCACTCACATCACTTGCTGACGATTGTCTATCATCCTCACATCTCCATGGATTGAAAATTATGAGGTGGAGCTCCTTGACATTGATACTCATCATTGTCCTAGAGTGACAAAAAGCAATATCCAAAAACTGATTTTTCGGTATCTCCTATCTAATCTAAATAAAAGTATCCAACCACAAATGATCCTTCATTAGAGAGAATACCATAATGAGTGGTTCCTTTCACATATGTGAGTAGCCCCATACTTGTCATCAAATTATTTTGGCAAGACTTATTACAAAACCTACTTACTACTCCAACATAATAGGAGATATTTGGTCTGCTATCATATAAATAGATGAGACTTCCAACAACTTTTCTATATATTCCAATATCGAATCGAGGTGAAGTATATTGAATAGATAATTTTGCATTGAGCTCCATAGGTTTAGAAATCTCCTTGCATGCTCCATGTCAAATGCCTTTAAAATTTGCTTTGCATACTCTTGTTGATAGGTGAAATTCATTTGTGATTATTGCCACACTTCAAGGCCTAATCAATAATGTATTTAGCCTAAGTCTATCATTTCAAATTCTAAACTCAAGGCATCTTTTGTTTTTTGAAGGAAAGCATCATCATTTCTTGTAGTCACATGGTCTTCTACATAGAGTATAATCATAATTGTCTTCTCTCCTCTTTTTAAAACATACAAGTTAGCATCAAAGGTACATCTTTTGAAGCCTATATCCAAGAGATAGTCATCCATCCATTTGTACCATGATCTAAGGGCTTGTTTTATCCCATATAGTACTTTCTTCAAATTATATGCCTTGTGCTCTAATGGGGAGCCGCAAACCATAGTGGCAGAGAAACATATACCTCCTCCATGATTTCTCCATTCAAGAATGCTTATTTGACATGCATGTGATAGACTAACCATTGCTTATATACACCCACAACTAGTACTAGTTGGATAGTAGTGATCCTTATAGCTGGGGCAAATGATTCAAAAAATTCAATCGCTTCAACTTGTGAGTAGACTTATGCAAAAAGTCTTGCTTTGTAATTCTCGAGAGAATCATCACCCTTTTACTTTAACTTCTAGACCCAATTGGTACCAATGAATTTGCATATAGGCATCAATCCACTAGCTCTCAAGCTCCATTATTTATGACATTGTCGTATTCCATTTGCATGATAGCCGTGAAGTTGGGATCATGGAGTGCCTCTTACACATTTTTGGTTCCTTTTTTTTTTCTTGAATGAGCTCAACCATCAAGTTTGTATTTATAATATGTGTGCTTGCACGACTATGCTCCTCTATTCTTTGGTATTTCCATCGTCTATGTTCAACATGTTCTAGTGGCTATGGGATGGGGTTTACCGAATCATAGAGAGGCCTCACCCTTTTGAAGATGATGCTTCCTTTTCTTGCATAAAAGGGTCTGATTCATTGGATTGCCTCTTTGAATGGTGATAAAGTGGTAGCTCTCTTTTCCTTGTCCATTGCATGTGGCTCCTCCTCCTTAAACACAAGCATCACGACTCACCATGATCGTATTAGCCTCAAATTCATAAATCTTAAAAGCATTCTTATCCTCATTGTACCCTAAGAAGATACATTGATGCTTTTTGGTTGAAGCTTGTTTCCTCCCTATCTAGAACATGTAAATAACATTCTCTTCCAAATAATTTGAAATGGGAAACATATGTATTTTTACAAGAGGAGGCTTCTTGTGGAGTCTTTCCATCAAGTGCCTTGGTGTAACTTTGATTCATGTCTGCAATCAATGGTACATGTGAAACCATACCCATGATATGCATCATCTTTAGCACATGGTATCTAATATGTCCGAATCTCTCATGCTAAAGATTATTTGTGCCCATGCTACTAGTGGCTATAAGAAAAGACAACGCATATAGACTATTCCTCCTTAATGCAAATCTCAACAATGTTTTTATTACTATCCATAGTCTTAGTTTTTGTCTTGCTAAAAGATACTTCATCACCTTGATCAGTTATAGAAGCTATTGAAAATGGACTTCACTTGATTTGTGGAACACACAACACATTTGAAAGGTTTCTGGTATCCCCATTAGGATTAATGAAAGAAACCATACCTTGGAACTCTGTAGGATATCTTGCATTATTGCCTTTATTGTGGTGGGTTCCTACACCCAAGAGTCATTTATTCTTGAATCTTTAACTGAGGAGCATACTTCCTCTATCATAACAAATAACCCAAGTGCTATTTCTATAGTCTCAAAAGACTCCTTGCCTTTGCCACATGATGCAGATCCATTCTTTTCTTTTTCCTTCTTGATGTGTCCATCTTGAATTTTGTGACCTTTCTTCTTGCAATGGGAGAATTCTCCCTCAAACCTCTTCTTGTTGTTCTTCTTTTTGTCTCCATCTTTTGAAGAGGCTGCTTTACCTCCTTTGGCATTTGCCATGAATGCAATATCTTCATTGTTTTTGTCATTTCTTGCCTTGAGTTATAGCTCCTCCTCCATGATTAAGGCACTTGATTATTCAAAATTTAGAGGTTGATGCTGATTTGAGTATTGCAAGAAATTATCAAACCATCAAACTTTGGTAGGAAAATTCAAAGACAATGTCAAGCTAGCTCCGTACTTAAATTGTATACACCTAATCTTGCCATTTGATCACCTAGATTCTTTATGCAAGAGATGAACACCTCTACATTGTTGCCATCAACAAAACTTCCTATTGCTAAATGATTTTACAACGTCTAGAAGCTCATATGAATCAAGGATAGAAGTGATTTCAAACTTCAACAGGGTGTAATTCATACCATCAATCTTACCTTCCAAGAGGGCTATTGGTCATATCCACAAGATCGAGATGATTGGCATCATTATTGCTCTTTCTTGTGCTCCACCTACTACTATTAACAAGCCACAATGATTCAAAATTGTAGATGATGCACTATTTGACATCTTCTCTCCTTTGTCATTGAAACCTCTACATTTCTTCTTCTATGCCATTGAGAGCCTTTAAAGCTCTAATAGCATGTAAGAAATAATACCTTATCGAAATAGACCAATAGATAGAGTTGAGAAAATATCTAGACAAATAATGATAGATTGAGAGATATAGAACTTCAATTCTCAAATTGCCAAGAAGAATGTAGCTATTGTCCTCCCATGCGCTCCCAATATGCAGCTTTGATGATGATGTAGATAGACTCTAGATGAAGGTCTCATTAGTGCACAAATGTTGTGTAGAGATTCACATAGGACATGATTATATAGCTTTTACAATGGCAGTAAATATAGATGAATATAGTTTGGAGAGACAAAATAGTTTGAGAAATATATGATCAGATAATATCTCTACGATAAGAAGTCCTACCATTTCGACCTTGCAGATCAAGGGGATAGGACCCCGCATAAGGGGTTAGGCCCCCGTTTGCACTTCCTCCATTAAGGTTGTATGGGGAAACCATGTGGCACCACAAGGCCTTTATTTTTTCCTTGAATGGCAACCTAGTGGCCTAGAATTTCTTGCCTTACATAACCTCATGGCTAAGCACACAAAGATCATCTATTACCATCAACGATCACACATAGATCTCATCCAACTTGGAAGTTAGGGTTCTAGAAATGCCCAAGATCTTATAATGGCTTGTGCTCATAATGGAGGCCTTAACTTAGAGCACCATGGATCATTTGTGGTCACTTGGGGGTGTACTATTGACTATATCTAACATATCTCTATGCTCAAAGTTATGTAAATTTATCTTGTTCATGATACCTAAATGTTGCAGATAAAGAGAATTGTTGCCCAAATCTTGCATTAATTTTCAATTGATGCATGAATGTTGTCCTTAAAACCATTGCATAATTATTAGCTTGATTGAAATTAAAAATTTCTAGTGAGTTCAAACCCTACTCCACATATGCCTTATTTCATGTTTTCTAGCAATCTTGTGGGGTTTTCAATATGTTCATTAGCCAACTACAATTTGAGATGAAAGTGGTGTAGTGCAAGTTTTCCCCTCTTTTAGCAAAGGGATTTTTTGGCTATTGATATGCTTGCTCCGCTGTCTAAAATGTCTTTAGTTGCATGCCTATTAAGTATGATAGGTAGGCAAGTATTTCCTTCATCTACGTTGTGTATTCCCTTACCTTGTCAAATGACATTTTGTTTAAAATCAAGCTATCTAGGATTGGTTAAACCTCTTATCTCTTCAATTGAGTAGCATTTGGGTCCACATGTTTAACCATCTTTCCATAACTATGGTTTTGTTGTGTAGTAGATCTTCTACCTTTTAAGTTCATTTCATATGAGTATTCGTTAATAGCTCAATATTGGGTGTACTTTTTTATGTGTTGGCCATGTGGAATAGAATAGAAGATACCCTTTTAACTACCAATTCTCTTTCAATTCCACTATATTATGGAAACTCCAAGTACTTGCAAATCTTCTTTTACTTTAGATATTATAGATCTTATTTCTAAGCCTTCATTAGCCATGTGTTCAAGGCAAAGGTTCAAGTACTAGTTCTCATCATAGAAGAAGAGGAAGCACCTAAACTACTCAGAAGATTTCATCATGGCAATAGTGATTTTTTTCACTAAAAGAATGTAATATATGTACAAATATCCAATTATTGTGAGTGCGAATCCATTTTTTGCAAGCCGAGGAGTGCTTGAGCTTGAGGAGTCTAAGTAGAAAACTCACACCAATTTTTGTAATTTTTGGAAGCCGTTAGATAGTTCAAATTAGAGGTAGAACCTATTTTTTAACTATGCCAGTCACTAGATGTGAAATCGGTCAAAACTAGGCAAAAACTATAAATAGAGATATAGAGCTCATTTTGAGGTTGTTTTTAGTTTATGATTGAACCTATGAGCTATAGCTGAAGAGCTATTGTAACTAGTTGATGATGAATATTGTTGGGAAAGATGGATGGATGCTCCAAGAGACTGAGTAGGTACTGCTAAACCTGCTTTGTACTAGCCCTTTTTTGCTTCAGAGTTGATAAGTAGACCTTCTTAGATTTTCAATAACACCAAAAAATGGTCTATGTGCTTTGGAAGTAATGTGTGTAATGATTGAACCAAAACAGATACCTTTGTAGTCCACAAACTCAAGAAAACTTTCTATTTTAGTCTTGACACCTGCTGACTATTTTGCTTAGTGTGACCAGTACATTAAAAATTGATAAAATTTCTTCTAGGGGTATTTAATTAGCTTAGTAAGCTACCATTTGCAAGTGGATTGATGTAAAAAGATAAACTATGCTAAGAGAAATCAATTTAGCAAGTTTAGCTATACCCCCGACTCTTTAGGACTGTAGTAGAAATTGACCAGAGTTCACCTCGACGTAGATTTCTCTCAAATGGCTGAATATAATTACTTCAAACTTTGATAGCATGTAGATGACTGTGAGCTGAATCTAACAAGCTTTGAATCACTTGCTTTGGTGGAGAATTGACTGAGATATGCCCTTGACAAGTTGACAGACTTTTGAGTAGACTAACATAGAACTCAGAGATTAATGATGTAAATGTATCTATTAATTAACACTTGTATACAATCCCATTGGCATGAGTAACATTGCCTAATGGTGTAGAGAGGTGTAGGCTATGGTATAGTCCTCACACACACTCAAACTCAGTAGAATGAGGCTTAGGAGTGAACTCTCTAACCCGCGACTTTTCAAGTTTCATTTTTATATGTGATGAGCAAAGATTTGAATTCAAATTCAAATTTTGGCTACCTATGATCAAGTTCCTAAAAGTTTGGAAATATTCCTTTAATAAAATGAGCTACTTTTTCCACGACTCACTTTGGTAGGTGATTACAAAAGATTCTAAGTCAAATTGACTTTTACAATGAGATAAAGTGGTAATTAACCACTAGCATATGTTCCTATGCTTCTTCATGTATGTGTGGACTTTAATGCATCCTTTAATGTATGTGTGGACTTTAATGCATCCTCAAGCCAAACATTTTGGCTTAAGTCTTTATCTTCAATCTTCAAGTATATTATGCAATCCAATCATGGATTTGAACTTGCAAAGTTTTGTTCCATCCAAAGCTTTAGTCAACAAATCTGCACATTGCATGTTGGTTGATACATAGGTAAGTTGAATGTCCTTGCTTATCAACTTCTCTCTCACATAATGGTAATGAACCTCTATGTGTTTGGTCCTAGCATGATAGATAGGATTAGCTGCAAGGTGAAGAGAACTTGTATTATCCCCAAAGATAATTGGTGACCTAGTATATAATCCCAATTCTGTATACAAAAGCTTAATCCAAATTGCTTCTTGTGTGGCATTAGCTAGTCCTCTATACTCTGCTTCTGTGGAAGACAAAGCAATAGTAGGTTGCTTCTTTGAAGACCATGAAATTGGTTTGTCACCTGCAAAAGAAATATATCCAGAAGTGCTTCTCCTATCATCCTTGCATCCTGCCCAATCTGCATCTGAATAAACTTTGATATCAATATCTGAAGTGTAAGGGAAATACAAACCATGATTCTGTGTACCCTTGAGATACTTCAAGATTATCTTGGCAACCTCTAAGTGAGGTATCCTTAGCTTGTGCATAAATTGACTTAGCACACTTACTCCATATGCAATATCAATTCTTGTAAGAGTAGCATAGTTCAAGCTACCCACCATACTTTGATAACTTGTAATGTCTTTGACTTCATCACCTTCATGGGCACTTAGCTTTAGGTTCACCTCCATTGGAGTGCTTGCTACTTTAGCATCCTGCAAGTGAAACTTCTTCAACATATCTTGTACATACTTTTTCTGAGTAATGTATATCCCTGAATTAGTGTAAACTAATTCAAGCCCTAGAAAATACTTCAATAAACCAAGATCATTGATCTTGAACTCCTTCATCATCTGGCTTTTGATATACCTGATTCCATTGACATCATTACTTGTAATGATGATGTCATCAACATAAACACAGAGATAGATTACCTCTAAATTACTTCTCTTAATGAACAGAGAAGTGTCAGCCTTGCTCATGACAAAACCTTGGTCTTGGAGGTATGTAGTTAACCTGTAATTCCATGCCCTAGGTGCTTGCTTCAATCCATATAAAGCCTTCTTTAATTTGCAAACATAAGTTACCTTCTTAGGGTCCTCATAGCCAGGAGGTTGTGACATATAAACTTCTTCTAAAATCCATTCATTCAAGAAAGCATTCTTGACATCCAATTGGTACATATTCCAATTCTTTGATGCAGCCACACTTACCAACACTCTAATTGTTGGCATCTTGGACACAGGAGAAAATGTCTCTTCATAGTCAATGCCTTGGGTTTGTGCAAAACCCTTGGCTACCAATCTGGCTTTGTACCTATTAATTGTTCCATCAGAATTTCTTTTCAACTTATAGATCCATCTGGATCCTATTACCTTCATAGAATCCTTCTTGGGTACCAACTCCCATGTGTCACTCTCCTTGAGTGCTTCAATCTCCTCATCCATAGCTTCTTTCCATTCTGATTTGGTTATTGCTTCTTCATATGAACCTGGTTCTTCATTTGACAAATCTTTGGCAAGATAAACTGAATGTTTAGTAACAAGAGATGTATCATACCC
Source organism: Ceratopteris richardii (assembly GCA_020310875.1). NCBI lineage: Eukaryota > Viridiplantae > Streptophyta > Polypodiopsida > Polypodiales > Pteridaceae > Ceratopteris > Ceratopteris richardii. The sequence continues at coordinate 73,012,094 of CM035436.1, read as the reverse complement.
ATATCTGATAGGTTTCTTGCTTTCTCTTTGAGATCTTCTGATTGATTGAGTTGATGATTCAGGTATGTCTTCAAGCTTCTTCATCTTCATTTTGCCCTTGGACTTCCATGCTTTGAATTCTTCAAGGTTGATAGTGTTTTCATCATCTGAACTTGAGTCTTCATTCTGAGTAGGTTCCTTCTTTGCAAGTTTTGGAAATTCCTCTTCCAAATCATAGGGTAGTTTGACCTTCCTGCACTCATTCTCATACCAAGAAACATTTTCATCAAAGATCACATCTCTGCTTACCATAAATCCCTTATTGGTAGGATTATAAAACGTGTAACCTTTTTTATTTAAATCATACCCAATGAAAATGCATTTTTCAGCCTTTGGGTCTAGCTTACCTCTTATCTGAGAAGGAATGTGCACATATGCTACACATCCAAATATTTTGCAGTGATCCAATGATGGTCTCTTACCATGCCATGCTTCATAGGGTTTCATACCATCAAGTGACTTAGATGGTAACGTGTTTATGAGGTAAGTGGCAGTAGAAACACTCTCTGCCCATAGATAGTTAGGTAATTTCTTCTCATTAAGCATAGATCTAACTGTCTCAACAATTAACCTATTTCTTCTCTCAGTTACCCCATTTTGTTCAGGAGAATACTTTGTGGTTATCTCTCTTTTGATGCCTTTGTCTTGCAAGAAGTCTTCAAATTTATTGGAGAAGTACTTACCTCCTCCATCTGACCTTAGCCTCTTCAAATTCCTTCCGGTCTGGTTTTCAACTAATGCAAGATATTTCTTAAAACAATTAAATACCTCATCCTTGTGCTTCATGAAGTATAATAAAGTCCATCTGCTATAATCATCAATGAAAGACACATAGTACCTTGATCCTGAGACTGAGGGGTCTTTGCTAGGTCCCCAAACATCTGTGTGTACAAGCTCTAGATACTCTTCATGCATATATCCTTTCTTGGAGAAGGGTAACCTGTGAGACTTAAGATACCCCACTCACTGGAAAATGCCGTCTTTTGTTGGTCCTTGGGGGCAATGGAAACTTGGTTATAGCCTGAGAATCCATCAAGGAAACTGTACACTTCCTTGCCTGCGACTCTTTCCAACACGTGTTTTGTAATGGGTAGAGGGTAACTATCCCTAATGGTGGCATCATTGACCTTCTTATAATTAATGCACACTCTGAGCTTACCGTTCTTCTTAAGCATGACTACAATGGGTGAGACCCATTTGGTGTGTTCTATTTTGTAGATGAATCCGGCTTCTATGAGTCTGTCTATTTCGTCCTTGATTTTCAATGCATAATTGTCATTATATGTATAAGGCTTTTGCTTAGTGGGTCTTGCCTCCATGGTGATGGGTATCCTATGGGAACATATGTCAGGATCTACCCCTTTCAAATCTCTGTAACTCCATGCAAACACATCCCTATACCTCTTCAATAGAGCAATCAAATTTTCTTCCTCCTCGTTAGTTAAATCATGCCCTATGTACGTGCATCGTTCTTCTCCTTCCTCTATTGCCACTATGACTTTTGTCGTGGTTTCCTTACCGTCATAGGCTTCTCCAAAACTTTTGTCTCTTTTGGGCATTCTGATCATGATTTTTTGGTCTTCCACTGCATATTTCCTAAAGTTTTCTGGCACTTCCATCAAGGGTTCTTCCTGCTCGGTTTTCATGCTCTTTTCCTTCCTCACCTTTTGATCTCCTTGACTAGATCTTGAATTTTCCTTTTCCTTCCTAGGGGTGGTGAGTTCTGGGGACATGGCTTCTACCCAACCTAGAAATTCCTCTTCCGATGAACATTCAGGTGTGTTCGAATCTACTTCCCATTCCATGTCATTCACTTGCTTACTACAATCCGAGATTTCTTCTTTAAGATGATCTACTTTTGTTTCTTCTCTTACCAGGCTTATAGTGAAGATGGATATATCATAACTATCTTTGTCAAAATGGGGGGTCCATTCTTCTTAGTTAATTACAATATCCATAGTCGCTAAGATCTCTGGCTAGCCATGGGGTTCAAATTCCTCATCTAGAAATACTACTTGGACGTATGTTGGATCCTTTATGGGTCTAGAAGTGTGTCCTTATCCTGACGTCCTTGATGTAGCACACTCCTCCTCCTTGGCTATGATTTTACACATCCACAGGTGTGTATCCTCATGCAACCACGATGGATCTGATGTTAAGGAATGTACCGATTCCTTCTCCTCTTCGTTTCTATGTACCGTGTTCCATTGTAAAGGTGGTACATCCCTATGTGAATAGTCTGTGAGGTTCACTTTCGTGATTACTCCTAGGTGTTGTAAGTACAAAGAGTTGGTTCCCTAATCTTGTACGACTTGCAATTGTCGCATAAAAGTTCTACCTAAGAGCATCTCATATGCTTGATTCTTTCCAAAATCACATATTGCAAAGGTGTGATCAAATTCTACACCCACAAGTGGATAGGGTAATTCCTTCCAACTGTCCTAAGGGTCTTTCTATGTGTCTATCTCCCATCTGCAGTTTCATCCTAGTAGGCCTAACGGCTGGTTTTCCCCAACGTTTCCATAGAGAAGTGGTCGCTATGGCTACTCCTGCACCTGTGTCCAGAATGGCTTTGGTAGTGTGACCCTTGTATGTAATGGGAAAATAAGCATTACCTTCCTCTCCTTCACTCGCATCTCCCACTTTATCTAGGGGTATCTCAGGAACCTTTCCTCGTGCACTTGGTTTAGAGAAGGTTGTGGTTGTTTATGGGAACTGGTTTGCTACATGTTTCCATAGTTCAGGTTTGATCTTCAACAGCTCGTCCAAGGTCAAATGGCATTGCACTTTCATGTTCCGAATAGCTTCTGTATTCATAGGAAGAACTGAGTTCTCTCCCCTTACTTGAATAGTGGGGGTTTTGACTTGAACTAAATAGTCTTCCCAAGGGCCCGTAAAGTGAGGTAACTCTTGCAAAGAGTTAGATTTGAAACTAGTGTGCTCACTTGGCCAATCATCCACTTGATCTCCGTAGATAGATGGGATGTCTATAGGGAACTATTCTCCTAAGTCATCAATCTCAATTATGGGTGGTCAACGTTCTTGTTCTTGTCTCCATCTTTCTTCTTGAATCTCTCTCAAGATGGCATGCAAATCCATGTAACCCATTTGATGATTTTCTGGGTCTGACCTAGCCCATTTGAATAGAGTGGTCTTCAAGGGTTCCATTGGGCTAGTTTGTGTGCTAGAGCTGACTTTCGCAAGGTTATATACGACTTGCCCTAGTTTCTCTAGGAGTCCTTGAAAATGTAGCTCAAGCATGGACATAATTTCCCAATTGAGGTATTGTGATGCCTCAAACATTGCCTGGGCTAATTCCACCAGTTTCATGCACAGTTTGGTTCTCTCAATTTCTAAGTCAGCTTGAGGGTAATTCTTGTTAGATTCTCCTACTTGGGGTCCTTCTTGTATTCTTGCTTGATAGGCTTTGAACATCATATCAAGGCTTTCTAGGGTGGGGTCTGATAGTACTGATCTTGATTTAGAGGTGATTATTAATGGTTCAACCTCCTGTGATGTCATCTCTAAGATTTTAGCTTTGGTTTCCCTTAGGCTTTCCTCTAACTCATTGATCTGTTTACCCTGTTTCCTCTTGTGTCACTCTTGTGACTCTTTCAAAGTTCTAGTTTTCTTTCCTGTTGATTCTCCTACTTCACTAGCTTCAGCTATTTTTCTTGAGTTTTCTGGTTGTGTTTGCCTCTGTGCTTGGGTTCTAGTAACTGCGTGGATGGGTATGTATTGAGGTATAGAACTTTCATGATGCTGCACTATGCCTATCACGTTGATGGGTGTTACTTTCGTAGAGGTGTTCGCAAGGTTCTCGGGGCAATCTCTTATGAAGTGATCCTTTCCACATTTAGGGCAAAAGCCTTGAATATTGAAGTACTGTGACTGCATTGTAGTTGCTGCATGTGGACAATCTTGTATGAAGTGGTCCTTTGGGTGCTTGTGGTCTTAGTTGTCTAGCTTGCGGTCTCGGGTTGGGGTTTGGTGTACATGACCTGATCATAATCTGGTTCCTAGTTTTGCTCATACACAGGGTTCTCATAATAAGGGTCTGAGTTTTTCGGTGACTCCGTGTAGTATGCTGGTGGGCTATCCACATGAGTGGAGTCAAAATTGTTTGCATTAGGGTCATTATTTGTGATCAAAGGGGTTGTGGGTACTAATGTCATGTTGGAATTCTCCTCTGATGTAGCATACTTTACCGAAACTACATTAGCACGGGGTGGAGGTTGTTGTCCTAGGACCGGTTGCAGTCTTGGCTGTGCTTGATATGGCTCTTGATACTGAGGGGGTGCTCGATAATATTGTTGTGGCTGGTACTACCCTTGGTATATACCTGGCTGATATTGCTGAGGATAGTTCTACCTAACCACTTGTTTGTTATATGGACAATCTTGAGGAGTGTGATTTGTGTATCTTTGCTCCATAGTACAATACATTTTGTTGGATTTTCCTAAAGGTTGCAAGGCATGTGGACACATGTTCGCCATATGGTCACCTCCACAAGTATAAAACCTTTGAGGGGGGGCTAATTTGATGTCTGGTTTGCTAGAAACTCCGAATTGTTTGGCCACTTGTTCAACTAAGTCCTCTATTGAGTTCGAACACTTGGATGAAGTCTCTGTAGTGCTATTACAGTCTCTACAAACCTTATGAAGTTCTAGCTCCTCTCCTAAGTTATCTTCTATGTCTACACAGATCCATAAACCTTGATCCATGGTTCTTGGCTCCTTCAAGAAGATGTATGATCTCATCTTAGCACTCAATAGGCCGTCTATGAACAAAGCTATCAATTTAGCTTGAGTGGGTACTTCCAATGGGGGACATCTTTCTATGTACTATCTAAATCTTCGATCGACCATCCTCACTGTCTCTTGAGTGGTTTGTTTGAATGTGTGTTTCAAAGAAGACGTGTTGTGTCTGATTCCACTCTTGGAAAAGTCTGTAATGAAGGACTCCATCATGTGGTGGATGTCTCTAAATTGATGTTGCTGCAATGGTTAGAACCAATCCAATGCATCACCCTTTAGAGTGAGTCCAAAGGCATTAGGTTCTGTAAACATTTCTTCAACTTGTTCGGCCTGTAGCACTTTCTTGAATTCTACTACGTGCTCGTAGGGATCTCCTGATCCATCAAAACAATTTTTCATAGCTTTTACTAATTGATTAGGCCTCAAGGTTCTACGTTGGTCTCTTGGCCTAGGTAGGGGAAAACCGTCCCCATCCCTGTGAGCCCTATGATCCCTAAGAGGTTCTCTTTCAATCCTTCCACTTTCGGTGGGGATCCTCTCCCTTCCTGCGTGATAAATGAAACTACCCTCTGCTCCTTCCTTGTTCTTCTCTCTATGTCCTTGAGATGTGCCAACACTCAAACTATCCTTAAGTGCTTGCAATCTTACTAGAGGAAAAACTAATTCTCCTCATGTGTACGCATGTCGTCCATGTTCTGTGACCTTATACATTCGTTCTGAGGTGTCATCTAAGTATACTACCTTTCTTGGAATCTGTGCATCTTTTAGATCATAAATCTTGTTTGTTTCTGCCGCAGTAGGATGCTCTGGCTTATATCTCCAAAAGGCTCTGTCAGTTTCCTTATTCCAGAACAATTCTATACTCCTATTGTCTTGGGGCATCCACTTAGGTGTTATTACCCTTCTTAGTACAGATTTTCCTCTTGGTGTTATGGGGTCCTCAATCTGTTTACCATGTCCTTCCACATCCATGTCTACATTTTCTACCATCTCTCCTAGGTCATTGGTTGAGTCTACCCTAGTTGCGACGATATACATGGTCCCTTCCTTATCTATGTAAGCCTCGTTTTCAAACTATACAGTTGGATGTTCTAATCCCATAGGTCGATCGGGATTATGCCGTTGAATCACTGACCTATGAAGGCCATCCTCATATACTTGGGCACCCAATCTATTCGTACAAATGTACTCCAACTGACTCTTATAGGGTTCCTCCATCTTTCTAGGTGGGCTACATTAAAACAATACCCCTGGTCTACCCGTGTTGAAAGACATATCCGAATCACTTGTATCTGAGCAAACCTTGTATGGATAGCTGCCTAGCTATTGTGCCCACGATCGTGCTGTAGTTCTTATGCTAGCCTTGGAAGATCCGACACTCCATTTATTACTTTTCCCTAAGTATTTTCCAGACCTCAAGTCCATTTATCCTAATCTCACCTTATCGTGCTCGCCCCTTTAGTTCGGTCAATCACTTAGTTCTTTTTGGATTTTTTTTCTTTAGAGATTCTTGTCTTGTTTACATTTGTCGCAAGGAATTGTTTTGATATGTTTTGAGTTTACTTCGTTGAGCATTGCATATTCAATTCACAAAAATTCCTTTAGGCTTGGTCCCTTCACCCACTTACGTCTTCTCTCGTCAGCTACTTACCACTCAATGAGCTAGGGTGATAGCTAGCTACACAAGGAGTCCTAAGACACTCTGTTGATCACAATATAACTATACTCAAAGAAATCATCGACAATTCAAGAAATGGAAATTCAACTTAGAGAGTTCTCGTGGACTTAAAAAGCAGTTGTTTTGACTTTGCTTGAGAACTTTGTGCAAAAAAACCTAATTTTGCATTTTCTCTAATAGTCATGATGGTCAGACACAATCGCGATGGTGTGTCACTGTCGCGATGGTGTGACACCCATGATGGTCAAAAGTTATGATGGTCAAGCCCTACGATGATCAGTCACAAGCACGACTGTCAAGTCACGACGATCACTCAGGATCACGAGGATCAAGTCAAAATGGTCAACCCCTGATGATGAGTGAGGATCGCGATGGTCAGTACACGATGGTCAAGCGATGACGGTTAGGCTCAACACACTTACCATCACACGCTCAACCTAGAGCTCATCCCCGACAACAACACCAAATTTGGTGTCACTCTAGCACAATGGATGTCACGAGGAAGGAGATAAGGAAGAGAGATCACACACACACTCTCATTCTCAAGGAGAAGCACACACACCAATTGAGGCAAGGAAGAAGGATCTTCTTCTTCTTCTTCTTCTATTACATAAAAAGGAATGTACAAGAATGACCTAAAAACAAGAATACAACAAGTGCAATATATAAAGATCAGTACATAAGGAAAAACCTAATGTCCACGAATGCGTGAGCTGGCAAGGAACAAATGTGCCATCACTCTCGGTAGATAAATCTAATAAAGCTCAATGAAGTATCCCTGACATATACTGGCGTGACCACCATACATGTCAGAGAAAGGAAAAACTTGTACATGTCATCTTGGATAATCACATGTTGAGCTTGATATCTCAACACTCCCCCTCAAGCTCAATGCCATATCCTGTAATCCAAGCATCTCTAAAACTTCTTCAACTTCTCACCTCCAAGTGCTTTGGTGAAGATATCAGCAACCTGCTCATCTGTTCTTACATAAACAAGATCAATATCACCTGCTAATACCTTCTGTCTGATGAAGTGATAATGTACCTCGATATGCTTTGTTCTAGCATGGAAAACAAGATTCCGTGCTAATTATATGCTGCTAAGATTATCACAATAGATAGTGATAGGCTTTTGCACTTCCACACCTAAATCTGCAAGTAACATTCCAACCATGATGCGTCACATGCTTCCATTGTAGCACCTCTATACTCTGTACTGGTTGCTTCTTGGTGCTCCATGTAACAACTGCACTCCCAAGTGAGAATAGAAAACCACTAGTAGATCTTCTATCTCGAATGCTACCAGCCCAATCGACATCGGTGTATCCATAAACCTACAAGTCTACACAAGCCTCATAAAACAATGCATAATCCAAAGTAGCACTCACATAACGTAGAGTGCGCCTCAGAGCATCCAAAGAAGCCATGTAACTATCATATGTCAATCGTTGCACTGAGTTCTGCATCCTCCTAGATCTTCTTGGTCCTGGGTCACTTCTCCCTGTATCATCTGCATGTGCCCTTCTTACTCCTGGTGTCTTCATAGAGGGCAATCCAAGTTCCTCATCAAGACTCTTTCTAAACCGCTTGAATCCCCATCAACATCTTCAAAACCTGCACATATTTTATGACCAGCAGAAAGCTTTTCTTTACCTTTCTTGGATGTATTTGATGAATTTCTTGGACTGAAATTTCCACGTAATCTTCCACTCCATGGATTTGAGTTGGAACTATTTCTTGGTGATGCATCTGGTCCACTCAAAACCTGAGATTCTGCACTTGATTTTTCAGCATTTTCTTTGTCATTTGGTTCAAGACTCAGTCCTTCTTTGGCATCTGCATAGAAGCTTGGCATTTCATCAAATACCACATCTCTGATCACCTTTACCTGTCTTGTGAGTGGGTTATAACATTTATATCCCTTTTGCTCAAGGGAGTATCCAATGAAGACACACTTTTCTGCTTTTGGATCAAGCTTCATCCTCAATTCATCTGGGACATGTACATATGCAACACGACCAAAAACTTTCAGATGTGATAAGTATGGCTTTTTACCTGTAAACTTCTCTTCAGGTGTAACTTGATGTACAGCAGCAGTTGGAGTTATGTTCATGACGTATACAACAGTATGCACAGCTTCTGCCCAATAACAATGAGGCATATTCTTCTCAGCCATCAAGGCTCTTGCTACTTCTGCAATATGTCTATTTTTGCCTTTAGCAACGCCATTCTGTTGTGGTGTGTACCTGCATGAAAACTGACGCCGAATTCCATGATTTTTTAGAAAACTGTTGAACTCATTTAACATGTATTCACCTCCTCCATCAGATCTTAATGTATGAATGTACTTCCCTGTCTGCTTTTCCACCATAGCTTTAAAATTCTAGAAGTGAGTGAACACCTCACTCTTCTCTTTCATGAAATATACCCATACTTTGCATGTATGATCATCAATGAAAGTAACATAAAACCTGCAACCACCCATGGATGTGGTCTTTGCTGGACCCCAAACATCTGTATGTACTAGTTCTAGTACATTCTCACTAACATGCTTGTCATGTGGAAATGATGCTCTTGATTGTTTACCAAATTGACATGTTGCACATACCTTTTGCATTTCGACAACTTTGAAATTTGGTAGTCCATGGACAATCTCCTTTGACTGCATCAGTTTCAGCCTTTGCAGATTTGTGTGTCCAATTTGTTTGTGCCAGATCTCTATATCAGCAATAACTCCTACACATTTTGCAAACATGGCTGCATTCATTTCAGGAATCTTCACATTTAAGGTGAACATCCTACCCACTTTGTTTACTCTTGCAACCAATCGTCCATCCTGCTTGTACTCCTCTACATATAATCCATCAGAATTGAACCTGACTTGTAATCCCTGATCAACCATTTGTCCAACAGAAACCACATTCTTTGTTATATTTGGAACATGCAGCACATGAGCAAGATGTTTTACCTTTCCATCCTCCATAGATAGTGCTATGTTTCTTGTATGCTCAATAGGATGTGATGTGTCATCACCTGTTTCAACATATCCAGGAACTGGCAATTTCTACAAAGTACTAAACCATTCCGCATGACTGGTCATGTGATTTGAAGCACCTAAATCAACATACCAGATATTATCATTCGATTTTGAAACATCAGCAGACATCGTATTCATCATGTGATGTTGAACCATAAACAGCTTCTCAGAATCATCTACACTTGTGGATGCATAGTTGATTTGCTGCCTTCTGTTATTTTGATTCTTCAACCTGCAATCACGTTCAAAGTGTCCAGGTTTACCACAATTCCAGCATCCTTTACTATTATTACTTGAATCATTTCTTTGGAAATTTTTGCAACCTCTTTGGCTTCCCCTGCCTCGAAACTGTCCTCTTCCTCCTGCATGATTCTGTTGTTGACCTTGGTCTTGGTTACTGTTTCCTCTTCCACTTCCGAAACCTCTACCTCTGCCTCTTCCTCTACCAGAGTAGAATACCTATTCAAAACTAGTTTTTCCTTGGGAGTTTGGATCCTCACCAAGATTCTTTTCTTCCATAATCAACATAGCTACCAGATCAGCAAAATTCAAAATATTTTCTTTGGTCTGTATAGAAGTTCTGAACTACTTATATGCAGCTCCTAAACCACGAAGACACACTTCGACCTTATCATCATCATCATCTACATTCATGCCAATAGATGCAAGTGACTCACATATGCTTTTGATTTTCAAGGTGTAGTCACTGACCGACATGCTGTTCTTTTCCAATGTATGCAGCTCGTTCTTGAGTTGCAATTTTTGTGCCTTTGTATTGGTCTCATACGATGTGACCAAATTGTTCCAAGCCTCTTTTGGAGTCTTTTGGCATCCTATATGTGTCCAATCATGCTATCCTGTATGCTAAAAGATATCAAGTACATTACCTTTTGTGCTCCTTGATTCCATTCCTCATATGCTCTTACCTGATCTGCAGTCCGATTCCTTTTTGGTAACTGCAAAGCATTTTCATTCTCTCCTTCGATGTACTTCCAATAGCCTTTTCCCATTAGGAAATTTGTCATTCTAAATCTCCAAGCATGGAAGTTATTCTTGTCCAGCTTATCGCTCATAAGCTGACTCATTCCATCTGCATTTGCCATTTCTACAACAATTCACAACACTGCAAAACACTACAAGCAGCACTTCTGCTTGAACACTGTTGCACTATGACATGACAGTTCGATCTCAGAAAAACACAATTTTTGTGTATCAACAGTACACGGAATCGCTTGAAATTTTGGATCTAGAATATATGATGTCATCGAACACAATGCAAGTTACAGTTTCTAAAACTCACCTAGTTTTTTTGCAGGTCCCACCTTGTGGGCTCGAAACGGAGGTCGAGATGGCTCCGAAACTTCTACCTTCACACTGATTCTCGTAGCAAATGGAGGTCGTTTGTGAATCTCATTTTCTCCATGCCTTGCTACGTACTCTTCACCGTCGCCTTCTCCACGAGCTCTCTACAGCCACGCTAGCTTTGATACCATGTCACGAGGAAGGAGATAAGGAAGAGAGCTCACACACACACTCTCACTCTCAAGGAGAAGCACACACACAGATTGAGGCAAGGAAGAAGGATCTTCTTCTTCTTCTTCTATTACATAAAAAGGAATGTACAAGAATGACCTAAAAACAAGAATACAACAAGTGCAAGATATAAAGATCAGTACATAAGGAAAAACCTAATGTCCACGAATGACTGAGCTAGCAAGAAACAAATGTGCCATCACTCTCGGTAGATAAATCTAATAAAGCTCAATGAAGTATCCCTGACATATACTGGTGTGACCACCATACATGTGAGAGAAACAAAAAACTGGTACGTGTCATCATGGATCATCACATGTTGAGCTTGATAAATCAACAATGGAGAGTACCAACGTGAGGAGCTTCACCTCATAATTGTCAATCAGTGGAGAGTTTAGGCCAAAATCAAGATCAAGAGTGAATGATGTGCATGAAGAAGATGGTGAGAAATGCAAGAGCATACACACACATGCATGCACACACACACACTAGGAAAGTCACAATGGAGATCAATGGAAGGCAAGAAAAGAACTCATACTCATATTTGTTGGTGTAATTTGCAAGCCTATACATTTGGCTCAAAGGATGCATTAAAGTCCACACATACATGAAGAAGCATAGGAACATATGCTAGTGGTTAATTACCACTTTATCTCATTGTAAAAGTCAATTTGACTTAGAATCTTTTGTAATCACCTACCAAAGTGAGTCATGGAAAAAGTAGCTCATTTGATTGAAGGAATATTTCCAAACTTTTAGGAACTTGATCATAGGGAGCCAAAATTTGAATTTGAATTCAAATCTTTGCTCATCACATATAAAAATGAAACTTGAAAAGTTGCGGGTTAGAGAGTTCATTCCCGAGCCTCATTCTACTGAGTTTGAGTGTGTGCGAGCACTATACCATAGCCTACACCTCTCTACACCATTAGGCAATGTTACTCATGCTAATGGGATTGTATACAAGTGTTAATTAATAGATACATTTACATCATTAATCTCTGAGTTCTCTCTTAGTCTACTCAAAAGTCTGTCAACTTGTCAAGGGTATATCTCAGTCAATTCTCCCCCAAATCAAGTGATTCAAAGCTTGTTGGATTCAACTCAAAGTCATCTACATGATCTCAAAGTTTGAAGTAATTCTATTCAGCCATTTCAGAGAAATCGGCGTCGAGGTGAACTCTAGTCAATTTCTACTACAGTCCTAAAAAGTCGGGGGTATAGCTAAACTTGCTAAATTGATTTCTCTTAGCATAGTTTATCTTTTTACATCATTCCACTTGCAAATGGTAGGTTACTAAGCTAATTAAGTACCCCTAGAAGGAATTTTATCAATTTTTGCTGTACTGGTCACACTGAGCAAAATAGTCAGCAGGTGTCAAGACTAAAATAGAAAGTTTTCTTGAGTTTGTGGACTACAAAGTTATCTGTTTTGGTTCAATCATTACACACATCACTTCCAAAGCACATAGAACATTTTTTGGTGTTATTGAAAAGCTAAGAAGGTCTACTTATCAACTCTGAAGCAAAAGAGGGCTGGTACAAAGCAGGTTTAGCAGTACCTACTCAGTCTCTTGGAGCATCCATCCATCTTTCCCAACAGTGGTATCAGAGCAATAGAGGTAAAATGGGAGATGGTTTTCCTTCATTTATTGATAAATTGGACAGGAACAACTATGAAGCTTGGTCTCTAAGAATGAAGACCTACCTACAAGGAAGGAGTCTCTATGGATACATCTTAGGAGATGAGGAATTGCCCTCATTCAAAGCAAGAGGATTACCAACCAAGGAAGAACAAGAAAAGCTCAACACATGGTGTGCTAAGGATGCATTGGCAAGGTCATATTTACTCAACTCTATTTCTGACTTTCTTTTGCCACATATCAGAAATTGTAAGACATCACAAGAAACTTGGGAAAGCTTATCATCATATTTTTCCTCCAATACAAGGGCTAGGAAAAATCAGTTGTGGATTGAATTCACAACAGTAAGGAAGCAACCTAAGCAAGCTGTTTCAGAATTTGTGACCAAGATCAAAGATGTTGCAGATCAGTTAGCAAGCATAGGAGAAGAGATTGAAGAAGAACAAATTGAAAGGCAAGTGATCAATGGAATCAAGGCTGATGACAAATGGGAAAGCTTCACCACTACAATGGATCTCTACATGGACATGCACACTCCAGATCTTACAACTCTCATGGGACAACTATTTATACATGAAGCAAAGCTCACAAAGAATGGAGATACATCCAAAGGTAATAACTCTTCTGCCCTATACACTGATAAGAAGTCTAAGGATAAAGGCAAGAGCAAGAAGATGGAAGATGAAGGCTCTACCTCCCAAGCCAATTATGCAGGAAGAGGTAGATCTTCAAGAGGAAGGGGCAGAGGAGGTAAGCAAGGTAGGGGGAGACCCTATAACTCATCACCATGTAACATTTGTGGTTTATCAAATCATACTACAAATGAGTGTTTCAGAAATTACAAAAATCAGAGAGGAAGAGGCTAAAGAGGTGGATACCCACAGTCAAGAGGAAGGTTCAACCATCACCAAGGTCACAACAACAATTACAACAACAATTACAATGGCAACTACCAAGGAGGATTCAAAACTAGAAAGGACTACAACAACTACACAGAGGAGCAGGATGACTCTCTTTTGATTATGAACATGACTTCAAAGTCAGGTACAAATGATGATCACCTATTTTACATTGATTCAGGGTGCTCAAATCATGTGGCTGGCAATGTGGCACTACTCTCTGATCTTGACAAACCAAAAGGTAAACATCAAGTCCAAATAGGTGATGATACAAAGCATTCAGTAGTTAAAGTTGGAAATGGTAAGACTTGTGATGGTAATCAGAATTTGTTGAGCAGGGTACTTTATGTACCAACCATGACCAAAAATTTGATGAGTGTTGGTCAGATTGTGGAGAAAGGTTTGCAAGTCAGATTCAATCAATATGGAGCATATGTGGAGGACCCAAGACATGGGTTCAAGAGGATTGCTAAAGGAGAAAAATCAGGTAGACTTTTCACTTTTGAGTTGGAAGATACAAAGAATATTGCACTATATAGTTATAAAGATCAAACACTTTCAGAGCTTGAGATTTGGCACAAAAGGTTAGGGCATATAGGAGAAAGAACCTTGAAACAAATGTGCAGGGACCAATGTGTGCTTGGGATACCTGCATAATGCCTTTTGGGCTAACGAATGATACTTTCACTCAAGATCGATGTCTACAAAAATTGAGATAACATTCCAACTACATGTGCAATATCTAGTCTGGTCATAGTAGCATACAAGAGAGAACCAATTATTGACCTACACATGGTCACGTCCTTCAGTTCTTCACCTTCATGAGCTCTTAGTTTAACATTTAGTTCTAATGGATTTGAAATGGGATTGCAATCACACAAGCCAAACTTCTTCAAAATAGCTAGAATGTATTTTCTTTGCATCAAGTATATACCTTCCTCTTTATATAGTGCTTCAATCCGAAGGAAGTACCTTAAAATCCCTAAATCAAAGATTTTAAACTCACATCCAAGCTTCCTCTTTATTTCCTTTATTTTGGCTTGATCATGCCCTATAATGATCAAATCATCAACATATACACAAATAAAAACAATTTTCCTACCTTCCTTCTTCACAAAGAGTGATGGGTTTGCATGACTCTAATTGCATCCACATTTTAACAAGTAGTCCACAAGTCTTTGGTTCCAAGCCCTTGGGGCTTGCTTAAGTCCATAAAGAGTCTTCTTAATCCTACATACATGATGTGGAAAGCTCTCATCTTCAAAGCCTTGGGGCTGCTCCATGAAGACAACCGCTTCAAGCTCTCCATTTAGGAAAGCATTCTTCACATCCAATTGGTACATCTTCCAACCATTTGAGGCTGAAATTGCAATCAAAATTCTTATGGTGGACACCTTAACTATTGGATTTAATGTTTCCTCAAATTCTATGCCATATATTTGAGCAAAACCTTTGGCAACCAACCTTGCTTTATATATGGAGATTCTCCCATCTGCATGCCTCTTTACCTTAGTACACCCATTTGTTGACAATGCCTTTCATGTCCTTTGTTCTTGGTACCAATGAACAAGTATCATTTTCTTCAAGTGCCTTGATTTCCTCGACCATGCACTCAATCCATTCCCTATGCTTATTTTCTTCTTCAAGAAAGTTTGTTTCTTCACAAGCTATAACTTGACTCATATAGGCATAGTGTCTTGCAATGAATGAATCATAATTTAACCTTTGAAAAGGGTATTTAATTCTATTAGATGACCTTACCTTACCATTACATGGTATGAATCTCCTCCTCCTTGGTTTAGATGCTTTAAATCCTGGAGTTTCTAATTTTTCCATATCTTCGTCACTTGTAGATTCCATGTCTACCCATTGATGGTCTTTGTCATTTGCCTTTTCCTTGCCTTTGCTACTTCTTTCACTTGAATGAGCTTCATTCCTTGTTTTTCCATGCAAAGATGACTATTAATCTCTTGTGATGGTGTGCTTGAAGTGGCTAGACCACTCATTTGCATGCTTTGTTGTTGCTCTTTGAACTTCTTCTCAACTTCATATGCATCGTCAACCTGTAACACATCTTTACTACCATACTAAGGTAGAAATTAATCAAATATTACATCCCTAGAAACATTAAGCTCTTTGGTGCAAGGATTATAACATCTAAAGCCCTTTTGCTTTGAAGAATATCCAAGAAATATACACCTATCTTCCTTTTGATCTAACTTGTGTCTCAATTATTGGGGTATGTGAACATAACACACAACCAAATACGTTGAGATGTGATAGGTTGGGTTTCTTACCAGACCAAGCTTCATAAGGTGTAACTCCATGTACTTTTGAGGTTGGACACCTATTCATAATGTATATGGTTGTATTTGTTGGATCAACCCAATATGAGTTAGGAACATTCATTTCATTTAACAAAGGTCTAGCCACTTCTACTATGAATGTATTATTACTCTCTACCACCCCATTTTGTTGAGGTGTACCTACAAGTGAATTTCCTTTTGATGCCATGGTTATGTAGAAAATCTAAAATATCTGAAAGTCTTTATATACTTCCCTATTTCCTTCTCCACTAGGTTTTCAAACCTCTTGAAGTGGTAAAACACCTCTGACTTTGACATCATGCAATACATACAAAAAAACCTTGAATGATAATCTATAAATGTGACAAAATATCTATTACCTCCAATGGATGGCTCCCTTATAGGTCCCCATACATCTGTGTGTATGAGATTCAACACTTCATTGCTCAAATGTGCTCCCTTCTTGAGTGGAAATCTGCTTTGTTTCCCAATTCTTTTATGCCATAAGTCGATTTCTGTAATCTCTTTATTTCCAATTGACAAGTAGATAGTGTGAGGGGTTCATGGCTTTACCTCCATGGTGAAGGGTCTTCCTTGCTTCTTTCCTTTTTCTATTAGCTTTTCGTCTTACATGGGGTCTTCAACTAAACATTCTTGATCATTGAACCTCACCTCATAACCTCTTTTAACCATTTGGCCTATCGAAACCAAGTTCTTTGTGATGGGTGGCACATGCAACACATCCTTCAACACCTTGGAGATTTGAGATCCATTCAATGCAACATCTCCCACATGTGTAATCTTGTGCTCAATGTCATCCCCCATCATTACATGACCTTGAGTGATGGGTGAGTGTAAATTAAAGTAAACATCTTTATTGCAAGTCATATGGTTGCTATAAACAATGTCAATGTTGTTGAAGAAACACTCACGAATTTGACAAACAGACATAAAAAAAAAAAAAGGAAAGCAGAATCAGAGAAAATCAAAAGCCTTAGTGGAAGGACAAATCCACGACCGTTATGTACAGTACAGAATCTTCCAGGATCAGAGTACGTTACGCCGAATCAAATTGTACATAGAGAGAACGTGCAAAGGAATAATAGAAGGGAAGTGCGAACAAGAACGTGCTTAAGAAGAGCGTGCAGTATAAATAAGAGCACATATAGAAGAGAAGAGGAGAGAGAGGAGAATAGAGATAGAGAGAGAGAAGAAATATAGCAGATGCGCAGAGACGCAGAGTTATAGACAGAAGATGCCATAGATCGCGTATGTAGAAGAAGATGCCAGAGATCGCGTATGTATAGATGAATAACAGAAGCCTAAGATATCGAGTATTCATCTGAGAGAAAGATGGTAATAAGAAACTACTCAGTATAGGAGAGTTTCTGTAGCTTGAGCAAGAAGAGGCCAAGCTCACTTGTACACATCTTCTCTAATAGAAAACACATGTTCATGTGGATGTTTGTGCGTATTGTTTGTATGCGGAAGAAACAGAGTATGTTTTAAAGTTAGTAAACAGTTAACGTTTTCTGAGTAACCGCATTTTCGGTCAGTTGCAGTTCTTACTGTAAAAGTATTTTTCCGGTAGAAGAACGAAGTAGATCTCATAGAGTAATGCGAAGTTTTGTGTGAGAGATAGCTCATTCTGTAGCTAGACATCTCTACTTTTAGTTGATTAAGGTTTCCGGTGAAAAAGATATCTATACACAGTACAAAGTGTGACCGGAAAGAGGCTGTCTGAACTAGTGGAGTTTTTTCCTTAAACTTCAGAAAGTGTTCAGTAAGTTAAGGAAGCTTTTGCGTCACTTCCTTACTTCATGTATGTTTACTTGAAGTAATTATAAAAAGATTTGAAGTTCATTCCGGTACAATTCCGGTACGATTACGGTGTCAGTCTAGTGACAGTCTGGTGAAGTTTCGGTGAAATTTCTTCCAGTGAATTTAGAGTGCAATCTTATATGTTGAGCGCTAGACTTCGCTAAGCTATTGGTTGATTACAGAAGTGTTCTGAATCACTCTAGCTTAGTTCTTCTTGGGCGTGGCGATTTCCGCAGGCTTACTAAGGTTCAGCCTTCGTCACATCGACAAGGAGTAGTATCAGAGTAAAGAAAGTATACCACATTTCCGCAACAGTGGTATCAGAGCCAGAGCTAGGCGAATCTAATCAGAGCCAGAGCCAGGCATATCTAATCAGAGCCCAGAGTATTCACCATTATTGGAAACAAGAGCCGGTTAACCACAACGAGTGGAACCAGAACGAGAAAGATTCTGAAGAGCAGAAAGATTCTCAAAAGCTCACCGGAAGTAACAGAAACAAGAAGATCATGGCAGACCACGCTACTATTGATAAGTTGGACAGAGATAATTATCCCGCATGGGTAATGCGCATGGAAGCCTTACTTATGAGTAAGGACTTAATGATGTACGTGACCGGAGAAGAAAAGAAGCCGACCTTTGAAGATGATAGTCAACCGAAAAAAGAAGAATTAGAAGCCTTGAAGCTGTGGCAGAAGAAAGATGCAACGGCAAGAGCCTACATCTATAATACCGTAACAGATCATCTACTACCGCATATTAGAGGTCTGGAGAAAGCAGAGGACATATGGAGTGCATTGGAAGATCATTTCCAAAATACTACGAAAGCCAGGAAGGCTAGTTTATGGTCCGAATTTACGACATTCAAAAAGAAGTCGAGTCAAAGCATAAGTGACTACGTCACTAAAATGAAGGATCTAGCAGATAGTCTTGGATCCATAAATGAAGAAGTCGAAGATCATAGATTGATAGCGCAAGTTCTCACAGGATTAAGAGGAGATGAAAGGTGGAAACCTTTCGTACTATCAACTGAACTTTCTCTAAATCATTTTGTGCCAGATTTAAATCAGCTGCTTGGTTTGATGCTCACATATGAGCAAGACCTGAAAGGAGATGCAGATAAAGGACAAAGCTCTGCAATGTACATGAAGAACAAAAAGAAAGACAAAGGTAAGACAAAAGACGAAGAAGAGTCGAGTTCTCAGGCCTATTACGCAAGAGGTAAAGGCACTGGCAGAGGAAGAGCAAGAGGCTTTGGAAGAGGAAGAAGTAGCCAGAATACCAACAAGAAGGCTTGCTGGATCTGTGGACTAAGTAATCATCTGGCTCATGACTGTTGGCACAATCAACAAGGATCAAATCAAAATCAAAACAGTAATAGCAGAGGCAGAAGCGGAAGATATCAAAGAGGAAGACAAAATCAAAGAGGAGGCTATGGTAGAGGTGGAGTGAGAAGTTGGGGACAAAATCAATCCTACAACACCACCTACAACAACTACGCAAACGACACGCAGAATGAAAGTCATACATCATTGATGATGAACTCTATCAGCACATCAGAAAATGAAGATCTAAAGGTATTCTACATTGACTCTGGATGTTCTAATCACTTGTCAGGAAATATAGAACTAATGTCAGAGCTAGAAAAAGGTAGTTCTAGTCACATTGTTCAAACAGGTGACAATACGAGACATAACGTACACTCAATTGGAAAAGTGAAATGCAAGAATGGAGCAGATTTGCTAACCAATGTTTTGTATGTTCCAACAATACTGAAAAATTTGATTAGCATGGGACAGATAGTTGAGAAAGGTTTTCAGGTCAGATTTACAAATAAAGGTGTATTTGTAGAAGATCCCAAGAACGGATATAACCAAATCGTTTCTGGAAAGAAAGAAGGAAGACTCTTTACTTTAAGAGTACAAGGGAACATTGGCCAAGCGTTGCTCACACATGGAGAAAAGGTAATTACAGAACTTGATTTATGGCATAAGAGATTGGGTCATTTCAATGAAAAAGGAATTAAAGCTATGGTAACGAATCAATCAGTATTGGGATTACCAAATATACAGAATCAACATATGATTCACAAGTGTGAAGCATGTCAGTTGGGAAAAGCCCACAGGTTACCTTTCTAGAAGAAAGGATTCAAACATGATGAAGTACTCAAGCTTATTCATACAGATGTATGGGGGCCAACGAAAGAAGGATCAATCAGCGGATCAAGGTACTATGTTTTATTCATTGATGATGCAACAAGGTGGATAACTCTTTATGTTTTGAAAGAGAAATCAGAAGTATTTGGAGCTTTCAGGCATTTTCATGCATATGCTGAAAGACTTACCGGACGAAAACTTAAAAGACTGAGGTCTGATGGAGGGGGAGAATACTTCTCCCGAGAATTCAATGACTATCTTTGGAATGCAGGTATTAAGAGAGAAATAACCTACAGATATACACCACAACAAAATGGAGTAGCAGAAAGAAGGAACCGAGTTCTAGTTGAATTTGCACGAGCCATGCTAAATGAAAAAGATTGTCCAAATTATCTTTGGGCTGAAGCTGTAAACACAACTACGTATTTGGTAAACAGATTACCATGTACAGCATTGGAAGGAATGACTCCTTATGAAGCATGGTGGGGAAAGAAGCCAACACTTGATCACTGCAAAGTGTTTGGATCAGTAGCGTATGCTTATGTACCGTCTCAACTCAGACATAAGCTTGAACCGAAAGCAGAGAAATATGTGTTCGTTGGATACGATGAAAAACAGATGGGTTATAGATTATGGAGTCCTCTAACGAAACAGTTTATTGTTTCTAGAGATGTTACATTTGATGAACAGAAAAGTTGGTATGCAGATCAAAGTCATACGACTGAAGAATTTGAAGAAGAAATAAGGAAAAGAGAGAAAGGAAAATCAATTGTGCAGGTGAACAGAGATGAAAATCATATGCAGGCAAGTACGTCCAAGAACGGATCAGGTATGAGAAATGAAGACAATGAAGAAGTGCATTCAGATACATATGAAGAGTTTGAACCAAGAAGGTCAAACAGGAATAGAAGACAACCAGAAAGGTACTCGTATGATACGTCATACATAACTCAGAAAGACTATGCATATATGGTCAAAGATGATGAAGAACCACAGAGCTATGATGAAGCTAAAGACAAAAAGCAATGGAAAGAAGCAATGAAAGAAGAAATTAGCGCACTAGAGGAGAACAAGACATGGGAACTTGTTCCGAAACCAAATGGTAAGAAAGTAATCGGAAATAAATGGGTTTTCAAAATAAAGAAGTTTGCAGATGGAAGGATAGCCAGATACAATGCGAGGCTGGTAGTCAAAGGCTATGCCCAGACGCATGGCATAGATTATGACGAGACGTTTAGTCCGGTGGCAAGGATGTCAACCATAAGGACAGTGATTGCTGTAGCAGCATCGAAAGGATGGAAGCTAAGTCAGCTAGATATAAAGAACGCATTTCTGAATGGATACATTTCTGATGAAGTGTACATGGAACAACCTGAAGGATTTGAAAATTCCAGAAACCCAAACTTCGTTTGCAGGTTAAGAAAAGCACTTTATGGACTAAAGCAAGCTCCAAGAGCTTGGAATTACAGACTTGTGAAATATCTAAATGAACTTGGATACCAAAGTTCGAAGGCAGACGCAAGTCTACTTATAAAGAGAACAGAAGAAGGAATGATCTACATTTGTATTTATGTAGACGACTTAATAATCACAGGAACATCAGATGAAGGGATTACAGAAGTAAAGAAACTACTCGAAAGAGAGTTCAAGATTAGTGACCTAGGAAAGTTGTCATACTTTCTAGGAATGGAAATCACATACACAGATCATGGTGTATATGTGACACAAGAAAGGTATCTCCTAAACTTACTAAAGAAGTTTAATATGGAGAATTGCAGAGAAGCTTCAACACCGCTTGAAGTAAATCATAAACTCAGCAGATACAGTGGAGCAGAGTTTAAAGATATGAAGAAATATCAGTCAATTGTAGGAAGTCTAATTTATGCTACGCTAACAAGACCAGATCTTAGTTATGCAGTAGGAGTTCTCTCACAATTTATGCACTGTCCGACAGATCAACATTGGGTTGCAGGACAAAGAGTTCTTAGATATATTAAAAGAACTGTAAAAGAAGGATTATATTATCCTTTTACGTCCGACATAAAGCTCAGAGCATACAGTGACTCAGACTGAGCTGGAAGTCAAGATGACAGAAGATCAACACACGGGTATATGATATACCTAGGAGATAAGCTGATTAGCTGGTGTTCAAAGAAGCAACACACAGTAGCATTATCGTCAACAGAAGCAGAGTATAAAGGACTTGTAGAAGCAGCTAAAGAAATAATGTGGATGCAGACCTTGTTCAAAAGCATGGGTATTGATCAAGGTATACCTATCATACATGGAGATAATATGAGCTCTCTATATCTTGCAGCAAACCCAGTATTTCATGCAAGAACAAAGCACATAGAAATTCAATATCATTTCCTCAGGGAAAAGGTAATGGAGAAGGAGCTAGAAATTGTATACACTCCGACAAAGGATCAGATTGCAGATATGTTAACAAAGAGTTTGGATGGAACGAAGACAAGCAGATTCAAAGACATGGCAGGTATAAAAGAAAGAAAGACATATGAAAGACCGGAAGATGTCAAATTAGTGATTGAGGGGGAGCTGTTGAAGAAACACTCACGAATTTGACAAACAGACATAAAAAAAAAAAAAGGGAAAGCAGAATCAGAGAAAATCAAAAGCCTTAGTGGAAGGACAAATCCACGACCGTTATGTACAGTACAGAATCTTCCAGGATTAGAGTACGTTACGCCGAATCAAATTGTACATAGAGAGAACGTGCAAAGGAATAATAGAAGGGAAGTGCGAACAAGAACGTGCTTAAGAAGAGCGTGCAGTATAAATAAGAGCACATATAGAAGAGAAGAGGAGAGAGTGGAGAATAGAGATAGAGAGAGAGAGATGAAATATAGCAGATGCGCAGAGTTATAGACAGAAGACGCCATAGATCGCGTATGTAGAAGAAGACGCTAGAGATCGCGTATGTATAGATGAATAATAGAAGCCTAAGATATCGGGTATTCATCTGAGAGAAAGATGGTAATAAGAAACTACTCAGTATAGGAGAGTTTCTGTAGCTTGAGCAAGAAGAGGCCAAGCTCACTTGTACACATCTTCTCTAATAGAAAACACATGTTCATGTGGATGTTTGTGCGTACTGTTTGTATGCGGAAGAAACAGAGTATGTTTTAAAGTTAGTTAACAGTTAACGTTTTCTCAGTAACCGCATTTTCGGTCAGTTGCAGTTCTTACTGTAAAAGTATTTTTCCGGTAGAAGAACGAAGTAGATCTCATAGAGTAATGCGAAGTTTTGTGTGAGAGATAGCTCATTCTGTAGCTAGACATCTCTACTTTTAGTTGATTAAGGTTTCCGGTGAAAAAGATATCTATACACAGTACAAAGTGTGACCGGAAAGAGGCTGTCTGAACTAGTGGAGTTTTTTCCTTAAACTTCAGAAAGTGTTCAGTAAGTTAAGGAAGCTTTTGCGTCACTTCCTTACTTCATGTATGTTTACTTGAAGTAATTATAAAAAGATTTGAAGTTCATTCCGGTACAATTCCGGTACGATTACGGTGTCAGTCCAGTGACAGTCTGGTGAAGTTTCGGTGAAATTTCTTCCAGTGAATTTAGAGCGCAGTCTTATATGTTGAGCGCTAGACTTCGCTAAGCTATTGGTTCATTACAGAAGTGTTCTGAATCACTCTAGCTTAGTTCTTCTTGGGCGTGGCGATTTCCGCAGGCTTACTAAGGTTCAGCCTTCGTCGCGTCGACAAGGAGTAGTATCAGAGTAAAGAAAGTATACCACATTTCCACAACAAATGTACCATGTAAAATCTAAATTGACTCTTTCACTTGACCCATACATTGTAAGCAAGCTCTCATTTTTTGAATTTGTTGAAGTACTAGCATAATGATCACCTCTTCATACTCTTCTTCACTTGCATTTGAATCACTATTTTGGGTAGCACTTTCAGCTTCAAATCTTTCATAATCTGATGTTGGTGATGACGAATGACTCCTTAGTCTCCCCTTCCATGTTGAGCTTTCTCCAAGTGATGTAGAAGCTTTTGGACCTGACATTTGAGTGCTTGTTTGCTGAAATTCTTCTTGGACAACACCTCCATCATCTTTGCAATCTTCTTCAAGAATCTTCTCTTTCCCTTTGTCTCCAAACCATGGTCTTAGCTCATCAAATACCACATCTCATGAGACTCGTAGCTCCTTTGTCACCGGATTGTAGCACCTATATCCCTTTTGCTAACCAATGAAAATACATTTTTCTGACTTTGCCTCCATCTTTGTTCTTAGTTCTTGAGGGATGTGAACATAACACACACATCCAAAAACTTTGAGATGTGTAAGGTCAAGTTTCTTACCGGAATAGACCTCCTCGGGAGTTAGATTATGCACTTCAGCCGTTGTGCACTTGTTCATCAAATAAACGGCCATACTAGTTGCTTCAGCCCAATAGTTTAGTGGCACCTTCATCTCGTTGAGCATGCATCTTGCAACTTCTGTGATATGTCTATTTTTCCTTTTGGCTATTCCATTTTGTTGAGGTGTGTACCTACATGTAAATTGTCGCTTGATGCCATTTTCATAAAGAAAATCTGAAAATTCTTTGGAGAAATATTCTCCTCCTCCATCGGACCTCAAGGTCTTTATGTAGCGTCCTGTTTCCTTTTCTACCTGTGCTTTAAATCTCTTGAACATGGAGAACACATCTGATTTTTGTTTTATGCAAAACATGCATACTTTTCTTGAATGATCATTGATAAAAGTGAAAAAATATCTATTATCAGCCACTGATGGTTGTTGTGATGGTCCCCATACATCCATGTGTATCAAGTCGAGGACATTCCTTGCCACATAGTTGCTCTTCTTGAATGGTTTTCGAGTTTGCTTTCCTAGTTGGCATGCTTCACAAAACTCATGTCGTTCAACATCATTGAATCTTGGAAGACCTCTTACCACTTCATGGTTGCTCATGTCCTTGAGCTTGGGAATGTTGATATGTCCAAACCTTTTGTGCCACAAATCAATTTCAGCAATCCTCTTGTTTCCAAACTGAATATACATCACCTTTCCATGTGGTTCTTGAATGTCCAAGGTGAACATCCTACCTTCTTTCCTTCCTTGAGCAATGACCTTGAATCCTTCTTTTGGATTCTTTTTAAAGCATCATTTTTCATTGAAGATAACATGATATCCTTTCTCTACCATTTGTTCTACTGAAATCAAATTCTTTGCAATAGTAGGAACATGAAGAACATTAGCCAATACCTTTCTATCTCCAAGCTTGATATCTCCAACATGCTCAATTGCGTGTTGAGTTTCATCGCCGGTTTCCACACATCTTTTTCCACTTGGAGCTTGTAGCTTTGTGAATAAATCTCCTTGGCATGTCATATGGTTGCTGCAACCTGAATCTATGAACCATTTTTTGTCATCACTTCTCGAGTTGTTGTAGTCATGCTTCATGGCAAGCATGGTTTGCTTGTCTCCTTCACTTGATACTCGCATAGTTATTTTGGCTTCTTTGGTTGCCTCCATTCAGCCTTCCATTCTTTTGCCAACAATCATTTGCATAATGTCCTAGTTTACCACAATGATAACATGTTATACCTTTATGAGGATTGTATGAACCTCGACCTCTTCCTCTATTTCTTCCTCGACCTCTTCCATGTGTGTTGTCATTTGAGTTGTCCTTGTTGTCCTCCGAGTTATGTTGGCTGAAATTTGTGTTGTTATAGCTTCTTCCTCTTCCTCTCGAGCCTCCTCTTGAGTTCCTTCCTCTACCTCGTCCTGCATATAACATTTGACTATGGCTGTCCTTACCTTTCTTGCCTTCTCCTTGTTGAGCAACCTCTTCAGCCACAAGATTTGGTATAATCTCGTCGAATGTTGGGAGAGGATCTCTGTAAAGAATGTTTGTGATGAGGGGCTTCCACTTTTCTTCACTCCTCAAGCCATTGAGGGCTGTTTGGACGATGTCTTTCTCTTCTATCTTGCATCCAACTAATGCTATCTGATCTCGAAGCTCCTTGATCCTCAATGTATACTCAGTAATGCTTTGGTTTGAACTTTTCTTCATGTTGTTGAGCTCGTTCTTGAGTTGCATCCTTCGAGACCTTGTTGAGGTAGCATACACCTTCTCCAATGCTTCCCAAACTTCCTTGGCTGTTTCTAAGCTTTGCACATGACCAATCATAGTGTTAGAAATAACTTGTGAGATGAGGAACATCACCCTTCGATTCCTCTCTTCCCAATCAGCAAATTGTCTCCTTTGTGCCGGAGGAATGTTGGGATCTTCAAGGTCCATCGGTTGTGGATCGTCTCCACTAACTAGACTCCATAAACCTTTAACTTTAAGGTAATTTGTCATTCTATACCTCCAAGATTGAAAATTATCTTTGTCTAACTTCTCAACTTGTTGTCCTAAATCAGCCATTGAAAACTTCCAAGATTGAAGTTTACCTCAAGTATGTTGTGGTGCTCTTTCTTGACTTCACAAAGATCCCCCTTGATTTGTAGCTTCTCCTTTGCTTTACTTCAGCTCCAATGCTTTTCCTCTTCAAGATCCAATGCTCTGATACCAATTGTAGGAGAATTCCTCTCCTAATCGCAGTGGAAAGTGTAGAAGACCTTCTCAGGATCAAGACTTTTGCCAATAGCTGAACCTTCAAATGAAAACTGGTACCAACTGAAAAATGCAATGAACTTGAAACTTTGGTCACTCAAACTAGACACCTACAGCTTTCAAATGAGCTATCAAACACTCAATTTGGAGTAGATTTGGGTTGGCAACTCTTTGATTCAAAACAGGCTACCTATCCACTTAGTTAGGCTAAAAACTGGACTTCACTAAAACCTGAATAACTCACAAAGCATAAAGAATTTGATAAAACTGTTCTAGACAGAGGAAATGCTTCAGATAAGCTTTCCAACCAATGTTTAAAAACTAAAATTGGATACATATATTGAGAGATATGACTCTTACAAGTAGACTACCCAGAAATGGGTATGCGGCTGGACATACTCTATGAGAGTGAACTGAACGAAATGACTCAAACCAAATGAACTAGATACAAAAAGGGGACTTCCACGCCTTCTTCCTCTATTCTTGCGTGTCCTCCCTTACCTCTTTTATAGCCAAGTGATAAAAATCTCTCATGATGAGTTTGAGAGCTCTTCTCCATCATTTCTCCACTACTTTGGACAGCCACTCCTCTTACAGTTCAGTTTTTGGATTTGATTCTCTTTTGATTGATTCTCTTTTGGCCTCCACTAATTGCTGAAATAAATGCTTCCATTTTTTATTTTTGTATTTTCCTTCTACTTGAAGAAAATCCTTTTTGCAAAAATATATACGAGCTTACTTCTTTATTTTTAACAGAGGCCTCTGCAATAACCATTCCAACCTCTTTTTTTCTTTCCCTCTTTTGCAGCCACTTTTATACAACTCTTTATGACATGATAATTCCCTTTATAGTATTTGTAGAACTGTTTGTGTTTTTTTTTTTCTTCTCATCTTTGTGTTCCTTTTTCAACTATGCAAAATTAGTAGATTTTTGCTTACTAGTAGATGAGCTCCATTTACCTTTGCCCTTCTGACAGCTAAGAAAGCTTGATCTACTACATGCACAATGGACCTATTCTACCTCCACTGATCTTCTTGCAACAAAAAAAAGACTAACTCCTCAAATGTTAAGGCGTTTGGATTGCCTTTCACCATCAACCAAAGAATCTCCTTCATTCATATGTTGACTCTCCAACCATTTTCAAAGTTAAGTAGCTCGAGCCTCATTTCTTACATGTTACAAATTGGTAAGTGTACCCAAGCATCGTTTGCTATTTTGCAAGAGCAAATATGAGGGATAATGGCATGTTTGATAGACAAAACTATCAATGCATGTGCATGAGCATCTCTACCATCCCAACAAAGTTGCTTTATAGTAGGTGTAGTAGGAACCACAACATAGACATGAATTTCTATACTGTCATCTTCAATGCCATCCACATCACCTTCAATAATTGTATTTATAGGTGTAGTAGGTCGTTTTTCAACACCCTACACAATATTCTACAGTCATTTTGCTACCAATACATGATGCATCATGTGTGGCCATAATGGATAATTGTTACCATCCAACTAGTCCTCAACTATCAACATATGAAATACATTATTGCTTTCAACCATGGCCATTGACTAAAATACCCTGATGTAGAAAAATGATTGTATCTCAAAAAATTTGAACAAAACTACCATGTTGAGCTTTGCTAAACCTGTAGCAGACTTTGAGATGCTTGTACTAGCAAACCAAAACTTGTATATATCTTTTGCACAAAAGGATGAAATTTCTTGCATATGCACTACGATAGTGCGTTCAAAGGTCAAAACAAGTTCATATCAAAATTTTGATGCCACAAAGTGAAGCAATTTTGAAGTCCTTATCGCCTTGAGTATGCTCACCAATTTTTGTGTAATTTTGAGAATATGATTAGAGGGGTGTCGATGATGCCCTAGATGAAGTGGTGACCTACTCTGATACCAATTGTTGGAGTTTGAGGTCTATGGAAGCATGCAAACAACATAAGGAAAAAGAGGAATCTTGGAGCACACATAATACTGAATGTATTGCCAAGTGAATGTACAAAGATAAGTGACCCATTAGGGTTATAGATGTATATACAAGTTGAGGAGAAAAAACATCCTAACGAGGGAAAAAAGTGCCATGATGGTCCTAAGTGTGTTCACACACATCACCATAATATGCTATATAAGGAGTGTTTCCACATGCATTCCTAGAAGGATACATAGGCCTAAGCTAGTATTGTTGCCTATTTTGTTGTTTTAATTGTTGCTACTATGATTTATTATTGTAATAGCATTGCTTTGTTGAATGACCTATCATGTTTTCTTCTATTTCATAAAAAATGGATAGGTTTCAATTCTAGAGGATGATAGCTAGGTAATCTATTACACATATAAGTTGGATGATCACCCTTGCAATTTTGGAATCATCTCGAAGGCTATGGCCTTTGCATCTATGGATTGTTACCTTGGTCGTTTGCTTGATACGTTTTAAAGTTCTTTAAAACCAAATCAACCATCTCCTCTAATGAGGATCTTGAAGTGCTAGATGAACATGAAGCCTCACTTCGATATCTACCATTCGGATTCTAATTTTTGGACTTAGGTTATCCTCTAGATCCATACATTCTCTGATGCATTCATGCAAAGTGCATAGTCTTGGAATGTACACTAAATAACACAATTTCCCTTTATTCAAGCCCTCTAAAAATAGTGAAATCACTTTTTCAAGGTGACCTTTTGTCATCATTCATGGATCCACATAATTCTAGAATCTTCTACTTAGCACAGAATCATGAATTACTTGTTTAAAACTATGAATCAATGAAGTAGATTAGTGTTGGAATCCTCTCTTTGAGAATTATCTGATGAAGTTTTCTAGAAAAGCATTTAGGTTTCCAAATGAATCTATGTTCAGAGGTTGAAACCACAAAATTGTAATTGCAATGAATGTTGAGACAAAAGCCTCATACTGAGTAAAGAATCTAGTAATTTGTTTGGCTCCCAAGGTCTGTTTGGATTCAACTTGATAATCTTAATTCACATAGTAGATAAATTAACTAGAGCCAGAAGGAAGGAGAGAGGGAAGCATATATCTTAACGAGTTGGAGGTAGAGTGGAACTTAGGTGGTGCAAGAAAAAATTTGAGGATGTTGATGATGATGATGATGCTTTCAAGAGTGTAATGGGGATGCCAATAGTGATGGTACGAGAACTAGGGGACTTCAAAAGTGAGGGTGAAGAGAAATGATAGGATGCGATTCTAGGAGGGGAAGGCTAGCTTTCACATGACTTATTAGCATAGTTACTCAACTTGTGGGCACACAAGTAGCATACGAGGTCTTGAAAACACATAGAAAGATCCAATTTCTATGTATATCACATATAAGACCAAATTATGACTTGTTAGGAGGACTCAAAATATCCCCAATGAATAAAATGGCTAACTAGTTGCGATTAATGAACGAAAAAATCGGTGTAACATCAAAATCAATGCCTCTCTCTTGAGCATAACCTTTGGCAAAAATCCTTGCTTTATACCTATCAATTGTTCCATAAGGATTATGTTTTAGCTTGTATACCCATTTAATGCCAATGGTATTTTGCCAGTAGGAAAATCAGATAAAGAACGAGTACCATTCTTCATAATAGCATCATAGTTTGATTATATAGCAACCATCCAATTTTCTAAATTTTATGCTTCATAAAATGAAAGAGGCTCATTATCATCACAAAGATTAGAGATAGCCATTACATAGCAATCAGATCCAAATGAAGAACTATGAGAGCCTAAATGGGTAGAATATGACAATGGTGCATCTAATTTGCTATCTCTCAAATTCTACACTAGCCATTTAGGCATATTTTTAGCCTCTTTTGTGTCAATCCTCTCATCAACGAGTGTCATGTAAATCTGCATAAAAAATGGAATGATATGCATTATCATTTGGAACCTATAAGGGCTGAGAAATTGCCTCATTTGGACTACCATTTGACTATCCACCTTTGAAAAGAGGTAGCAAGGTTTCATACACATCCTTCGAGCTAATTGATGTCTCCTTGGTACATGAAAGTAATGGATGAATTGCATCTTTCATAAAAACAACAAAACACTTTGGAGTTTTCTTTCAATAGATACACCATGCATGCATTGATACGAGATCAATGAAATTCACAAAGTCGAGGTATTTCCCAAATGAAGATGTCTACGTAGGACCACAAACATCACTATGAACAAGCTAGAATTTATGAGCATCTCAAATTGAACCATCTTTTGGGAAGAAGGAACATTGCATTTTGCCAAAATATAGCTTTCACAAACATGTTTAGAAGGTGCCTCAAGTTTGGGTAGATAGGGTGCCATTTAAAATTTCTCTAGGTGAAGCAAACTAGTAAAATTTAGATGACCAAAGCATGCATGCCAAAGTTTGCATTTGAGATAGCTTGAGAATCTTGAACTCCACATGTTGAATCATTCATAGATTTTGCATAGTATAAGAACTTATACAACCAAAAGTGATAATAACATGACCATTTGAGAGATCATGAACTCTACATCTATTATCAAGAAATGTGAAAACCAAGACAATCTTGGATAATGCTGAAATTGACAACATATTTTTCTTGATCCATAGCACATGTAAAACATGTGACAATGTGAACGAACAACCATCAACAGTAGTCAATGTGATCTTACCAAACTCCCATTACAAGAGAAGAGGAGTTGTTAGCACATGTCAGAGTATTTCATATAGGGATAGGCTCAAGTGAACTGAAGAAATATGTATGCTACGAGGTAATATGTTTGCTTTCCCCACTATCAAAGTACCAAACATTTGAGTCTCGTGTAGACTTGCACTGCTCATGAGAAGATGACTCATAGCTAAAAATAGTAGTAAATGCTCATTATTTGTTATGAAGATTAGCAAACTCTATTTTAGGTGTAGAGGTCTTAACAACAACCATTCGAACTTCTTTCTTCTTTGCCTCTTTTGTAGTGAGTTTAAGAAAAATCTTTATGACATGATCATTTTCCTTAGAGTATTTGCAAAATTATTTCTACTTTTACATTTACTTTTCATCTTTGCCTTCCTTCTTTCATTGTGTGGCATTAGCAGATTTTTGCTTAGTAGTAGATGAGCTCCATTTACATTTGCCCTTCTGACTAGATAAGAAAGCTTAATTTGCAGCGCACATAATTGACCTGTTCTTCTTGGATTGATCTTCCTGCAACAAAATAGAGAATAACTCCTCAAATGTTAAGGCATTTGGATTGCATTTGATCACCATTAGAAGAGCAAAAGGAAAAATTTGATATGAATCGAGAAGACTAGTAAGAACAATTTGCATAAGTGAGCTTTCTGACAATATTTCATTAGCAAAAATCAACTACTCCTTCAAATCTTTGATCTTTGACAAAAACTTGTTCCTCACTCTCCAACTGTTTTTGGAGATAAGCAACACAAGCCTCATTTCTTGCTTGGTACAAAGTTGTAAGTGTATCCCAAGCATCCTGTTGACTTGCATGAGTGAAATGTGAGGGCTTATGCCATGTTTGATAGACAAAGCTATCAATGCATGTGCCTAAGCATCTCTACCATCTCAACCAAGTTCCTTTACAGTAGGTATAATAGGAACTACAACACAACCAAGAAATTGAAGATCATCATCTTGAACACGATCATCACCTTCAATAACTATATTTGCACATGTAGTAGGATGTTTTTCAGCACCTTGCACAATATTCCATAGCCCTTTTGCTACCACTACATGATGCATCATATATGCGCAATATGGGTAATTAGTACCATCCAACTTATCCTCAACACCCAACATATAGAATACATCATTGCTTTCAGCCATGGCCAATGACTAAATACCATGATGTAGAAAAGTGAGTGTATCTCAGAAACTTGAATAGAAACATCCTATCAAGATCTTCTAAACTTGTAGTAGACCTTGAGGTGCTTGTAGTTGCAAACCAAAACCTATATATATATGTTTGGCATAATAGGAAGAAATTTCCTACATAGTCACTGCAATAGTGTGTTTGAAGGCTAAAACAAGTTCATATAAAAACTTTGATACCAAAGAATGAAGCTATTTTGGACTTGTAATCACCCTGAGTATGCTCACCAATTTTTGTGTGATTCTCAAAAAAACATGGTGATGATCAATCAATGTGAAGCAAGGGTGTGGGATAAGGCAAAATGGACTCCTATAATGCTAGCAACAACTAGAACCAAAGCAAAGGCAAAACATAAGGAATAACAAAGGGAAGAAGGTTTGATGACTTGATTGATTTGAGTGCACATGATCAGTTGCAAAAGGAGGTTTTGGATACCTTAGCGGTACTAATGTGAATGGGGAATGTCCAACAATAGGCTATGTAGCTAGAGTCATAGACAAAATCTATGCAACAAGATTGGTGCATGTGCATTTAATGTTAAATTGCCTATCAAATGTGTTATATATGAAGCATTAGTGGAGGCATCACTTTCCTTGAAGATATGTCAATGTTTGGCATTATCCCTAAGGGTGGGGTAGCAATTGCTCGAGAGCCTTTCTAGTTAGATTAAGAATGTGCCAACTTCATGGTATTAGAGCACAAAATCTACAAATATTGTGGTAGTGAATTTGTTTGAAGAACCATTTTTTTATATGGACTATAAGGTTCTTGTTATTGTGATAAAGATTAGAAAGCTACAACAAAATGATGTTCTACTCAATAGAGGTCCAGGGGTGAATATTCTTGAAGAGTCCTCACATGTGCAATTGAAGCTGATGAAGGGGCCCTTTCTAGGTGAAGACATATGATCAATGTCATGTTCAACCTTTGGGCATCCTATGTAGCTAGATCATTCATGTGGCATGACTAAACTTTTACATCAATTTTGTAGTCCTAGGAGGTAGTGTGTGCCTAGTCAATGATTTTGGGCTAGGCTACTTGCATGCCAAGAAAGTCAATCAATTTGAGGCAATGAATATGATAACTATAAAGAAGGGTAAGCAAAAACTCTATAAATGAATAGTCTAAAAATAGTTCTTATTGTGGCCAACCTATCGTATTTAGAAGGAATCAAAGTGGGAAATGTACTAACTGATGACGAAGAAGACGAGGTTTTACAAAGAAATAGAAGATAGTCCCCATTTTTAAAGTTGATGTACTAAAAATTGCAAATTCAATGGCTTCAAGTATTCATAGTACTAATGTTCTAGAGGTCCTTGAACAAGAGTAGTTAGCAAAGCTCAAGAAAGAGGTCAAGTGGAGGTTAAGTGGACAATAGTGAATGTGAGATAAATATTTTAAGAGCTATCAATTCATTGCAAGATAAAAAAATATGGGCTTTTGGATACGAGCTTGAGAATACAAGAACAACCCCGATTTATTAGGCTATCTCCTAAGCTAGATTCAGATTTCAACCGTATCCTTGACCACTTGTTACGACTACCGGAAGAATACATTTTTGATAGAAATGTTTTGTAAATTGAAATTTTGTAATATAGAAAGTCCCAATGGATGTAAAGAGAAAGAGTCTTCCTTGTGAGTAGAAGTAACTTATGTAATTTTTTGGGAACTTTTAGAGTTCTGAAATGAGTAGAAAATTAGATTAGAAGCCTAGAGGACCTATTTTCAAGTGTGAAAGGGGGCACTTAGAAAAGTATATAAGTTAACTTATGACTTATGTTTGGGGAAGATCATTTTTGTACTTAAAGTTGTGAAATCTCTATTGAAATTAATCTCGTTGATAAATCTTGGATTCCATTAATGAAGAAGGTACTGTGATCTTAGTATACTTCTCGGATTGACATTAAAATGTTTAAGGTTGTTGTTTCCTTTATACTATAATGGTTGGAGAGGAAAACTCCAAAGTACAACAAACCTTTTTGGTGCCATTGCTATGAGGAGATGGATGAGTATGCTCCAGAGATGAGCTGGTGTTGCACAAAACCTACTATATACCTGCCAAGTCAACTCCAGGGATGCAAGTAGTAGACACTTCAAGCTAGTAGACCCAAGTTAAAGTATTGAAAAAGAGTGAGTACACACACAAAAATTGGTTCCACAAGATCACTATAATGATGAGGATGTAGCACAAAATAGTAGATTGAGATAAACTTAAAGAAATGTATCAAAATGTATATGCTAATTAACATATGATACAAGAGAAGTGTAGTGGACTACTCATACATGAAGTTAGCTCAATGTATGCTCAGCGATGTAGCTCAAAGTTTCTCAGAATGGCTCACATAGCCCATGCCTAAAAGTATGTCTTTTTATACTCATATAAATTTCAATTTTCCCCCACCTAAAAAGTGATCCTACACTTTAGGGATGATTTGAATTTATTCTTCCTACCACATCAGTCATGGATTCAGCTTTCGAACTTCATAAGATTCCTTATTTCTTTTTCTTTTACATTTATTCAAAGGAACTATGCTAAGCATGACTAGCATAGGTTCACATATAGTTCCTTCTTGTGAAGAGATAAAATGGATGTGTAGTCTCATGAATTTAATAGTGCATTTTAGCTTGATAAATGTACCAACTGATCCCCCGCAAGCCTAAGATGCTTGAGTCTTTAGTCCTTCATGATTTCCTATAGTCAAATCATTGATTTGAACCTGTTTAATTTGCTTCCATCCAATGCCTTTGTCATCAAATCTGCACATTGTTGTTGTGTAGATACATATGAGAGTTGTATCTCCTTACTCATGATCTTTTCTCTGACATAATGGTAGTGAACCTCTATATGTTTAGTCATGGCATGATAGATAGGGCAAGCAGCAAGATGTAATGAACTAATATTGTCTCCAATATGTGTGGAGTAGAAGAATTCAACCCTAAAGCTGAATATATGGTCTTACTCCACATAGCATCTTGTGTAGCATTTGCAAGTCCTCTGTATTCAACTTCTGTTGATGAAAGAGCAACTGTAGGTTGCTTCTTGGAAGACCCTGAGATTAATTTGGTACCTGCAAAAGTAAGGTAATGTGATGTGCTTAATTCGTCAATGTTGGGAGAAATGACACCATTGCTACTCCTACTTGTGCTCCACCTACTCCTGTTGATGAACCACCTTAATTCCTAGTCATAGATGATGACACACTGCTTGATCTTCTCTCTTTTGTCATTGAAGCCTCTACAACTTATGCATTTCTACTTCTATGACACTAAGAGCCTCCTCAACTATGATATCATGTAATAAATAATAGCACAATGGAATAGACCAGTATGCAGATATGAGACAAAAATGCAGACAAAGAGAGATGTAGATTGAGAGATAGAGAACTCAAAATTTCAAATTTCCATTAGCAATGCAAGTACAAAGATGGTGATTTGCACTCCCAACATGGAGCTTAGATGGTGATATAGATAGACTCTAGATGAAGGGCTTACTAGTGTGCAATGCTATCTAAAGCTACTGTTGGGGTTCTTCAACACATCACTACTTGCTCACACAACATATCTATCATAGTAAAACTCATAGTGCTAGATTGTATACACATATAGAAATATTCAAGAATAGTGAGCTGTTAGAGCGAAATATATGCTGCATCAAATCATATTCGCACTCAATTTACTCAAATAGAATGAGACACACACCAACACTTACTCAAAATGAACAAAAATATGTCAAATAGGATTACGTAAATACCAAGAATACAGAACTTGAGCACTAAACATCTACCAAGATTTCAAGATTTCCCCTTAGTTCAGCCTCTCCTCACGTACAAACTAAGGGCTATTAAATAAAGAAAGCATTCACATCACGTGAATACAACCATTTACATCATGCGACAAAGTTGTTAAAATAAGATTGCAGGTAACTTTCAAAAATCTAACTCATAAAAAATCTGAGTGAGCAAGATCCGACTGAGAAAAATCCAATTTAGCAAAATAAAAAACTTTAAATATCTCACTAAGAAACTTTTCTTGCAAAAACTTGTGCTATTAACACCTGGCAAAATCTGAGTGAGCAAGATCCGACTGAGCAAACTCTGATTTAGCAAACTGAGCAACTTTAAATATCTGACTGAGAAACTTTTCTTGAAAAAAATTCTACTATTAACACCCGACACTGCCTGGTGGATGGGTTGTAAATATTTGACATGAACTCACAAACCCTTGATCAATCACAACCACACTCAATTCCTTGTTCTGGTTCTCCATTTGTGCCATTTCTGAGATCATCATACTTTCTGTAACTCTTTCAGCTTCTACTTTAGTATCCATTTGCACCATGCTTACCCTTTGAACTACCGCTTCCCAAATCAAGTCTTGTAGATCTGATCCTACATTTCTTCCTTCACATCCTGTTGTAACCATTTCCCCTTCATCTCTTCTATTTGATGTAGTAATTCCTCTTTGTCTTTCTGATTCTACTCAATAATCTCCAACAACTGACTTTCATATTGAGAAACAAAACCATCTTGTAAAACTTCATAAGGATACTGAATTAAAGCTTCCAGTCTTTCTTTAATACATTCCACAATTCTTGCATCCTCTTTTGCATTTGTTGCTTCATTAAACCCATATCTATTTCAGACATTAATACAACATCCACCTCTACTTGTTCCATCCACAACATCTGTTTTCCAACACCTGCAAAGGTTTAATTCTTAAATTTAATACCTCAATCTCGAACTGTAATGCTAAATTTGCCTCTACCAAACTTTTCATCTCCTTGCTCACCATCTCTTGCATCTTTACTGTCCAATGTTCAAATACTTGTAAAGATTGTTTAACCGTTACTAATTCTATAGTTTGTTCTTTTCTCAAATCTACCATATCTACCTCATACTGTTCTGACTTCAACTATTAACTCCATCTACAAACCTTTAACTAGCTTTTATTGTCTATTGATATTCCTTTGAATTTAGTATTTCATTCAACAACTTTTGTTCTTTTAATGATTCTTGCTGTTTCACCATAAAGTGATGCACCGCCTCCAATTTCTGGTATGCATCTTGAACATCTGTTATGACCACAAAAGACGTCTGATCCATCTCCTCAAAAGGTAACCATACAATTGATGTCTTAAATATCGAATCCATTCTTGTTTTCTTTGACAACCTAAAACTCTTCCCCATAAATGTAGGCATTTTTTATTCTTCCATTACCTTAATTGCCTCATCATGTAAACTAGAAAGTTTTGGAGTCTCTACTTTAGTCTTCTTCACAATTGATAATGCCTCATCCACTTTGTAACATGCCTTCAATAGTGTTTGATACGTATTCTGCTACTCCTAAATGCGCTTCCTGCAATAGGGTTGCTTGCTCGAAATCTGGCATACATCTCCTAATTACCTGATCAACCCCCTTTTTATATAATGCACTTGCTATCACCAAATATGGCCTACTTTTTAGAGAAAATTTCTATCTCTGATCTGGAGTGCTTCCAAGTTGATCTGCTAGGTCATTCATTTTGCTGACAAAATCAGTCACATCTTTTCTTGGGCATCTTCTTGAGTGTGGTGAAATCCATCCATAGTTGATTCTTCCTCGCCTTGGTACATGATGAGAAGAATGCTTCAGGAGCATTCCAAGTCTCTTGAGGAGCCTTGCAACTCTTAATGTGTGGAAGTAAAAAATTGGAGATTGAGTTAAGAATATATGACCTTGCTAGAGCATCCTTTGTGCACCATGTGGTTAAGCTCTCTTGTTCTTCTGAGTTGGTTGCCCTTTGCGTCTGAGGATTTGCATCATCTCTCTAGATATGTAACCATATAGGTTTCTCCCTTGAAGATAAGCCTCCATTCTAAGTGACCAAGCCAAGTAGTTACCTCGATATAATTTGTCTATGGATGAAGGAAATCCATCTCCCATGTTGACTTGTTGTTGCTCTAATACCACTGTGAGGAGATGGATGAGTATGCTCCAGAGATGAGCTCGTGTTGCACAAAACCTACTCTACACCTACCAAGTGAACTCCATGGATAGTTAATAGAATATTTTATCTTTACATTAATGCATTTGGAACCATCAAGTGCTTTGGAACACCATTCCCAAAGTTTGCATCAAAACAAATAACTTGCATGTACTAGAAATGTGAAGAAACCTTCTATTGTGGGAATATAAGTGCTGAGTAATTTGTTCAGAGCTCATAACTTGGTATGAATTCACCAAAGATCTTTTACACACATCTAATTGGAGTGTGTAGCTAACTAAAGCAAGTTATCTGATCAATTTAGCCAAACCATACAATGAGAAATGAATCTAACAAGTCATGGGATCATCCTGACATTTCATTGATATAGAAGATGTGCAAACATAGTCACATTCTATGATTCATATCTTAAGCTCTTGTGAACCAAATGTGATGAAAATTTAAAGTAGTAGACATGTTAATCTAACTAAGAAAATTTAAAGTATTGGAAATGATTGTGTACATGTAGAGAAATTAGTTCCACAAGATCACTATAATGATGAAGATGCAGTAGAGAACAATAGACAAAGATATATTTGAAGAAATGTATCAAACTGTATATGCTAATGAACATATGATACAAGGGAAGTGTAGTGGACTACCCATGTATGATGTGAGCTCACTATATGCTCACTGATGTAGCTCAAAGTCTCTCAGAATGGCTCACATAGCCCTTGACTAAAAGTATGTCTTTTTATACTCATAAGTTGAGTTTGAATTTGAATTTTCCCTCACCTAAAAGTAATCCTATATTTTAGGGATGATTTGAATTTATTCTTCCTATCACATGAGTTGTGGGTGCAACTTTCTAAATTCATGATATTCTTTATTTCTTTTGCTTTTAAATTTATCTAAAGTAACTATGGTAAGAATGACTAGCATAGGTTCACACATAGTTCCTTCACTACAAGAAAAAGGGGGGCGTAGCGACGCCCCAAAATTGGAAAAAAAACGGGAAGCGTCGCTTATGCGACGTGGTCGTTGCATAAGCGACGGTCAGAATTTCGAATATTTTTTTTCCCCGACCCTCGTCGCATAAGCGATGCTAGCATCGCTTAGACGACGTTAATTAAAGAGCGTCGCTAATTTCGTCGCTGCCTAGCGACGGTGGGAGCGATGTTGGCAAACTGCAGAGCATCGCATATGCAACGCTCTGGAATGTAAAAAAACAATTTGATTTCTCCGGGCACATTTGTGCCGGGACTTGGACGCGAGCAAGAAGAGACCGAGAGAGAGAGAGTGAGAGAGAGAGAGAGCGCGCGAGAAAGAGAGAGGGCCGCACAAACTAACAGCAAGCATGTATGCGCACACACACACACTTACATACACATACATATGTACACACACACATATACACACATAGACACACACACATACACATACACACACACATACACACACACATACACACAAATACACACACATATACACACATACACAAATAAGGTTGCATACACACATGCACACATAATGCATACACATGCACACACATATACACATACATATACACACACATACACAGACACATACACACACACACATACACACACACATACACACACACATACACACACACATACACACATACACACACATATATGCATACACACACACATAGAGAGAGACATGCACACACATACACATACATGCATACATAATGCATATGCATATGCGTACATCCATACATACTTACATGCATACACACACATATGCATACATAATGCATATGCATATGCGTACATACATACATACTTACATGCATACACACACATATGCATGCATAATTCACATGCATACATACACATACATAATGCATATGCATACATACACATACATAATGCATACACACACATATGCATACATAATGCATACACACACATACACACATATGCATAAATACACACATAGACACATACACACATAGACACATACACACACATAGACACATACACACACATAAACACATACACACTCATAGACACACACACATACACATAGACGCGCACACACATACACACACATATACACACACATACACACATAGACACATAGACACATACACACATAATGATGCATTCACACACATACACATGCATACACACATATACACACACACATAGACACACATATACACACACATATACACATATACATACACTCTCATAGACACACATAATGATGCATTCACACACATACACATGCATACACACATAGACACACATATACACTTACACATCCAAACATACACACTCATAGACACACATTCATACACACACACACATCCAAACATACACACTCATAGACACACACACATACACACAGACGTGCACACACATACACACACATATACACACACACATACACACATAGACACATACACACATAATGATGCATTCACACACATACACACATAGACACATACACACATAATGATGCATTCACACACATACACATGCATACACACATAGACACACATATACACACACACATACACACATACACACACACATATGCATACACACACACATAGAGAGACATACACACACATACACATACATGCATACATAATGCATATGCACATACACACACATAGACACATACACACACATAAACACATACACACTCATAGACGCGTAGCGACACATACACATAGACACACACACATACACACACATATACACAAACACATACACACATAGACACATACACACATAGACACATACACACATAATGATGCATACACACACATACACATGCATATGCATACACATGCATATGCATACATACATGCATACACATACACACATAAACACATACACACACATAGACACATACGCACATACACACTCATAGATACACACACATACACATAGACACACACACATAGACACACACACATGCACACATACACACATACACATGCATACACACACATACACATGCATACACACACATACACATGCATACACACACATACACATGCATACACACACATACACATGCATACACACACATACACATGCATACACACAAACACATATACACACATAGACACACATATATGCATACACACACACATAGAGAGACATACACACATAAACACATTGTTGGAAGATGCATTTTTGGAAACATTTTTGAAGAGAAATAATTGTAAAATGATAGAAATTTGTAAAAATATTTATGCAATTGTTGTAAAAATAAGGAAGAGTCTTCCTTATGTAGGATAGAATCTTATGTATTTTTTCTAGAATTTTTGGAAACTCCTAGATAGCATATTTTTAGAATAATAGAGGAAAGGACCAAAATTCAAGTATGAAAAGGGACACTTGAAAATGTATAAAAGCTAATTTCCTCTATTATGAGGGGGTTGGTTAATCATTTGTGTACATGCTATCCAAGTGAATAGAGAAGGAGTTTCTGCTGAAAATCGTGTTTCTCCTCTTCTATGTGGTTTCTTTGATTTGTGAGTCTTATTCATGTGTATCCATGGAGATTTGTGAGCTTTGATTGTGTAAATCTGTAGAATGTGTATGAAGAGAGCTGAATACTGTTGTGTTGAGTGATGAGTTGATGAAGAATGGTGCTGGAGCTGAAAATCGTATGTTTGCACAGAATCGCGATTGTCTCGTCTGTATGATCCAGATGATATTTTTTTATTTTGATTTCATAATTGTGTTCTGCTAATAAAATAGCATGGAACAGACACTAAGATTGTAGAAAATTGTGGAGATTTGCTCAAGATAATCCAAACCCTAGAAATTCCTCTTCATCTTCACTATTCTCAGAATTCCAGCCATTATTCTCTTATTTCTTGGATTCTATCATCTTGAAGGGGCTGTGGTCTCAAGAATACTTCCAGGATTGACAAAATAAAGATGTCTTGTTGATTCTTTATGCTAAATGATTGGAGAGGACAACTCCAAAGATCAATAACAAACATTTTTTGGCGCCGTTGCCGGGGAGTAATTCAAAAGCTTCATTGAAGTTGGACCTTGCTAGATCTTCTATTGATGATGGTAACAAACACAAGAAAAAGGTAACACTCTTTAATCAAGAAATGTGAACATGAAAAGGTAGATGTCTTTTGTTTGTCTTTTGGGAAAAGAAAGCAATAGATAATCTTTTAGAATTGGAAGTGCTGAAATTTTTTGTAAATTGATAGTTGCTCATTACATTGCTGAAGTAAAAGTGCAGGTGTGTGGAAGATTTAAGCCAAGAAAGCTGAAGATGAGGTAACATGAGTCTATCCTTGCATTTTTAGAGTTCTTTTTGACCAAGTACTAGGCACCATTGTTGATCTTGGGAAGATAACATGGTTGCACTAAGGAAAAGTCAGTTAAAGTAGCTAGATGCAAGTAGGAAAGATTCATGAGTCTATTCTTGCATTTTTAGAGTTCTTTTTGACCAAGTACTAGGCACCAATGCGGATCTTGGGAAGATAACATTGTTGCACTAAGGAAAAGTCAGTTAAAGTAGCTAGAAGCAAGTAAAAAAGATTCAGTTGTTAACCAAATCTGAGCATAAATCTTGAGTTGATCTGCATTTTGAAAAGAAATATGTGATTGAGTTTATCTTTGCAAAGATTGCTGGCATTCCATAGCACATTTTCTTTGGAGAAATCTTCTCATGAACTGTTGTGATAGCTGAGCCATAAGAAATCATAACCAATCAAGGAACATAGGATCAGTAGATCACCAAACAAGAAACCCTAAGTAAAGTGTTCACCTTTATTTTAGGGCAAAATACAAAAAAAAAATCATAAAATTCATCAAAAACAACCAAACAAATTTCTTTTCTGCTTAGGAAGTTGCATTGGAGCTTTGTGGATAAAAGTAAGAAGGACCAAGTAAGAGAAAAGCAAAAAATTTATAAAAAATTAGCAGATTTGAAAAAACACGATTTTCTGCACAACATCGCAATTTTCTGATCATTGATTATGACTATGAGGTAAAATTGCAGGTGATTGTGGAATTGGAGTTGGTAAAGGATACTGAAGGGGAACAAGAGAGAAGAATACTCAAAATTGCATAAAATCAGAAGTTTAGAAAAAACACGATTTTTTGCACAAAATCGCGATTTTCTGAGTAAGGTTGTGATTTTGGTGTAGAAGTACAGGAGTTTGGTGAAGTACAAAGGAAAGAAGGTATTGAAAGAGAACAAGAAGAAAGAATACTCAAATTTGCACAAAATAAGATCTACAGAAAAAACACGATTTTCTGCACAAAATCGCGATTTTCTGTAAAGGAAAATTTCTGGAATTTTTAGCATATTTGGGTACTTTGAGAAAAGAAAATTGCAAAAGATGTCATCAAGAGTGGGTAAGTAAAGCTTGGACAAGTGAAAGAGTGAAGAATTGTGAAAATCACACAAAATCGCGATTTTTTGGACACTATAAAAACCTGTAATTCAAAGAAAAATTCATTTGAGTGAGTGTGAGAGAGAGAGAGAGCAGCCAAAATCGCGACTTTTTGCAAAA
Source organism: Ceratopteris richardii (assembly GCA_020310875.1). Classification (NCBI taxonomy): domain Eukaryota; kingdom Viridiplantae; phylum Streptophyta; class Polypodiopsida; order Polypodiales; family Pteridaceae; genus Ceratopteris; species Ceratopteris richardii. The sequence continues at coordinate 72,968,269 of CM035436.1, read as the reverse complement.
TTCAAGCTTTGGAGAAACTTTCAACCAAGCAAGCAAGGTAAAGACTCTGAACATCATTTTTGAGTGCATATTCTTGCATTTGAGTGGTTTTTGAACAACAAAAATGGGAAAAAACTAAAAATCACGGAATCACGATCTTCTGTTCTTTTGAGTTTCCAGTAGGAAAAAAGTATTTTTTAAGAAATCTCTTTCATTGCATGTTAGAAAATCAATAAGGCGATTCTATTAGAAAGAAGAGAAAATTGAAAATCAACACTTCAAAATTTTCAAAAAAAAATTTGTTGTTCAAAATCGCGATTCTGAGGTCAACACAAAATCGCGATTTTCTGAAACAACATCGCGATTTTCTGAAACAACATCGCGATTCCCAGAACATGATTTTCATCAGAAAATCGTGTTACTTACAATTGTGAGCAATCACGATTGTCTGGGAATAAAATCGTAAAAAACACGATTTTGAGCATAAAATCGTGAAAAACACGATTTTGGACACAAAATCGTGAAAAACACGATTTTGAGCAAAAAACACGATTTTGGACACAAAATCGTGAAAAACACGATTTTGAGCACAAAATCGTGAAAAACACGATTTTGAGCATAGAATCGTGAAAAACACGATTTTGAGCACAAAGTCGTGAAAAACACGATTTTGAGTACAGAATCGTGAAAAACACGATTTTGAGCACAAAGTCGTGAGAAACACGATTTTGAACACAGAATCGTGAAAAAACACGATTTTCAGTTCAAAATCGTGAAAAACACAACCCTAGTTGGAAAATCGTGAAAAACACGATTTTCAACAGAAAATAGTAAAAAATAACTAGCTTGAACACAAAATCGTGAAAAACACGATTCTAAGTTCAAAATCGTGGAAAACACGATTCTAGTCACAAAATCGTGGAAAAACACTACCCTAGTTAGAAAATCGTGAAAAACACTATTTTCAACAGAAAATAGTAAAAAAATAACTAGCTTGAACATAAATCGTGAAAAACACGATTCTGAGTTCAAAATCGTGAAAAACACGATTCTAAGTTCAAAATCGTGAAAACACGATTCTGAGTTCAAAATCGTGGAAAACACGATTTTAGTCACAAAATCGTGGAAAAACACTACCCTAGTTAGAAAATCGTGAAAAACACGATTTTCAACAGAAAATAGTAAAAAATAACTAGTTTGAACACAAAACCGTGAAAAACACGATTCTGAGTTCAAAATCGTGAAAAACACGATTCTGAGTTCAAAATCGTGGAAAACACGATTTTAGTCACAAAATCGTGAAAAAAACACTTTCTTAGGTAGAAAATCGTGGGAAACACGATTTTCAACAGAAATTGGTGAAAAATCACTAGTTTGAACACAAAATCGTGAAAAACACGATTTTGAGTTCAAAATCGTGAAAATTAGCTGAATGATCCTTAGGTCTGGAAACAAACTAAATTCACTTACCAAGCAAGACTTAGGAAGGAAGGAGATAGAGTCAGGAGTAGGGGAAGCTCAAGAAAGAAATTTAGGGCAAGAAAACAACATGGAAAATTTAAATGAAACAAATGAGCCCATTGAAATTGGGGATTACAGAAATATTCTCAAGTACATGTATACAAATAGGTTTGGCACCTATGTATATCAGGATGGGATGCATAAGTTTCTCATTAGATTGAGAAATTTAGAAGCTCCCCTAAACATAACACCTGTAGCCCAGTTCAAAGATGGTAGGTATGAGGATAGGCAAGGGTGTGTGTACATCTTCTCCCCAGACCCAGAAAATTCAAATGACTTAGGGCAATGTGCTGACAAAGGACCTTGGGAACATAACATGGGACAAACAGATTTACCTAGACCACATGAAAACTACACTAATACTGAACGACAACATGGGAGGAGGACACATGCTTCACCAAATCCCTTTGACAAGGAACCAGAAGGATATAATGAATTTTCACTTAGAAGAAGACATCATTGGAAACCTCAGGGTAGAATGCTTAGACCATATCAAGTAGCCAAATGTATGAAAAATCAATATGAAGGGTATTTAGATCCCCATGCTCATGCTGCAGAGTTTAGGCAATTAATTAGAGCTGAGGAGGTGGAAGATTACAAACTTCAATTTGAGGCATTTGGTCTAACCCTAACTGGACCAGCATTATCATGGTTCATCCCTTTGAGAAAAGAGATGTACCTAGATATTGAATCCTTCCTAGAAGCCTTTATTGGAGAATTCTCAAAAATTGGGATAAAACATAGCACAACCACTTTGATACACAGTTTTAAACAATAAAAGGATGAAAATGTCAGAGAGGCAGCCAGGAGATTTAAACAATATATTGACAGATGCCCTAAGGAGGAAGTCCCTTCCATGGCTAGACAGGTATCCCTATTCATAGAAGGGTTGAGAAGTGCTCAATTAAGAACCCTAGTATACTACAGGAGATTCCCTGATCTAGGAGCTTGTGTAAAAGAAGCAATAGACTTGGAGGATAATAGAGGCCAAGATTTGTTAGCATTTGATCAACCCAGATCATATGAAGACAAAATTCCTCCAGCAGAAGAGTTGGCTCAGGCCATTGCTAAAGCCCTAGAGGTAAGCACTAAAACCAATTTGATAAACTCCAGGATAAACACAAATAAAAAATGCTACAATTGTGGAGAAAGTCATCTGATACAACATTGCCCATATCAAAAACCTCCACATTTGCAAGACAGAAAGACACTCAAATACTGTACACTAGAAAGGAAATGGACCAACCATACCAGGGAAGAGTGCTTCTATAATAAACAACCCATAAAGGAGAGAGACTATGGGAGCCAAAGAGAATCAGTGTATAGTGAGCAACCAAGACCTGTGCTGGGGCAACAACCTCCTATACCAACAAATGTGGTGCCAATCAAATATACCCCAATAGAGGAGGGAAACTCAAGAGCAAAGTCACCATACAAGGAAGATTATCAATGGAATGAGGGATATCAAGAAGAACGGGAAGGTTATGAATCAAGAGAGCCAGAATTACAAGCTTTAGACTTGGGAAATGGAAGAATTGAGATGGACACTACCACTTTCATGTATATAACCAATAATTACATGTCCAATCAAAAACCTCAATTCAAAGGAGGACCAAAGATAACTTGTTATAGGTGTGGGGGAGATCATTTCATTAGAGACTGTCCACAACCTCCTACATTAAGAATAGAAGGAGCATATTGCAAAGATTGTGGTAGGGAGCATTTGATCAAGGATTGCCCAAAAAATCCCCAAAAACAACAAAACACACCTAATAACATACCACTAAAAACAGTCAGTATCATGGAACAGGAAGAATTGAGTGACATTGACTTAGTGGATGTAAATGTTGTAACAAGGTCACAAACAAAACAACAAGGAACAACTAAGGAACAAAATGAAGGATCAATCTCAAAGGTGAAGAAAAATAGACAAAAAGGGAAATGGGAAAGGAAACAGAAAATGGGTAAAAATAGTGAAGAAGAAAATAGGGAACAATCAAACAGTACTTCTCCTCAAAAGACACAGACCCAGTTGGAAATAGGAAAATCAAAAAGTCTAGACACTCTGATAAAAGCATACAAAGGAAGAATTCAAGAGGGACCAAGCCCTGCTGATCATACAATGGCTTATCCTATGCCAGATTTAGAACATGAAAGAATGCAGAAGTGTAAACAGATCATTCAGGAAGTAAAACTCAAAATAGGGGAAGAAGACATTTCTCAAAAAACAATGGAGGAATCTGAGACAACAAAAACAAGAGGAAAGAGTATCAAGGAAGAAAATCCACAAGTAACACTCCAAGTGAATGTAGACAAAAGATGCACAATTCTGTATCACACCACATGGGAGGAGTTAATGAAACAAAATCCTCACCTACAGAACCAAGTGAAAAAATGGGAGACAACACCAGAAAATCTTCACCCACAACTACAGGAAATGGAGGAGTTATGGTATATTCCCATTGATAAGATAGGAGGATATTGTGAGGGAGAAGAGGGAAACTCAACTTTAAAAATACAATTTGGTAAAAACCAGGCCAAAGCTATTTTGGATAGTGGATCAGGAGTGGCCATCATGACTAAACAAACTTGGGAGAAATGGGGAAAAAATGAATTATTACCCACAAAAATGAGATTGCAACTTGCCGATGGACATATAGAAAAACCCCTAGGGATATGGGAAAAAGTGATTGTGGACATATGCGGGATAGAGATAGAACATACCTTTGCTATAGTTGAATTCCCACAATCTACTTCATATGAAATTATCCTAGGAAGACCATTCATGAGACAAATGTAAATTGTACAAGATTGGGGTAATGATTGCTTATACCTACAGAGCAAAGGAAGAATAACCAAGGTAAATCTAAGAAATGGGCACTACTGTGACATACCCCCTCAAGAATGGTATAAAATTCATCAGAATCAAGAGTTGAGTGAGGAATCAGAAATGGAGGACCAAGATGAAGCTGAATCATCTGTATGGAGGTGCAATATGATAAGAAATCTGACCAATAGGAAAAGGAGATTAAGAAGAGAGGATTGTGTGGAAGAAAGAGGGCTACAAGATGAGAATTATGTACCTCAACAATTCAAGGATGAGGAATTTGAGCCCTATGGGTGGAATCAAATTTTGGCTACCATGGATCTAGCCAGTGATGAATATGTAGGAGTGGAATTTCAAAATGAAGAAGGATATGATATTTTTCACATTGAAATACAAATGATAAAGGTATCCAGAACAGAAGAGGACATAGAAGAAGAAATGATATTAGAAAAAGGAAAGACACAATTTTTGGAGGAAGTAAAAGCTGAAGATGCTATTAAGGATAAGATCTCAGCTAAGTACAAGAAAAACAAACACAAGGAAACAGAAGAAAATCAGGAAAATGAGAAGAAGACAAGGGAAATGAACAAAGACCAACAATTTGATGTACCAGAAAATTTCAAGACTTATGAAGTGGAAAATAGATTACTTCTCAGAAGGAAACCAAAGAGGGAAAAGAAGAAAGGAGAGGCTTATGATAATGAGGAAGAAACTAAAAAGATCATGATCACTCAAGAGGAGGAAGAAGAAAGACACATCGTAGTGGCGGATGACATGACAACTCAAGAAGAAGAGGCACTAAGAAACTTGGCAAGAAAATATAGGGATGTATTTGCTTATAGTTACAAGGATTTGAAAGGAATTGATCCAAAAATCTGTGAGCATAAGATTCCTATTACACCTGAAGCAAAACCTAGTAAACAGAGACATTACACATTTAATGATAAATACTCTGCTAAGATAAAGGAAGAAATTGACAAGCTATTAGCTGCCAATTTCATCTATGAAATTGAGTATACAGAATAGATATCTTCTATAGTTGTGGTACCAAAAAAGAATGGGAAACTTAGGGTATGCATTAACTTGAAAAAGGTAAATGCAGCAACTATAAGGGATAACTATCCACTGCCTATAACAGATCATCTTCTAGAAAGAGTTGCTGGGAAGGAGGTTTATAGTTTTTTAGATGGTTTTTCAGGATACAACCAGGTCCCTATAGCATTGGAAGACCAACATAAAACTGCCTTCTCCACAGAATGGGGAATCTATGCCTTTAGGGTTATGCCCTTTGGGTTAACCAATGCTCCAGCAACTTTTCAAAGATTGATGTGTCATATCTTCAAAGAGTTCCTGAGAAAGGTGATGGAAATCTATGTAGATGATCTTTGTACTTTTTCATTAAAAAGACAAGATCACTTGCAGGACTTAGAAAATATATTCAGGAAATGCAGAACCTACAGAGTATGCTTAAATCCAGAGAAATGTGTATTCTTTGTGAGACAAGGAAGAATGCTGGGACATATAGTCTCTAAAAATGGAATTTCAACTGATGAGAAGAAAATAAAGGCCATAATAGAGCTTCCAAGACCGACAAGTGTAAAGGAACTTCAAACTTTCATGGGTCATTGTGGGTACTATAGGAAATTTGTACACAAATTTGTTGATATAGCAAAACCCTTATATGCCCTAATTACAAAGTTTGAGTGGACCAAGGAGTGTGACCAAGCCTTTGAAACTCTAAAAACTTGTTTGGTAACAACCCCAATTCTGAAAACACCTCAATGGGACAAAATTTTTCATGTTCATGTGGATGCTTCCAATTATGCTTTGGGATGTGTGTTAGCACAACCAATAGAAGGAAGCAAGTTAGATTTTCCAGTGGCCTATGCTAGTAGACAATTGAATCTAGCGGAGAAAAATTACACAACCACTGAAAGAGAAGGATTGGGCATGGTATTTGCTGTAAAAAAATACAGACATTACCTTTTGGCCAACAAGTTTAAGTTCTTTGTAGACCATCAAGCTTTGTTATATTTGGTAAATAAACCTTGTCACACAGGAAGAATAGTCAGATGGTTTCTATTGTTAATGGAATTTGAGTTTGAAGTGGTAGTCAGACAAGGGAAAACACACTTGAGAGCAGATCATTTATCTCGAATCCAGTCTGAAGAACCCAGTTCACCTCTAGATGACAATCTACCAGACACTTATCTCTTTAAGGTAGAAAGTGTTCCTGAGTGGGCCTTGACTTTAGTACCATTATTAACCATGGGACCTTGTAGAATAATTGGGAATAATGCACACCTAGTATTGCAAAGCAGGAACTTCATGTTACTAGCTGGGCATTTATACCATCTCAACCACACAGGCATATTAGAATATTGCACTCCTGAGGAGGAGCAACAAGAATACCTGAGGAGAGCTCATCATTGGAACCCTTGCACTCATGCTTCTAGGGTAGTCACCCTAAGTAATCTCAATAGGATGGGGGTACATTGGCCTAATAAAATTCAAGATGTATCAAAATACATTGCCAATTGCAAGAAGTGCCAAACATTGCAAGATTCAGAATTCATAACTATGGTTCTAGAAAAATCCAGATTGGAGTGAAAATATCATTGAAGAATTGAGAAGGAAGGAGAAAGGAAAACAAGTGATAGCTGGTACAGATTCAAAAAACTTACAAGTAATCTCTGAGGAATATCAATTGATAGGGGAACAGTTGTATAAGAGAGGAATGGATGGATACCTAAGAATTTGTGTTCCTGAGAATAAATATCTGGAAATGTTGGAAATCGCACACTCTGGAGTGGCAGGAGGACACTTCTCAAGTGACAGAACTGCCAAACTCATTTGATATTCTGGCTTTTGGTGGCCAACACTATTTCTTGATGCAAGAACCTATGTAAAAAGGTGTGATGTCTGTCAAAGGGTAAGTCAACCAAACAGAAGAAATGACATGCCATTGGTTCCATTAATTTCAGCCAGAGCCTTTAGTAAATGGGGATTGGATTTCATTGGACCTATACATCCTCCAGCAAAACAATCCCATGCCGAATACATCATAGTGGCTACAGACTACCTGACAAAGTGGGCTGAGGCCAAAGCCACAAAGAGAAATGATGCTAATACTACTGCCAGATTCCTATATGAAAACATTATCACCAGATTTGGACTTCCAATTGAACTAGTAAGTGATAGGGGGACCCATTTTATAAACCAGATCATAACAAAACATCACTGAATATTTCTTGATCAGTCATAGAAAATCAGCCCCATATCACCCACAAGCCAATGGGCTAGCAGAAAGTACTAATAAAGTACTTTGTACTGTACTATCAAAATTAGTAAACACAAACAGAAATGATTGGGATCTACAACTTAATCATGTCCTATGGGCTTATAGAGTGGCTTATAGAACTGCAATAGGGAGCACACCATTCAATCTAGTATATGGACAAAATGCAGTTTTACCTATGGAATTCCTTATTCCAACATTAAAAGTAGGAAGTCACTATAATTGGACGGGACATGAACTATCAGAAAGAGTGATTGAATTGGAAAAGTTGGGAGCATCTAGACTCCAAGCCATTATGAGTATATATGTGGACAAGAAAAGACAAAAAGCTTATCATGATGTTCACATAAAAGAGAAAGATCTACAGGTAGGAGATCTAGTGCTGGCTTACACAGTCAGAGAACATCAGAAAAAGTTCCAAAAAAAAGGACATGGACCATATATTATACATCAGATGAGCAACAGTGGAGTCATTCAACTAGCTAACATAGACGGAGAAATCATGCCAAACTTTATAAGTGGATGTAGAGTTAAGAGGTATGATTGCCCATTAACTGTTGATGAATGGAGAAGGTTGCAACAAGCCCAAAATAGGAAAAGAGAAGAGGAAGACATTAGAGAAGAAGCTCAACAGGAAGATATGGAAAGGATAAGAAAAATCAATGAGCTTAGGGAAGTCTGTCTGTGTGAATCTCCTCTCAAACCAAAGGAACATGTCCCTGTGATGATAATGGATTTTCAAAATGAAAACATTAGGGTTTTGATAGATTTTGGAGCACAAGTAAATCTGATTAGTTCAGCCCTGGTAAGTAAATTTAACCTAAAAAGAAAAGAAAGTAGAACCCTAATCAAAACATTGGAAGGTCAAATAGTACAGAGCATATCTTCACTGACTATTGAAGTAAAATTTAATGAAGAATATATGAAAATAGACTGTGAAGAATGGCCAGATAATTTGATGACTGAAAAAGTGATTTTAGGTCAACCATGGCTTCAACAAGGTAAAGTGATCTTGGATTTTGAAAAAATGAAGCTTAAATTGAACATAAATGACAAAAGGTTTCTAATATTTCTATTGAGTAATGAAAAACAGGAAATTCCATCAGATGTGCATGATATACACTTTGAAGGATTCACTTTTGCACTTGAGGATACACAGACATTACCAATACAAATGTTAAATAATCAAGCTTCATATGATCTAATCAGCAAAGGATTGGAGGAACAAAGAAGGGTGGTGAGATAAGAAGAAGATGGCAATCATGGCAGGGTTCAAAGAATCAAAGCATCAGAGCAAAAAGCACATGGAATCAAAGTCTACAGCAGGTCTACTCATTAAAACAGGAATCAAGGACAAAAGGGATATGGAGACCAAAAGCTCCTACAAAATACTTATCCAAAGGGAATGATTGGCTACTGGGAACCAGACCAATTAGAGTCAGGAAGTACTGGGTTAAAAAATCAGAATTGTTCCAGTGGAAGAAAGATCATCCGGATTTGAACTATATCTAGAAAATCATAGAAATTATGAAAAAAATACATATTAGACCTGATTTTCTTTTCTAAAAAGAGAATTAGGAGGGGAAGAAGAAAAAGAAAAAAGAAAAAAGAAAAGAAAAAATCATTGCTGAAAAAAAAAGAAAGAAAAAAAATCATTGTTGAAAAAAAGAGAATGAGAAATTGTGAAAAATTGTTTACTTTCTGTTGTTTTCTACAAAAATCATATGTCACAAAGCAAGATCTAGGGAGAAGAATAGTAGAGATCTATTTATTTTTTATGTTTTATTTCTTGTTAGTTAGTTCTTTAGTTAATTTTTTGTTAATTTTTTGTTTTCTATCATTTGATACATGATTTATCTTTCCAAAAGAATGGTTAGGAAAAAGGACTGCACCAGACATCTTGCTAAATCTGTGATGATCACTTTTTGAGTCTTTCCTAGAGAAATGGAATTTATTTTGGATTTTATTTTCATTCTTATGTCATGACATCTAAAAATAAATCCTTACATATTACTCTTTGATTTCTTGTAACTTATGTGGGTAGAGTTTTTCTTTGTGTATTTTACTTTCCTCAGGAAATGGTGAATACAAAGGAGCTGCCAATTCATGACTTCAAGGCAGAATCAGTTGTGCTATCAAGAGGCCATTGGTTTCTGGATAGTGAGGCTGTGGAGGAACAGGTGGACCTAGAGTCAGAAATTAGAAGAAGAAGAATCAGAAATTCCAAAGGCTGAGAAGGTGGTGAAGGAACTTAAGGAGACCCTAAACATCATTGGCCAACACATATTTACAGTAGGAGTAGGAGGATACAAGTATACAATGTTGTGCCAGGAGTTCTACAGGTTCCAAAGAGTGGCAGTTAATATGAAAAGATGGAAGGCAGTAGGACTGCACAGAATATTGGAGGAGCCTATCTTTTTCATTGACTTTGAGAGGGTATCACAAGTAATGAACAGTTTGACAGAAATAGGAAGAGGGAATGATGCCTATTTCAGATGCAAAGTCAAAAACAAGGATATCTAGGAAGTAGGTGTCACTATCAAGGCAGAACACATCAGAGCAGCACTGCAATTCTACACAATGGGAACCAAACTTGATCCGAGTTTTGTCAAAAAGAATAAGGAAACTTACACAAGATATGCAAAATTCACTGATTTTAAAGGAAGGGAGAATGAGGAATATGTTGTAAGGATGTTTTTATAGTATTTTTGTTTTCCAAAACTACCAAGGTACACTATGCCGCATAAGTCAGTGACATTATTGATGTTCAATAACAAAGATAGAACCAAACCTTTTGGAGTAATGGATGTCTCACCATACATCCATGAATAGCTAAAGGAAGCAGCAAAACACTGGGAGCAGAAGAAGTTCATGAATGGGGCCCAGTTCTTAACAAGAATCATTTATCATGTTCTAGGGATGGAAGATCAACTGAAATTGGCTCCAGAAGCACAGTATTTCAGAAATCTTATGGCTGGAATCAAGAGTCCTCCAAGGAAAATGACTGAAAGAGAAACAAAAGGACAAACCCGCATGAGGGGAACATGTATGAAAAGGAAAATGATATCTGAAGAAGTAATTCCTGTAAAGAAAAGAAGGTTGGACCCAAGGAAGGTGGAACTAGAAATGGAGGAAGCCACAAAAGAGGAACATGAGGAGGCACAGAAACAGGTTCAAGCCTCTAGTGAACCACATCCACCCCAGACAAGCAAAGAGCAATTATACACCTATCTAACCAAAGGGAATAATAAGAGAGCTATGTATGAAGCACAATACCAGAAAATGCTGGAAGACTATTCATGCAAAGCTACAGACTGGGTTCAAGAGGAGGTGGAGCACTACGAAGCTCTCCATGATCAAATGATGACAGCTGAAACTGAGGAGGTGTTTGTCAGGAAAGAGGTGGATTTGTTGGCTTATTTTAAGGAATTACAAGGACCTCCAGAGACCAGAACCACTATGGTGGTAAAAAAGAAGGTTCCAAAGAAGCCAATACAAAAGAAGAAATTGACCAAGAAAGGAAAGGGAAAATCTATAACTGAGACTGTTGTCATCAAAGAGAGGGAGGAAGTGATCATGGAAGAAATACAAAAGCCATCCATTGTGGAAGAAGTATCAAGACCCACAAAACCAGAAATAGGAGGGCCTTCACACTTCTCATCTAATTCGGACAGTGATATTGAGAGCTTTCTATTAAAAAGTCTAAATTTGTCAATACCAAACACTCCCAATGTCATTATACAGACCTCTGAGAAACAAAAGACACCTGAGGAATTGAAGAGGAAGTCTCAGGAGAAGCCACTTCAGGAGCAGGCAGAAAAACAGCTCAGTCTGGAAGATGAAAGAAGGATAATGAAGGGAAAAGCAGTACTGATAGAACAAGCAAGTGAAATAAGGGAAGAAGTTAGTTGTGGAATAGTGCATATTGGGATGAAATCTATATGGACAAAACCCTCACATACCTACTTTAAACTGGATGAGAGCATAGAAGAAATAGCCAAGAAGGCACAAGTGTGCAGCTCAGTTACAAAACAAAAAGGCACAGATCAAGATCCACTACAAAAGGCAGAGGAAATATTTGAGGGAGGCAATGTTCAAAAAGTCACAGGGAAAGCAGTAGAAAAGGAGATCATTCAGAGTATAAAGGATGTGCTGCATGATTTGAAGAACAATGAGGAATTCACATCCAATGAGGATCAAGAACAAGAGGTAGTAATGGACCTCATGGACATTGATGAGCAGGAGGAAGGACACAAAGAGGATAGAAGTAATGATCAGGTGAAAGATTTCCAAATAGCTAAATCAGTTCTAGCCCAAGAAAAGGAAAGACAGGAAGTACAAGCAGGTGAATGTCAGGGAAATATTAGTGAGGAAACTGAATACAACTTGTTCCAGAAAACTCTAAGCCAGGAAAAGGAGATGCAAACAAAGGAAGGATATCTTTCTGAAGAAACTCAACAGGTATTGGAGAAAGAAAAGGTACAAGAAATAAAGCTGATCTCAGATGTTTTAGAGCAAAAGAGTTCAGGTCTTCAAGAAGACATGGCAGATTTTGAAACATTGGACACTCAACCAAGCCATGAAGAAAACAAGGCCAAAATTATAGAATATGAGGGAGAAGAGGAAGAGGAGAGTGAATGCAAAGAGGACAAACAACTAGAACCCAAACAAATAGCAATAGAAGGAGGGCTGGAAAGAATCCCAAAGAGTATTAGATCAACATGTCAACTCATTATGAATAACATTGAACAGTTCAGACCCTCTAGCCGAAATATGATCATTTCAGGGATGGTAGCAGAGTCAGAATTTGAAAAAGGCAGTATGGTTATTAAAGAGCATAAAAGGGAAAAGGAGCATATGGCAGAGCAACTAAGGAAGGTGCAAGAGAAGAATGAGGAGCTTTCCAATAAAATAATTGCTTTGGAAGAGCTGGAAGTACAGAAGCAAAACAAGATTCAATACTTAGAAGAAAAGAGTATGCAACTAACAGAGCAGAACAATAAATTGGAAAAAGAATTGAGAAAGATTGAGGGGAGATATAGAACTCTGCAAACTTCCTATCAAATTTTGACTAAAGCTAATGAAGAAATCAATAAGCTGCTATTGGAGGAAGGGCAATTGAAGGAGGAAAGTCAGACAGTCCAGATGACAGAGGGAGAAAAGGAAGGATTACTCAAAGAGATTCAGGAATTACAAAGAGAACTGAAAGAAGCCAAAGAATTAGAAAAGCAGGCTAGTACACATGCTGCTACATCTATGAGAGGCTATAATAAAAGGAAAGAAATGATTGGCAGACAAAGAGAGGAAAGGAACAGAATGAATGGAAAAAAGAAAGAGAATTATGGGCACAACAGAATGGGAGTCTAATGATGATGATAATGTTGGGAGAGGATGGTTGGATGCACTCAAAGATTGAGTAGGTGCTGCTAAACCTGCTTCACACCAGCCCTCTTTGACTCCAGGAATGCTTAGTACACTTGATTAGCTTCCAAATGATATCAAGAAAGCATATGTGTACTTTGCAATTGATATGTGTAATGATCAAATCAAAACAGATAACTTTGCACTTCACAAATCCAAGAAAACTTGCTATTTTGGTATTGACACCTGCTCAGTCTTTCACTCAGTATGACTAGTACACTTACAATTGATCAAATTCCTTCTGGACATATTAAACTAGCTTAACAAGCTACCATTTGCAAGTGGAATCATTCAAATTGATAAACTATGCATAGAGAAATAACTTTAGCAAGTTTATGGTCACTCCCGACTTTTTAGGAGATGTGCAGACAAATACCAGAGACTGCTTCGAAGACGATTTCTTGAAAATGGCTGAACCAAATTTCTTCAAACTTTGTAGTCTTGTAGAATGCTTTGAGCTAGTTCCAACAAGCCTTGAATCACTTGATTTGGTTGAGTAGATCCTGAGATATGCCTTGTTGAAGTTGACAGACTTGGAGTGTATACTCAGAGAATCACAGAGTAGATGAATGTAAGTATTTGTACTAAATCATATAAATGTACATTCCCATTGGTATGATAAACATAGCTCAATGGTACTCAGAGGTGTAGGCTATGGAGTAGACCTCACACACTCAATGATTGATACAGAAATGCCTCGGGATGAGTGAAAAACACCCGTGATTTTTTCCTTGTAGTTTTTATAGGAATTGAGTGATGATTTGAATTTGATTTCAAATCAATCTCCTAGAATCTTTCACCTAAAAGTTGATTGAGATATTCTCTCAATTAATCAACAACCTTTTCCACGACTTCCAATCAATTAGGTGTTATTACATAAAATGCCAAGTCACTAAGACTTTTACAAGAGATAAAATGGTAAGAACTTATAAGCATAAGTTCCTATGATCCTTCTCACATGTTGAGTCTTCAAGATAATATCCAAGCCAAATTGTGAAGGCTCGAATTGCACCAACAGCTCCCTCTCAAGCCAAACATTTTGGCTCAAATCTTCATCCTCATTCTTCAATCACATCCTGCAATCCAATCATGGATTTGAATCTCCATAACTTGTTTCCATCCAAAGCTTTAGTGAGTAAATCTGCACATTGCATGTTAGTAGACACATAAGTCAACTGAATGTCTTTGCTTAGTAACTTTTCTCTCACATAGTGGTAATGAACCTCTATGTGCTTTGTTCTAGCATGATATATTGGATTAGCTGCAAGGTGAAGTGAACTTGTGTTATCTCCAAGGATAATTGGTGGCCTTGTATATAGGCCTAACTCTGTATACAAAAGCTTTAACCAGATAGCTTCCTGAGTAGCATTTGCTAGCCCTCTATACTCTGCTTCAGTAGATGACAAAGCTACTGTAGGTTGTTTCTTGGCTGACCAAAAAATAGGTTTATCACCTGCAAAACATATGTATCCTGATGTGCTCCTCCTGTCATCCTTGCATCCTGCCCAATCTGCATCTGAATATACTTTAATATCAATGTCTGATGTATAAGGAAAGTACAAACCATGGTTCTGAGTTCCCTTTAGATACTTCAAGATCTTCTTTGCTGCCTCTAGGTGAGGTACCCTTGGTTTGTGCATGAATTGGCTTAGCACACTCACACCATATGCTATGTCAATTCTGGTTAAGGTAGCATAATTCAGACTACCTACCATACTTTGGTATCCTGTAATGTCTTGGACTTCATCACCTTCATGAGCACTAAGCTTTAGGTTGACCTCCATTGGAGTGCTTGAGACTTTAGCTTCCTGCAAATTAAACTTCTTGACCATATCCTGTACATACTTCTTTTGAGTAATATATATACCTGAATTAGTATACACTAATTCAAGACCTAAGAAGTACTTCAATAATCCAAGATCATTGATCTTGAATTCCTTCATCATCTATCCTTTGATGTGTCTAATCCCATTGACATTATTGCCTGTAATGATGATGTCATCAACATAAACACACAAGTATATTACCTCTGTACTACTCCTTTTTATAAAGAGAGAAGTGTCTGCTGTACTCATCACAAATCCTTGGTCTTGGAGGTAGGTTGTCAACCTGTAATTCCATGCTCTAGGTGCCTGCTTCAATCCATATAGAGCCTTCTTCAATTTACAAACATAATTTACCTTCTTGGAATCTTCATAGCCAGGTGGTTGTGACATGTAGACTTCTTCACATATCCATCCATTCAGGAAAGCATTCTTGACATCCAATTGATACATGTTCCAATTCTTGGATGCAGCTACACTCACTAGTACTCTGATTGTTGGCATCTTAGCCATAGGAGAAAATGTCTCCTCATAATCAATGCCTTGGGTTTGTGCAAAGCCCTTGGCTACCAACCTAGCTTTGTACTTGTTGATTGTACCATCTGAGTTCCTCTTGAGTTTAAAGATCCATCTGGATCCTATCACCTTCATAGAGTCCTTCTTGGGTACCAAGTCCCATGTGTCACTCTCCTTAAGAGCCTCTATTTCTTCATCCATAGCTCCTTTCCATTCTGGTTTGGTGATTGCCTCTTCATATGTACCTGGTTCTTCATTCAACAAATCCTTTGCAAGATATACAGAATGCTTAGTTACAAGAGAAGTGTCATACCCATATCTGATAGGCTTCTTACTTTCTCTCTGAGATCTCCTCATTGCTTGAGTTGAGGATTCTGGTATATCCTCTAGTTTCTTCATTTTCATCTTTCCTTTGGACTTCCATGCCTTGAATTCCTCAAGGTTAATTGTGTCATCATCATCTGAACTTGAGTCTTCTTTCTGGATTGGTTCCTCCTTGGTGAGCTTCGGGAAGTCTTCTTCCATGTCATAAGGTAGTCTAACCTTCCTGCATTCATTCTCATACCATGAGTCATTCTCATCAAAGATGACATCTCTGCTTACCTTGAAACCTTTGTTTGAGGGGTTGTAGAATCTGTACCCTTTCTGGTTCAAGTCATAACCAATGAAGATACATTTTTCAGCTTTAGGGTCCAGCTTTCCCCTTACCTGTGAGGGAATATGCACATATGCAATACAGCCAAAGATTTTGCAATGATCCAATGATGGTCTCTTACCATGCCAAGCTTCATAAGGTGTCATTCCATCAAGTGACTTTGATGGCAACCTGTTAATGAGATAGGTGGCAGTAGATACACTCTCTGCCCAAAGATAATTTGGTAATTTCTTTTCATTAAGCATAGACCTAGCTGTTTCTACAATGAGTCTATTCCTTCTTTCAGCTACCCCATTTTGTTCAGGTGAGTACCTTGTGGTTATCTCCCTCTTGATGCCTCTTTCCTGTAAGAAATCTTCAAACTCATTGGAGAAGTATTCACCTCCTCCATCTGACCTTAGCCTTTTCAAGTTTCTACCTGTTTGATTTTCAACTAGTGCAAGATATTTTTTGAAACAATTGAATACTTCATTTTTATGCTTCATAAAGTATAACACAGTCCATCTGCTATAATCATCAATGAAGGACACATAATACCTTGATCCTGAAATGGAGGGTTCCTTGCTAGGTCCCCAAACATCTGTATGCACTAATTCCAGATAGTCTTCATGCATAAATCCTTTCTTTGAATAGGGTAATCTGTGTGACTTGCCAAATTGACAAGCTCCACACTTGTATATCATGTGTTGCTTGGATACATTAGGTATCCCAAGCACACATTGATCCCTGCACATTTGCTTTATGGTCCTTTCACCTATGTGACCTAACCTCTTGTGCCAAATTTCCAATTCTGAAAGTGTTTGATCCTTGTAATTGTATAAAGCAATATTTTTGGTGTCTTCTACCTCAAAAGTAAACAATCTACCTGATTTTTCTCCCTTGGCTATCCTTCTGAATCCATGTCTTGGGTCCTCCACATATGCTCCATGTTGATTGAACCTGACCTGTAAACCTTTTTCCACAATCTGACCTACACTCATTAAGTTCTTGGTGATAGTTGGGACATAAAGTACTCTGCTCAATAAGTTCTTATTACCATCACTAGTCTTTACATTACCAATCTTTACAACAGAATGCTTAGTATCATCACCTGTCTGCACTTGATGTTTGCCCTTGGGTTCTTCCAAATCAGAGAGTAGTGCCACATTACCAGCTACATGGTTAGAACACCCTCAATCAATATAAAATAAATGATCATCATTTGTACCTGCCTTGGAGGTCATATTCATGATCAATAGGGAGTCATCTTGCTCCTCTGTGTAGTTGTTGTAATCCCTTCTATTTCTGAATCCACCTTGGTAGTTACTATTGTGGTTGTGGTTGTAATTGTTGTTGTACTGATTGTTGTATCCATTGTAGCCTTGGTGTTGGTTGAACCTGCCTCTACCTTGAGAGTATCCACCTCTTTGATAGCCTCTTCCTCTATGATTCTTATAGTTTCTGTAGGATTCATCTGTGGTATGGTTAGACAATCCACAAATGTTGCATGGTGATGAGTTGTAGTGTCTACCCCTACCTGACTTACCTCCTCTGCCTCTACCTCTTGAAGATCTACCTCTCCCTGCATAATTAGCTTGGGAGGTAGAGCCTTCTTCTTCTTGCTTCTTCCCTTTACCTTTATCCTTAATCTTCTTATCAGTGTATAAAGCAGAGGGGTTGTTACCTTTTGATTGCTCTCCATTCCTTGTAAGCTTTGATTCATGTGTGAAGAGTTGACCAATCAGAGTTGTTAAATCAAGAGCATGTATGTCCATGTATAGATCCATTGCTGTGGTAAAGCTCTCCCATTTGTCATCAACTTTTAGTCCATTGATTACCTGCCTTACTATTTGTTCCTCTTCAATCTCCTCTCCAATACTTGCAAGCTGGTCTGCAATGTCTTTGACCCTAGTGACAAAGTCTGAAACTGATTGCTTTGATTGCTTCCTAAGAGTAGTGAATTCAATCCATAGTTGATTCTTTCTAGCCCTTGTACTTGATGAAAAATATGTTGACAAGGTTTCCCAAGTTTCTTGGGAAGTCTTGCAATTCCTTATGTGAGGTAAAAGGAAATTAGATATAGAGTTAAGAAGATATGACCTTGCCAATGCATCTTTTGCACACCATGTGTTGAGCCTCTCTTGCTCTTCCTTGGTGGGTAGGCCTCTGGCTTTGAATGAGGGCAATTCCTCATCTCCTGATATGAATCCAAATAAGCTTCTTCCTTGTAGATAGGTCTTCATCCTTAGAGACCAAGCTTGGTAATTGTTCCTGTCCAATTTGTCAATGAATGAAGGAAAACCATCTCCCATGTTACCTTATTTGCTCTGATACGAATGTTGGGAGAGGATGGTTGGATGCACTCAGAGATTGAGTAGGTGCTGCTAAACCTGCTTCACACCAGCCCTCTTTGACTCCAGGAATGCTTAGTACACTTGATTAGCTTCCAAATGATATCAAGAAAGCATATGTGTACTTTGCAATTGATATGTGTAATGATCAAATCAAAACAGATAACTTTGCACTTCACAAATCCAAGAAAACTTGCTATTTTGGTATTGACACCTGCTCAGTCTTTCACTCAGTATGACCAGTACACTTACAATTGATCAAATTCCTTCTGGAAATATTAAATTAGCTTAACAAGATACCATTTGCAAGTGGAATCATTCAAATTGATAAACTATGCATAGAGAAATAACTTTAGCAAGTTTATGGTCACTCCCAACTTTTTAGGAGATGTGCAGACAAATACCAGAGACTGCTTCGAAGACGATTTCTTGAAAATGGCTGAACCAAATTTCTTCAAACTTTGTAGTCTTGTAGAATGCTTTGAGCTGGTTCCAACAAGCCTTGAATCACTTGATTTGGTTGAGTAGATCCTGAGATATGCCTTGTTGAAGTTGATAGACTTGGAGAGTATACTCAGAGAATCACAGAGTAGATGAATGTAAGTATTTGCACTAAATCATATAAATGTACATTCCCATTGGTATGATAAACATAGCTCAATGGTACTCAGAGGTGTAGGCTATGGAGTAGACCTCACACACTCAATGATTGATACAGAAGTGCCTCGGGTGAGTGAAAAACACCCGCGACTTTTTCCTTGTAGTTTTTATAGGAATTGAGTGATTATTTGAATTTGATTTCAAATCAATCTCCTAGAATCTTTCACCTAAAAGTTGATTGAGATATTCTCTCAATTAATCAACAACCTTTTCCATGACTTCCAATCAATTAGGTGTGATTACATAAAATGCCAAGTCACTAAGACTTTTACAAGAGATAAAATGGTAAGAACTTATAAGCATAAGTTCCTATGATCCTTCTCACATGTTGAGTCTTCAAGATAATATCCAAGCCAAATTGTGAAGGCTTGAATTGCACCAACAGATAGAAGAATTACAGAGGAAATTGAATAAGCCACAAATCCAGGAAGAAACACATATGGAAACCACACATGCAGAAGAATATGGGGTAGACAATATTGAGGGAATACAACATGACAATGAACCAGCAGACAAAAGAGCAGAAGAAGAATATTCAGAGGATTTTGTGAAGAAATTGCTGACAAGTAGAGATTCTAGAATGGAGTTCATCAGAAAGATGCATGATGAGTATGAAGAACAAATTGTCACATTCGCATTAAATAAGGGAATCAATCCAGATCAGCATCACTGGGAAGCAGATGGATTGGGGATACCATTTTGTATGATTTTGGAGAGTATAAAGAACTACCAGATGGCCAGAGTTGGGCTACCTCCAAACAAATACCTTGAGTATGAAGAGGACATCAATGTCACTAAAGAACTATTTGAAAGAGCGAACCCTAAGTGGAGAAATAAATGGTTGGATGCCAACAAAGAATGTAGGAAAATCTGGAAAGAGGCACCTCTTCATTTAAAGATCAATCCAGCTTATTGTCCACTGGCACGAAGGAGAGAATGGACAGTTTTTTGGGATAGAAGAAAAGAAGGTCAAATTCCACCCAAGTGGTTGAATTTCCCTAAAATAGCAGGACTAAAGGCAGGCACATGGCCTACCAAGAGTTATATGGTGAATACTGCTGAGTCTGTGATAACTACATACAAAGATGTCAATGACCCTGCTTGCATACTACTTATAAGAATAATGAGGTTAATTTTGGCCTGTATAGAAACTTATACTGACACAGATATTAGAACCTTGAATTATATCGGCTTTAATTCTCCAACAGACGCCTTATTATTTGATTTGAGCGAAACGCCTGACAGAATCTGCTTAATGGCATAACACAGCAGAGTGATATTTTTGGGCAGTCATTACTTACAGATTTTTGAAAGATGCCTTTGGTTACGGGTTTTTTGAGAGGGAGTCAGAGATTTTTGGAAATTTATCAGTTATTACAAAATCCAGACTTACTGCATATGAAGCTGCATATACAGAGTACTTGAAGAAGGATGTCATAGATAAACCAGAAGCTGCAGTACAGTGGAGGAAGGCATTATTTGAGATGGTCAATAATTTAAATATAACAGAAAGAAAAAGTCATGATTTGCTATCACAAGTATATCAAAGAAAGAAGAAATGAAGAAAAGTGATCAGTACAGAAGAGCAGGAAGATCTTTCGTCAGGAGCCGAAAGGCTTAGGAGGGGAAGGATGTTGGAAGATGCATTTTTGGAAACATTTTTGAAGAGAAATAATTGTAAAATGATAGAAATTTGTAAAAATATTTATGCAATTGTTGTAAAAATAAGGAAGAGTCTTCCTTATGTAGGATAGAATCTTATGTATTTTTTCTAGAATTTTTGGAAACTCCTAGTTAGCATATTTTTAGAATAATAGAGGAAAGGACCAAAATTCAAGTATGAAAAGGGACACTTGAAAATGTATAAAAGCTAATTTCCTCTATTATGAGGGGGTTGGTTAATCATTTGTGTACATGCTATCCAAGTGAATAGAGAAGGAGTTTCTGCTGAAAATCGTGTTTCTCCTCTTCTATGTGGTTTCTTTGATTTGTGAGTCTTATTCATGTGTATCCATGGAGATTTGTGAGCTTTTATTGTGTAAATCTGTAGAATGTGTATGAAGAGAGCTGAATACTGTTGTGTTGAGTGATGAGTTGATGAAGAATGGTGCTGGAGCTGAAAATCGTCTGTTTGCACAAAATCGCGATTGTCTCGTCTGTATGATCCAGGTGATATTTTTTTATTTTGATTTCATAATTGTGTTCTGCTGATAAAATAGCATGGAATAGACACCAAGATTGTAGAAAATGGTGGAGATTTGCTCAAGTTAATCCAAACCCTAGAAATTCCTCTTCATCTTCACTATTCTCAGAATTCCAGCCATTATTCTCTTATTTATTGGATTCTATCATCTTGAAGGGGCTGTGGTCTCAAGAATACTTCCAGGATTGACAAAATAAAGATGTCTTGTTGATTCTTTATGCTAAATGATTGGAGAGGACAACCCCAAAGATCAATAACAAACACACATACATGCATACATATGCATACATAATGCATATGCATATGCATACAATGTACATACATACTTACATGCATACATAATGCACATGCATATATACATACACACACACACAGACAACATACACACATACACATACACACACACAAACACATACATACTCATAGATACACACACATACACATAGACACACACACATACACACATAATGATGCATACACACACATACACATGCATACACACATACAGACACATGTACACACACATTCACACACATATATGCATACACACACATAGAGAGACATACACACACATACACATACATGCATACATATTGCATATGCATATGCATACATACATACTTACATGCATACATAATGCACATGCTTACATACACATACATAATGCATACACACATACACACATATGCATACATAATGCATATTCATATGCATACATAATGCATATGCATATGCATACATAATGCATATGCATATGCATACATAATGCATATGCATATGCATACATAATGCATATGCATACATAATGCATATGCATACATAATGCATATGCATACATAATGCATATGCATACATAATGCATATGCATACATAATGCATATGCATACATAATGCATATGCATACATAATGCATATGCATACATAATGCATATGCATATGCATACTTACATACTTATATGCATACATAATGCACATGCTTACATACACGTACATAATGCATACACACACACATACACACATAGACATATACACACATAATGATGCATACACACACATATGCATACATACATGCATACACATACACACACATAGATACATACACATAAACACATACACACTCATAGACACACACACACATACACATAGACACACACACATATACACACACATAGACACATAGACACGTAATGATGCATACACACATACACATGCATACATAGACAACATAATGATGCATACACACACATACATATGCATACACACACATATGCATACATACATGCATACACATACACACATAGACACATACGCACACATAGATACATACATACACATAAACACATACACACTCATAGACACACACACACACACACATACACATACACACATAGACACATACACACATAATGATGCATACACATACATATGCATACACACACATATGCATACATACATGCATACACATACACACACATAGATACATACACATAAACACATACACACTCATAGACACACACACACATACACATAGACACACACACATATACACACACACATACACACATAGACACATACACATGTAATGATGCATACACACATACACATGCATACATAGACACACATAATGATGCATACACACACATACATATGCATACACACACATATGCATACATACATGCATACACATACACACATAGACACATACACACACATAGATACATACATACACATAAACACATACACACTCATAGTTGGGAAAAATCACTTCATTCATTTTGTTTAGGAGGATATGCAAAGAGTTGCATGTTGTTCTCTAATCTCAAATGACAAGATCTCCATCCTTTTTTTATCAGCTTTTAGCTTCAATTACATGAAACCCTAGATAAATTGTCTACTTTTTGTTTGGGGAAAATTTCAAAAATATATAATAGACAAAATAAAAAAAATCAAGGGAACTGAGGGAAACAAAGGGATAACATCAGTGAACTACCGATAATCAAAAGAGCCAAGGAAATGAATAAATAAAGTTAGAAGGGATTTCTTTTCTACATTGTCTTTTGTGAAAAAATCACTATTCTTTTGGTTTTGCAAGTACAAAAGAGTGGGAAAGTGGTGTTTGGACTTCAAAGGAAGGTATTGCATTAGAAGAAGTGAAAAAATTTTCAAAAGAAAAGGCGAAACCTAAAATCACAATTTTCTACAGAAAATCATGATTTTTTGCAAAAAACCATGATTTTCTATTAATGGTAAGATCATTCAAATTTTTGGGCAACTTGAAAATTTTTGATTGTGAAGTAAGGAAGAAATAATACTAAGTTCATATCAAAAGGAAAACTTGAAATTTCATAACATGAAGTGAAAATCGCGATTGTGAGCAGGAGCTATAAAACAAGGACTTATAAAAACTTCACTTCAATTGTGACTAGTGAAAGTGATTGAGTGAGAGAGAGAGCATCATAATCGTGTCTTGCAAAACAATTATTTCCAGTGGCTCAAAGTTATCCAAATCAAGGTAAAGAAAGTTTTTGAATTATACAATATGCTTGGCTAATAAAACTTTTGCAAAAAAAAATTGATTAAAATCAATTTTTTATAAAATCATGATTTTCAAAAAAATGCATTTGGATGATGATAAGATAAATGTTTGATAAGTTTCATTTTTTCCATGGATAGAGAATCACGATTCAACTTCAAAAAACATAATTTTTAGTGAAAATCATGATTTTCACGATTGTGTCTAAAAATCGCCATTGTGAAGCTCAAAGTTTCACAATTTTGACCTCACAATCGCAAAAAATCACAATCATATAAAAATGCAATTGTGAGTTGAAAAAAACGATTTTGAGTCTCAAAATCGTGATTCTCAGTTGGGAATCATAATTTCTCAAAATTGCATTTTTTTTGTTTGAAAACTATGACTCTGAAGGTTAAAATTTCATAATTTTGACCTCTCAAAATTGAAATTTTCAATTGAAAAACATGATTCTCTATACATAATCATGGTTTTTCAAAATTGAACAAACACAAGATTTTCTTCACATAAAAATATAAAAAAAAAAATTTACAAAGCCACAGAATTATAAAAATTAAGAAAAAGTCTTAATTTTCTACCAAAAATGTGATTCTCAGTCAGAATTGTTATTTTTCTGCAAAGTTGCCAAACTTGAAAAATCAAATGAGCATGCAAAAGTAATAAAAACTTTTGACTTAAGGAGCTATATTTGGAAAGGAGAGGCAAAGATCAAGTAAAACAAATATCTAACCCTAGTTTCCTCAAACAAATTAGGGTTCATTTGGGAATAGAGCAAAGCTGAATGAAATTGAGATCACGAGTCATTGTAGACCATAGCTAAAGACCTAGTAAGAATTGGGTGCAACAAAACACAAGAGAAAGTGAAGAATATCCAGATCCTTCAAAGACAAATATGGAAAACATAAATGGTGAGGTAGAAACCTCTGACATTGTAGACTATAGGAACATCCTCAAATACTTGTATACAAATAGGTTTGGAGCCTATCTGTATCAAGATGGCTTGCATAAGGATCTCATTACATTGAGAAACTTAGAAATAGCTATAAATTTGATGCCAGTGGCTCAATTTAAAGATGGAAGCTATGAGGATAGGCAAGGATGCGTCTATATCTTCACAAATGATCCTAAATTTACAAATGATTTGGCTCAATACTAAGAGAAAGGAGCATGGGAACAAAATCTAGAACAACCTAAGATTCCTAGAACTAGTAGGAATAATACTCTAATAGAGCCACAAAGGGAGAAAAGGCAACAAACTTCACCTAATCCTTTCCCGAGGGAAGGAGAAGCTATGCATGAATTTCCCATAAAAAGTAGACATGAGTGGAATAACACTAGAAGAACTATGAGACTATATCAAGTAGAAAAGTGCATGAAAAATCATTATGATGGATCTTGAGATCCCCATGACCATGTAACTGAATATAAACAAATCCTCAGAGTAGAAGAAACACTAGATTGTAAAACACAATTTGAAGCATTTGGACTGACTCTATCAATATCTGCTTTGACATGGTTTCTGCCATTGAGAAAAGAAATGCTCATGGACATAGAAGGATTTTTGGAAGGATTCATAGGAGAATTCTCTAAAACAAGGATTAAACATAGCACTACTACATTGATCCACACATTTAGGCAAAAAAATAATGAAAGTGAAAGAGAGGTAGCAAGAAGATTCAGATAATATTTGGATAGATTCCCTAGGGATGAAAAACCATCAATGCCTAAAAGAGTTTCTTTATTCATAGAGGGATTCAATAATGCACAATTGAGGACTATGGTTTGCTATAGAAGATTCATGACCTAGATTCATGTGTGAAGGAAGCCATTGATTTGGAAGATAATAAAGGGAATGATCTTCAAATTTTTGACCAACAAAGAAACAATGAAACCAAATTAGCACCAATAGAAGAGTTAACCAATGCCATAGCTAAAGCTTTAGGAGCTATAGCTAGAGCAGATATAGTTAATCCTATCATGGCACACATTAAGAAATGTTATGTGTGTGTAGAGAACCATCCTACACACAGTTGTAATCATCAAAAGCCACAACATTGACAAGATAGAAGAGCACTCAAGTATTGTACTTTATAGAAGAAAATGGACAAATCATACTAGGGATGAGTGTTTCTACAGCAAACAACTTGTGAGGGAAAGGGATTACCAAGTTCAAACAAGTCAACATTGAGATAGAGATTTTGTGGAGCAACCTAGACATGTTCTAGGACAATAATCACCTATACCAACCAATGTAGTACCAGTAAATATGCTCCAATGGAAGAAAACTTGGAAAGTTCATTAGTACCATCTAAGGAGTACCTTAAAGACTACCATAATCATCCATAAGATTATTTAGAACAACATAGTTGGGAGTATACATATGATAAGGAACCAGATCTTCAAGCATTGGATTTAGGTAATGGTAGAATTGAAATGGATGCAACAACATTCATGTACATAGCCAACAATTATATGTCAAACCCAAAAGCCTAATTCAAAACAACATAGACGGTGATGTTATAGGTGTGGGGGAGACCTTTTTGTGAGAGAATGCACTCAACCACCTACCTTGAAAGTAGAAGAAGCTTGCTCTAAGGATTGTGGAAGAGAACACTTAATTAAAGATTTCCCAAAAAATCCACAAAGACAAAACATAAACTCTCACATTCCTCTAAAATCAATGGAGATTCTAGAGAGTGTAGAAGATGAGCAAAACTAAGTAACACCCATACAAGTAGTGACAAGAGCACGTGCAAGAGAACACAAAATAACACTAGAAGAGGATAAGAATGAATTCAAAAGGAATGGTTCATGGAAATAAAGGATAGCTAAACAAAAGGCCAAGTGGGGGAAAAGAGGACATAGACCAACATTCAAAAGATAGTGCAAGATCCAGATCTAACACAAAATAAGAACTGTAATCATGTACAGAAATTACCAAAGCAACCAGACACTTTAATGAAGGCATACAAAGCAAGACTAGAGGAAGTACCAAGTATTGTACACCACCAAAAAGTATACCCCATGCTTGACCTAGAAGGAGAAAGAATGATACTATATAAGGAACTAATATAGAAAACCTAGCAATTATTTGAGCAAGAAAATATAGAAACTCCAATTAAAAACAAAGGAAATATACAAGAAAACATATGCGAGGAGTTTTTAGAAGAAAGATACAAGGACAACATGATATACACAATGAGCAACAAGAGGAACAAAAGAGAAATCCACAAAATGAGGAGGACATATTGTTGAAATTGCAAGTCAAAATATCTGATCATTGCAAGATTCTATGCCAATGGACTTTAGGAGAAATTATTATTGAAAATACTCACTTCCACTGTCTCTTAACAAAATCAGTAGAAATCTCTAGTACTGATACAAATATAGAACCAATCATGCAGAACACCGATAGATAAAATTGGGGGATACGAAGGAGAAGAGGGAAATACAATACTCTTAGTCCATTTTTGTGAAAAACAAACAAATGCTATTTTAGATATTGGAGCTGGTGTAGCCATCATGAATAAAAGAACTTGGGAAAAAAGGGGGAGCTCAACCACTTCACTCTACTAAAATGAAACTTCAATTTGCATATGGGCACATAGAAACACCACTAGGGATATGGGAGAAAGTGATAATAGAAATATGTGGAATTGAAGTTGAACACACATTTGCAATAGTAGAATTTCCACAGACCTCCTATGAGATTACCCTAGTAAGATCCTTTATGAGGCAAATGCAAGTTGTTCATGATTGGGGAAAAGATTGTCTTTATCTCCAAAATCAAGGGAATATCACCATAGTTAATATGAGAAGAGGAAGTTATTACAACATATCTCCAAGAGAATGGAACAAAGTACATGATGAACATGGAAGTGTGACATATTCAAATGATACCTTGTCATTTGAAGAATTAGTCTCTGTTCTGTTGCAGGAAGATCAATCCAGGCAGAATAGGTCCATTATGCGTGTTGCAGATCAAGCTTTCTTGGCTAGTCAGAAGGGCAAAGGAAAATGGAGCTCTTCTACTAGTAAGCAGAAATTTGCAAATGCTGCACAATCGAAGAACCAGGATAAAGATGAGAAGAAATCAGAAAAGCAGAAATTGTTCTGCAAGTACTGTAAAGGAAATGATCATATTATAAAGAACTGTCCAAAACTGGCTGCTAAAGAGGCAAAGAAGAAAGAGGCTGGAATGGTTGTTGCAGAGGCCTCTACACCAAAAACAGAGTCTGCAAATCTTGTGCAGGAAGAAGAATGGGTGTTTACTACTGTCTGCAGTTTTGACCCATCTTCTCATGATCAGTGCATGTCTGTAGTAGACTCAGATGTTTGGTACTTTGACAGTGGGGCGACCAAACATATTACCTCGCAGCGCAGTTTCTTCTCTTCACTTTTTCTTCTCTTCACTCGAGCCTGCCCCTACTGGGAATACTGTCACATGCGCCAATAACTCCTCTTATCCTGTTATGGGAGTTGGTAAGATCATTCTGACTACTGCTGATGGTAGTTCTTTCACTTTGTCAGATGCTTTATTTGTGCCAGGGATCAAAAAGAACCTGTTATCAGTTTCTGCATTAGCCAAGATTGGCTTGGTTGTGAAATTCATTGATGATAGGTGTACAGTCCATGATCTCTCAAATGGCGATGTGATTATTGCTTCTGGCATTTTATGTCGTGGGCTGTATAAGCTCATAGACTATGAAAGATCTGTGAATGATTTGGCATGTGCAGTTCATGATGCTCAGGCTATGTCAGATGCAAAGCTTTGGCATGCACTCTTTGGTCATCTGAATTTTGCTAGTTTGTTGCGCCTGCAGAAATCTGAAATGGTGTCCTCTTTGCCCAAACTTGAGGCCCCTGGAAAACATGTTTGTGAAGGCTGTATTTTGGGCAAAATGCAGCATTCTTCCTTTCCAAAAGATGGTTCAGTTCGGGCTACGCAAAAATTGTAGCTTGTACATAGTGATGTCTGTGGTCCTATGGAGACACCCTCTTTTGGAAATTACCTTTACTTCGTGACTTTCATTGATGATTTTTCTAGGCATGCATGGGTATATCCACTCAAAGCAAAGTCCGAAGTGTTCATGTGCTTCAAACAGTTTTTGGTTTTGGCTGAAAATATGTCAGCATGTAAAATGGGCACCCTCCGTTCTGATCGGGGGGGGAATATATGTCTTCAGATTTTAATGCATTTCTGGTTGAACATGGGATAAAACACCAACACCAGTGTACAGTGCCGTATACACCTCAACAGAATGGATATGCTGAACGAAAGAACATGTCACTCATGGAGATGGCAAGGTGCATGGTCAAAAGTCAGGCTTTACCACATAGTTTCTGGCTTGAGGCTGTCATGTGTGCAGCATATGTACTGAACAGGTGTCCCACTAAAGCGTTGCAGTCTATCACTCCATATGAGGCTTGGCATGACCGCAAGCCATCTGTTGCTCATCTGCGTGTTTTTGGTTGTTTGGCATATGCATTAGTGCCTGAACAACATCGTAGAAAATTGGATGATAAGGCAGTAAAATGTATTTTTGTTGGGTACAGTTCTGAAAGTAAAGGCTATCGTCTGTATCATCCACAGACTAAATGCATTCTGGTTAGCCATGATGTTGTCTTTGTGGAAGATGCTATTCAGCCATTGCTTTCATGTACTAAGGAGACATCTGTTAGCTCCAAAGACATGTATAATAATTTGATGCCTCTTTTTACAGGTGGACAGGCTAGTGCTGGTGCTAATGAGGCAACTTCTCAGCCTTTGCAGGTTTCATATGATGATGCAGATCATTCCATTTCTGATGCAGATTTACATGATGCACTTGTTGATGAGAGAGGTGATATTGAGCAAGCAAAAACTATGCCAAAATGGCTGGTGCAGACTTTGCGTGACAGCAAATTAGATGCACCTTTGTCATATCGTACTCGTTCAGGCTCTCATAGTGCCTCCTTTGCATTAGATTGCTATGCTATGGCTGCATCTAGTCTCTGTGATGAGAATGAGCCTGTTTCTTTTGATGAAGCACAAAATTCAGAAAATTGGATGGCTGCTATGCAATCTGAATATGATGCTATAATGAAGAATGGTACATGGTCTTTATGTGACTTGCCTCCTGGCAAGAAGGCCATTGGCACTAAGTGGGTATACAAGCTGAAGCGTAAACCTGATGGTACAGTTGACAGGTATAAGGCTAGGCTTGTTGCAAAGGGTTATGCACAGGAAAAAGGCATTGATTTTGATGAGACCTTTGCACCTACATGCCGTATGACTACTGTTCGGAGCATTTGTGCACTTGTAGCCCATCATGGTTGGAATGTACATCAGTTGGACATTAAAACAACATTTCTGAATGGTGACTTGCATGAAGAAGTGTATGTTTTTCAGCCCCGTGGCTTTGTGCAGAAAGGGCATGAAAACCAGGTTTGCAAGTTAAAGAAGGCATTATATGGTTTAAAGCAAGCACCACGTGCTTGGTATGAGAAGATACATGCCTATCTGATTGCACATGGTTTTGAGAAAAATCCAACTGAAAGCACCTTATATGTTAAACGTGCTAATGATGTGCTTCTGATCATTGTTGTCTATGTTGATGACATGCTGCTCACTGGTCCTATTGAGACACATATTGCTGATTTTAAGGCTGATTTGCATGCCTCATTTGAGATGTCTGATTTGGGGCATTTGCGTCACTATTTGGGCATTCAGTTTATGCACATTGATGGTGGAATGGCTTTGTGTCAAACGAAATATATTGACACATTATTGCAGCGTTTTGGCCTTGAAGACTGTAAGCCTATTGCCACTCCTATGGAGACAAGTTTACGATTGAGTCTTCATGATGCTGGAGATGCATTTGATGCTGTTCTCTATCAGCAGGCTGTTGGATGCTTGATTTACTTATGCATTACTCGGCCAGATATTTAGTTTGCTGTCTCACAGATGAGCAGGTTTATGCATTGCCCAAGAGTCACGCATTGGAAAGCGGTTAAGCGCATCTTTAGCTACTTGAGTGGTACTCGGCTACTTGGGTTGTTTTATCCCAAGGGGGGATCACTACCGCCAGATTTGCATGCTTTTTCTGACTCAGATTGGGCTGGTTGCTATGACACTCGTGTGTCCACCAGTGGTTTTTGCTTCATGCTTGGTAGCTCATGTATATCTTGGTTGAGCAAGAAGCAGCCTACTGTGGCCACTTCCAGTTGTGAGGCTGAGTATAGGGCAGCTTTCACAACGACTGTTGAGTGTGTGTGGCTCAGATGCCTTATGGCTGATTTGGGTGTTGGCCAATCTTCTGCTACCACCATCTTCAGTGACAGTCAGAGCGCATTGGCAGTTGCGAGGAACCCTGTGTTCCATGCTCGCACTAAGCACATTGAGGTGCATTATCACTATGTCAGGGAGAGGTTCTCTATTGGGGAGATCAGCTTGGCATATGTGCCCACGTAGGAGAACATTGCAGACCTTTTCACGAAGGCTCTGCCTAGGGAGAAGTTTGAAGCTTTCCGCAAAGCTTTGGGCTTACTTCCTTTTGTGGAGTGATTTCCACATAGCTTGGCACTTCCTTATACATGAGTGCCAGCTCCTTGTTCACCACATCACTCCCAGGGGGGATTTGTTGATATATTTAGGTAGTGACGTGTGTGAACACTCTAGGACCGCCGGGGCACTTTTTTCCCTCTTTAGGAGGTATTTTTCCCCCGGCTTGTACATACGCCTATTGCCCTAATGGGCTACTTATCTTTGTACATTCTCTAGTAATACATTCAGTATTGTGTGTTTGTGCTCCAAGCTTCTTCTTCTTCCTTGTGCTGTTCGCGTGCTTCCGCAGACGTCTATTTCCAACAATCTCAATTATTTCTAACTTTTCTTTTTCTTTTATATTCAACCAATGAAGAATAGTCATATTTGTGTCAACATTTTTGGTATTTTACCTTCAAAATTGTTCCATTGCACTAGAAAAATCTTGCTGCAATGTGATGAGCATAGAGTCACAGAGCAACAAAAGAAAAGTGAATAGTGTTTAGGCTCAAGGTCAAGGATAAAGCATGGAAGCACATCAAAGAAGTGGACACACAAGAAGAAGGAGCTAGTAGGGAGCTCCAAAAAGCACCTGCCAAATTTTTAGAAGAAATCTCTACAAAAATAGTGATTTTTATCACTTAAATCCATTGTAAATACCATTTTACATTTTTTTCAACTCCATTTTGTTCAAGCCGAGGAGTCCTCGAGCTTGAGGAGTATTAGAACTAATATCCTACCAATTTTCATAATTTTTATATTCCATTTGAGCCCCCAAATAAGCCATGGAACCTATTTTTTAACTAGGTCGGACACTAGGTCTCGATAGGGCCAAAACAACTCAAAAAACTATAAAAAGGGCTGGAGAGCTCATTTTTGGGGTTAGCTTGTTGTACTTTTGAGCTTTGTAAGAGATTTCTTTTGTAATCGAAGCTTTCCATTGTTCCACTCTTTGCTCTTACCTTGTGCGCGTGTGTGTGTATGTCTGTGCATGCTTGTGTGCTTTCACTCACGCACTTGTGCCATCATTTGCTCATAGTCTCCATCCTAGTCCTCACATCTCCACGGATTGGCATTTATGAGGTGAAGCTCCTCACGTTGGTACTTGCCATTGTGCTAAAGTGACACCAAATCTGGCGTCGTTGCCGGGGAGAGAGCTTGGAAGACGAGTGTGTGACGGTAAGACGTAGAGTAGTGATGTTGGAAGGTAAAAAACCACCATTTTCAGTTCAGTTTGTGAGTTTGTCTTCTTCTTCATGTTCATCATCATCACCATCTTCTTCCCTCTTCATATTCTCTGCTTTTTCCATTTTCGACAGTACATTCACTCATTTTTTACTCGAGGCTATGAGAAAGAATCGTAGGGGGAGTTGAGAACCAAAAACACTGACGAAAAAACACTTGAAAAACTCTCAAAAATACCAAAATCTAGGCGACAGTATCGTGGCGTGAGAGGAACATCGTCTGGTATCGAGAGTGTTGTATCGTGACTTTGGAGGGTGACTTTGCATCTACAGGTACCTAGGAGTGACAAGGAGGACACAAGGTACACATATCTGCAAAACTTTTTCAATTTGGGTGTCAAAATCTCCAAGTATCATGTCCGGTTGAGTTTTGGCATCGCGATACCAGAACTCCCATGTATCGCGATACTTGTTGAGGTATTGTATCGTGCATATCCACTTGAGGTATCGCGATACCATTCTGGTATCGTATTGTCAAGTGCTTGTATTGCGATCACAGTCATCCCAGTGGTATCGTATCATGTCACTCCCGATATCGTATCATCGACTGAGCGGTATCGTATCGTGCACTTAGTATCATATTGTCTCTTATTCTAGTATCATATCGTGCACTTTGTACCGTATCGTCTGATCTCTTGGTATCGTATCACTCAAAGGGTCAGTATCGTATCATGTGATTTCTGGTATCGTATCGTGTAGCGGGAGGTATCGTATCGTGTTGGTTCAGTGATATCATATCGCGAGGGTAAGAGGTATTGTATCGTCCTAACCACTAGTATCCTATTGCCAACTAATCAAGTATCGTATCGTGCAAATTAGTGGTATCGTATCGTGACCACTTTCAGTATCGTTTCGTCTAAGAGAGCAGTATCGTTTCGTCTAAGAGAGTAGTATCGTATCGTGGAAGTTGGTATCGCCTTGGTGGTATCGTATCGTCTAAGGTGGTATCATCTCAAGTGGTATCGTGTAAGACAAATGTATCGTATCGTGAATACAAGAGAACATTGGGACTAGAATGTTGAAGAATCACTCACAAATTTGACATACTGACGAAGAAAGGCAAGAGAAGCAGAAACAAAGCATTCAGGAAAATCAAAGCCTTAGTGAAGGGACAAATTCACGTCTGTAATATACAGTGTAGAAGTTTCCAGAATTACGAGTTTGTTGAAACCCGGATCAAAAATTGTATATAAGAGAGCTGAGAAATAGGAGAATAGAGAGAGCGCATAGAACCGGAATAGAATAGCGCATATAGAAATTGAGGATAGCGATATAGAAGACGCCAGAGATTGCGTATGTAGAGATGAATAATAGAACCTGAATTGTCGGGTATTCATCTGAGAGAGATGGTAAGGAATAACTACTCAGAGTAGGAGAGTTTTCCATAGCTATGAGCAAAGTGAGGCCAAGCTATTTTGTACACATCTTCTCTAATAGAAAACACATGTTCATGTGGAAGATTGAATGCATTCTTCCTATGTGAAGAAATCTGAGTGATTTCATGTTAGTGTGAAAGTTAGTTAACAGTTACAGTTTTCTCAGTAAACATTTTTCGGTACTTCTGAGAGTTAGATCTCGTAACACAGTGTAAAGTTTTTCATGAATGATAGCTCATCTTGAAGCTAGGAGTATCAACTATAAGTTGATCAAAAGAGTTCTGTGAAACGGGACAAGTACACAGTACAAAGTCTGACGTAAAAGGGCATCCTGAACTGGTGAAGTTTTTTCTTAAACTTCAGAAAGAGTTCATTTACTGAAGGAAGCTCAGGTATTACTTTCTTACTTCATCTACAATCATTTGAAGTAATTACAAACAGAATTGCAGTTGATTCCGATAAGATTCCGGTAAGATTACGGTGATATTCCGGTGACAGTCTGATGAAGTTCCGATGAAATTTTGGTGAGTTCAAATACAGTTGTAAAGTTTTCAGTTTCAGAAAGTTTGCTAAGCTACTGATGATTATAGAGGTGTTGTAATATCGCTCTAGCTTAGTTCTTGTAACATGGTGAATTCCGCAGTTGAACTTTAGCTAGTTAAGCTCACTCACTGCATTAACAAGTAGTACAAGAGCTCAACAATTGATGATAGTTCGTTAGAGCTCAACAAGTGACAATTTTCCACAGTCTTGTTAGTGAACAAGCTTTTGTCACAAATCAACAATGGTATCAGAGCAGAAAGGTTCTGAAGAGCAGAAAAAGTTTCTCAGAAGTAGAAACGAAAGTAAAGATACAAGAGACTTCGAAGAACTTTCACAAGAAAGGTGAAAGCTAAGATGATCAACAACAAACGGCATCAAGAACATTCCGAAGTAATTCTCAAGGGTAAAGGTTTGTAAAAGGTAAAACCTTTTAACATTACACTCACCGAAAGTAACAGAAACAAGAAGATTATGGCAGATCATATCTCTATTGACAAATTGGACAAAGATAATTATCCCGCATGGGTAATGCGCATGGAAGCTTTACTTATGAGTAAAGACTTAATGATATATGTGACAGGAGAAGAAAAGAAGCCGAACTTCAAAGACGACAGTCAACCGAAGAAAGAAGAGTTAGAAGCCTTGAAGATGTGGCAGAAGAAAGATGCAACGGCAAGAGCTTAGATCTACAATACAATTACAGATCATCTACTACCCCACATTAGAGGTCTGGAGAAAGCGGAAGACATATGGAGTGCATTGGAAGATCATTTCCAAAATACGATGAAAGCTAGGAAGGCTAGCTTATGGTCAGAGTTTACAATGTTCAAGAAAAAACAAAGTCAAAGCATTAGTGATTATGTCACTAAGATGAAAGACTTGGCGGATAGTCTTGGATCTACTGATGAAGATATCAAAGATCACAGGTTGATAGCACAAGTGCTTGCAAGATTGAGAGGAGATGAAAGGTGGAAACCTTTCGTACTCTCAACTGAACTTTCTTTAAATCATTTTGTACTAGATTTAAATTAGTTGCTTGAACTAATGTTAGCGTTTGAGCAAGATTTGAAGACAGATGGAGATAAAGGACATAGTTCGGCTATGTATGCAAAGAATAAGAAGAAAGGTGATAAAGGTAAACAAAAGATGAAGAGGAGATGTCTAATCAAGCAAATTTTGCAAGAGGAAGAAGTAATGCCAGAAGTAAAAGTAAAGGTAAAGGAAGAGGTAATCAGACTAACAACAAGAAGACTTGTTGGATCTATGGATTAAGCAATCATTTGGCTTATGATTGCTGGCAAAATTCTCAAGGATCAAGTCAGAATCAGAACAATAACAGTAGAGGCAGAAGTAGAAGATATCAAAGAGGTAGACAAAGCCAAATAGGCGGATATGGTAGAGGTGGAGCAAGAATTTGGGGACAGAATCAGTCTCACAACACTACCTACTACAATTATGCAAATGATACGCAGAATGACAGTCATACAACGTTGATGATGAACTCGATAAGTGTGACAAAAAACGAAGACCTCAAGGTATTCTATATTGACTCTGGTTGTTCAAATCATTTGTGAGGAAATATAGAATTGCTATCAGAACTTGAAGGAGGTATTTCAAATCATACAGTACAGACAGGTGATAACACAAAACATAATGTAAGGTCAATTGGAAAAGTAAAATGTAAGAATGGAGCTGACCTACTAACAAATGTTTTGTATGTTCCAACAATCCCAAAGAATCTGATCAGCGTGGGTCAGATAGTAGAAAAAGGTTTTCAAGTCAAGTTTACAAATGAAGGAGTATTTGTTGAAGATCTAGAGAATGGATACAATCAGATTGTCCATGGTAAAAAGGAAGGTAGACTTTTTACTCTTAAATTACAAGGAAATGTTGGTCAAGCCTTGATCACACATGGTGATGAGGTATTCACAGAGTTAGACCTCTGGCATAAGAGGTTAGGACATTTTAATGAAACAGGAATCAAAACTATGGTGGAGAAACAATCCGTGAGAGGATTACCAAATATGAAGAATCAACATATGATTCACAAGTGTGAAGCTTGACAGATGGGAAAAGCCCATAGGTTACCATTTCAGAAGAAAGGGTACAAACACGATGGTGTGTTAGAACTCATACATACAGATGTATGGAGACCAACAAAAGAAGGATCTATCAGCGGCTCAAGGTATTATGTTCTTTTTATTGATGATGCAACAAGATGGATAACTCTTTATGTTTTGAAAGAGAAGTCAGAAGTATTTGAAGCTTTTCAGGCATTTTCATGCATATGCTTAAAGACTTACAAGACAGAAACTCAAAAGACTAAGGTCTGATGGAGGAGGAGAATATTTTTCTCGAGAGTTCAATGATTATATGTGGAATGCAGGTATCAAAAGAGAAATAACTTGCAGGTATACACCGCAACAAAATGGAGTAGCAGAAAGAAGAAACCGAACTCTAGTTGAGTTTGCAAGAGCAATGCTAAAGGAGAAGAATTGTCCAAATTATCTTTGGGCTGAGGCTATAAATACAGCTACATATCTGGTAAATAGATTACCATGTACAACTTTAAATGGGATGACTCCTTATGAAGCTTGGTGGGGTAAGAAACCAACACTTGATCATTGTAAAGTGTTTGGATCGGTCGCTTATGCTTATGTATCATCACAACTGAGACATAAGCTTGAACCAAAAGCTGGAAAATATGTGTTCATCGGATATGATGAAAAACAAATGGGTTATAGGTTATGGAGTCCTCTAACCAAACAGTTTACTCTTTCCAGAGATGTGACATTTGATGAAGGAAAGAGCTGGTATACAGATAAAGAGCATAGTGTTGAAACACTTGAAGAAGAGATAAGAAGGAAAGAAAAAGGAAAATCACATATGCAGGTAAATGGAGATGAAGATCATATGCAGGCAAGTACGTCCAGGATTGGATCAGGTATGAGAAATGAAGTTGAACCAAGATTTGATGAAGATGTGTATTCAGATACACATGAAGAATATGAGCTAAGAAGGTCAAACAGAGTAAGGAAACAACCAACAAGGTATTCCTATGACACTTCTTATTTGACTCAGAAAAACTATGCTTACTTAGTAAAGGAAGATGAAGAACCTCAGAATTACAGTGAAGCAAAAGGTAAGAAACAATGGGAAGAAGCAATGAAGGAGGAGTTCAATGCTCTTGAAGAGAACAAGACTTGTGAACTTGTTCCAAAACCAAATGGTAAGAAAGTGATTGGAAATAAATGGGTTTACAAAGTTAAAAAACTTGCAGATGGAAGGATAGCCAGATACAAAGCTAGACTGGTGGTCAAAGGCTATGCTCAGATGCATGGCATAGATTATGATGAGATGTTTAGTCAGGTGGCAAAGATGTCAACCATAAGGACATTGATTGCTATAGCAGCATCAAAAGGATGGAAGCTAAGTCACCTGGATATAAAGAATGCATTTCTGAATGGATATATATCAGATGAAGTCTACATGGAACAACCTAAAGGGTTTGTAAGTTCCAGTTACCCAGATCATGTTTGCAGATTAAGAAGATCTCTCTATGGATTAAAGCAAGCTCCAAGAGCTTGGAATTACAGACCTGTGAAGTATCTCAATGATCTTGGATACCAAAGCTCGAAGGCTGATGCAAGTCTACTCGTTAAGAGAACAGATGAAGGTATGATCTACATTTGTATTTATGTAGATGATATAATAATCACAGGAACCTCAGATGAAGGAATCAAGGAGGTAAAAAGATTGCTTGAAAAGGAGTTCAAGATCAGTGATCTAGGAAAGTTATCATACTTTCTTGGAATGGAAGTTACATATACAAATCATGGCATATATGTTTCGCAAGAAAGGTATCTCCTAAACTTACTGAAGAAGTTTAACATGGAGAATTGCAGAGAAGCTTCAACACCGCTTGAAGTAAATCATAAACTCAGCAAATATGGTGATGCAGAGTTTAAAGATATGAGGAAATATTAGTCATTAGTGGGAAGTTTAATTTATGCTACACTAACAAGACCAGATCTCAGTTATGCAGTGGGAGTTCTCTCACAGTTCATGCATTGTTCGAAGGATCAACATTGGGTTGAAGGACAAAGAGTTCTTAGATATATCAAAAGAACTATAAAAGAAGGATTATATTATCCTTTTATGTCAGATATACAGTTGAGAGCATACAGTGACTCAGACTGGGCAAGAAGTCAAGATGACAGAAGATCGACACATGGGTATATGATATACCTAGGAGATAAGCTTGTAAGCTGGTGTTCAAAGAAGCAACACACAGTGGCTTTATCGTCAACAGAAGCAGAATATAAAGGACTTGTGGAAGCAGCTAAAGAAGTGATA
Source organism: Ceratopteris richardii (assembly GCA_020310875.1). Lineage (NCBI taxonomy): Eukaryota > Viridiplantae > Streptophyta > Polypodiopsida > Polypodiales > Pteridaceae > Ceratopteris > Ceratopteris richardii. The sequence goes on along the minus strand of CM035436.1, from coordinate 72,929,459 downwards.
TGGATGCAGACCTTGTTCAAAAGCATGGGTATTGATCAAGGTGTACCTATCATACATGGAGATAATATGAGCTCGTTGTATCTTGCAGCAAATCCAATATTTCATGCAAGAACAAAACACATAGAGATTCAATATCATTTCCTGAGGGAAAAGGTAATGGAGAAAGAGATTGAAATAGTATACACTCTGACAAAAGATGAGATTGCAGATATTCTGACAAAGAGTTTGGATGGAGTAAAAACAAGCAGATTCAAAGAAATGGCAGGAATAAAAGAAAAGAAGAATATATGAAAGATCAGAGAATGCAAATTAGTGATTGAGGGGGAGCTGTTGAAGAATCACTCACAAATTTGACATACAGACAGACATACTGACAAAGAAAGACAAAGAGAAGCAGAAACAAAGCATTCAAGAAAATCAAAGCCTTAGTGAAGGGACAAATTCATGTCTGTAATATACAGCGTAGAAGTTTCCAGAATTACGAGTTTGTTGAAACCCGGATCAACAATTGTATATAAGAGAGCTGAGAAATAGGAGAATAGAGAGAGCGCATAGAACCGGAATAGAATAGCGCATATAGAAACTAAGGATAGTGATATAGAAGACGCCAAAGATTGCATATGTAGAGATGAATAATAGAACCTGAATTGTCGGGTATTCATCTGAGAGAGATGGTAAGGAATAACTACTCAGAGTAGGAGAGTTTTCCATAGCTATGAGCAAAGTGAGGCCAAGCTATTTTGTACACATCTTCTCTAATAGAAAACACATGTTCATGTGGAAGATTGAGCGCATTCTTCGTATGTGAAGAAATCTGAGTGATTTCATATTACTGTGAAAGTTAGTTAACAGTTACAGTTTTCTCAGTAAACATTTTCTGGTACTTCTGAGAGTTAGATCTCGTAACACAGTGTAAAGTTTTTCATGAGTAATAGCTCATCTTGAAGCTAGGAGTCTCAACTATAAGTTGATCAAAAGAGTTCTGTGAAACGGGACAAGTACACAGTACAAAGTCTGACCGTAAAAAGGCATCCTGAACTGGTGAAGTTTTTTCTTAAACTTCAGAAAGAGTTCATTTACTGAAGGAAGCTCAGGTATTACTTTCTTACTTCATCTATAATCATTTGAAGTAATTACAAACAGAATTGCAGTTGATTCTGGTAAGATTCCGGTAAGATTACGGTGATATTCGGCTGACAATCTGGTGAAGTTCCGGTGAAATTTCGGTGAGTTCAAATACAGCTGTAAAGTTTTTAGTTTCAGAAAGTTTGCTAAGCTACTGATGATTATAGAGGTGTTCTAATATCACTCTAGCTTAGTTCTTGTAACGTGGTGAATTCCGCAGTTGAACTTTAGCTAGTTAAGCTCACTCGCTGCGTTAACAAGTAGTACAAGAGCTCAACAGTTGATGATAGTTCGTTAGAGCTCAACAAGTGACAATTTTCCGTAGTCTTGTTAGTGAACAAGCTTTTGTCACAGATCAACATAGAAGACAAGGCTTATGAACCTGAGATCTGGCAGACACTTAGGCAAGGATAGAAAAAGCATTAGATCATCTGAGGCTAGTGTCAACCATACAACTAAGTCTTGGGCACAACAACTTAGTGGTTATCCCTACACACTAAGTTCTGACACAAGTGATTCAGAAATGTCTTTTAGCATGGAAAGACCCACACGTACCTCAGGTACTGCTTATTTATAGACACCAGAAGGTCCCTATAAGACATAATTGGAGTATATCAAGACCAACCAATTAGGTGCTCACATCTAAGATGATCAGTGGTCCAACTCAAAAATCCTGACCGACCCTTTGGACTTGAACACCCAGTGGTCAAGTTCGAAGAGGGTGCATACGTTAATAAGGAAGGAACCATGTATGTGGTTACCAGCCTACCAGACAGGACAGATGAGTTTGGAAGAGGAGAGAAGAAAATCGGGATGGTTAATATGCAAAACAAGGCTAGCTTTTTCCCCCATTCTGTTCTCTATTATTCCCCCCTAGAGCTCCCCCGAGGAATGTTTGTTTCCTCTCAGCAGCTATTATCTTCACTACTCTCCAACAAATACTCCATTACAAGATGTGGCAAGTCATTTGATGCTGCTAATCAGCCCATTTTTTAAAGGCCAAAATCTATCACCTTTATATGCCCATCATGAGCAATAAGAACATTATCAAGTTTAAAACTCGATGCACAACTCCTAAAGAGTGCAAATATTCCAGGGCAAGGACTAGTTTTGGTTATGTACTCTTGAGCAACATGCTCCTCAAGATAGTCCTGCTCTCTCGGCAAGGTTCACAAAGTACTCCAATAACATTGAATTGCAACCATGCCTATGTTATAGCCGGTGATTCCAAAGACGGGAAGGACGCCTTGTTCTTTAAAGGTGCATCCTCTTCTTTCACTAAAGCCTTCCCAAGTTACACAAATTAGGTAGACGATACTGTTACATAATTTACCTATGGCAATATATGTGCGGACGACAAACACAAGTCCTTATCTAGAACTACCAGAACCTAGGGCACTACTAGGCATCCAAATGAGAAGTGACTATACAAAAACCACAATAACTATTTTGGCAGATGTTGATCACGAATTGAAACCATAAGTATAAAAACACAAATCATCGTCTACATTAGAGGTGACTATATGATAGCCACAATGCTTATTTGAAGATAGTGAGGAACAATAGTCCCAAAACACATAGAGTTCATACGGATAGGCATCATCGGCACTCCATTGACCAATATCGAATTCTACACTAGCACGTCCAATACCAGCTCTTGTGATTGTTGGTGCAATTCAAGCCTTCACAATTTGGCTTGGATATTATCTTGAAGACTCAACATGTGAGAAGGATCATAGGAACTTATGCTTATAAGTTCTTACCATTTTATCTCTTGTAAAAGTCTTAGTGACTTGGCATTTTATGTAATCACACCTAATTGATTGGAAGTCGTGGAAAAGGTTGTTGATTAATTGAGAGAATATCTCAATCAACTTTTAGGTGAAAGATTCTAGGAGATTGATTTGAAATCAAATTCAAATTATCACTCAATTCCTATAAAAACTACAAGGAAAAAGTCGCGGGTGTTCTTCACTCATCCCGAGGCATTTCTGTATCAATCATTGAGTGTGTGAGGTCTACTCCATAGCCTACACCTCTGAGTACCATTGAGCTATGTTTATCATACCAATGGGAATGTACATTTATATGATTTAGTACAAATACTTACATTCATCTACTCTGTGATTCTCTGAGTATACACTCCAAGTCTATCAACTTCAACAAGGCATATCTCAGGATCTACTCAACCAAATCAAGTGATTCAAGGCTTGTTGGAACCAGATCAAAGCATTCTACAAGACTACAAAGTTTGATAAAATTTAGTTCAGCCATTTTCAAGAAATCGTCTTCGAAGCAGTCTTTGGTATTTGTCTGCACATCTCCTAAAAAGTCGGGAGTGACCATAAACTTGCTAAAGTTATTTCTCTGTGCATAGTTTATCAATTTGAATGATTCCACTTGCAAATGATAGCTTGTTAAGCTAATTTAATATGTCCAGAAGGAATTTGATCAATTGTAAGTGTACTGGTCATACTGAGTGAAAGACTGAGCAGGTGTCAATACCAAAATAGCAAGTTTTCTTGGATTTGTGAAGTGCAAAGTTATCTGTTTTGATTTGATCATTACACATATCAATTGCAAAGTACACATATGCTTTCTTGATATCATTTGGAAGCTAATCAAGTGTACGAAGCATTCCTGGAGTCAAAGAGGGCTGGTGTGAAGCAGGTTTAGCAGCACCTACTCAATCTCTGAGTGCATCCAACCATCCTCTTCCAACAGTGGTATCAGAGCAAATAAGGTAACATGGGAGATGGTTTTCCTTCATTCATTGACAAATTGGACAGGAACAATTACCAAGCTTGGTCTCTAAGGATGAAGACCTATCTACAAGGAAGAAGCTTATTTGGATTCATATCTGGAGATGAGGAATTGCCCTCATTCAAAGCCAGAGGCCTACCCACCAAGGAAGAGCAAGAGAGGCTCAACACATGGTGTGCAAAAGATGCATTGGCAAGGTCATATCTTCTTAACTCTATATCTGATTTCCTTTTACCTCACATAAGGAATTGCAAGACTTCCTAAGAAACTTGGGAAACCTTGTCAACATATTTTTCATCAAGTACAAGGGCCAGAAAGAATCAACTATGGATTGAATTCACTACTCTTAGGAAGCAATCAAAGCAATCAGTTTTCGACTTTGTCACTAGGGTCAAAGACATTGCAGACCAGCTTGCAAGTATTGGAGAGGAGATTGAAGAGGAACAAATAGTAAGGTAGATAATCAATGGACTAAAAGCTGATGACAAATGGGAGAGCTTTACCATAGCAATGGACCTATACATGGACATACATGCTCCTGATTTAACAACTCTGATTGGTCAACTCTTCACACATGAAGCAAAGCTTATAAGGAATGGAGAGCAATCAAAAGGTAACAACCCCTCTGCTTTATACACTGATAAGAAGATTAAGGATAAAGGTAAAGGGAAGAAGCAAGAAGAAGAAGGCTCTACCTCCCAAGCTAATTATGCAGGGAGAGGTAGATCTTCAAGAGGTAGAGGCAGAGGAGGTAAGTCAGGTAGGGGTAGACACTACAACTCATCACCATGCAACATTTGTGGATTGTCTAACCATGCCATAGATGAGTGCTACAGAAACTATAAGAATCAGAGAGGAAGAGGCTATCAAAGAGGTGGATACTCTCAAGGTAGAGGCAGGTTCAACCAACACCAAGGCTACAATGGATACAACAATTAGTACAACAACAATTACAACCATAACCACAATAGTAACTACCAAGGTGGATTCAGAAATAGAAGGGATTACAACAACTACACAGAGGAGCAAGATGACTCCCTATTGATCATGAATATGACCTCCAAGGCAGGTACAAATGATGATCATTTATTTTATATTGATTCAGGGTGTTCTAACCATGTAGCTGGTAATGTGGCACTACTCTCTGATTTGGAAGAACCCAAGGGCAAACATCAAGTGCAGATAGGTGATGATACTAAGCATTCTGTTGTAAAGATTGGTAATGTAAAGACTAGTGATGGTAATAAGAACTTATTGAGCAGAGTACTTTATGTCCCAACTATCACCAAGAACTTAATGAGTGTAGGTCAGATTGTGGAAAAAGGTTTACAGGTCAGGTTCAATCAACATGGAGCATATGTGGAGGACCCAAGACATGGATTCAGAAGGATAGCCAAGGGAGAAAAATCAGGTAGATTGTTTACTTTTGAGCTAGAAGACACCAAAAATATTGCTTTATACAATTACAAGGATCAAACACTTTCAGAATTGGAAATTTGGCACAAGAGGTTAGGTCACATAGGTGAAAGGACCATAAAGCAAATGTGCAGGGATCAATGTGTGCTTGGGATACCTAATGTATCCAAGCAACACATGATATACAAGTGTGGAGCTTGTCAATTTGGCAAGTCACACAGATTACCCTATTCAAAGAAAGGATTTATGCATGAAGACTATCTGGAATTAGTGCATACAGATGTTTGGGGACCTAGCAAGGAACCCTCCATTTCAGGATCAAGGTATTATGTGTCCTTCATTGATGATTATAGCAGATGGACTGTGTTATACTTTATGAAGCATAAAAATGAAGTATTCAATTGTTTCAAAAAATATCTTGCACTAGTTGAAAATCAAACAGGTAGAAACTTGAAAAGGCTAAGGTCAGATGGAGGAGGTGAATACTTCTCCAATGAGTTTGAAGATTTCTTGCAGGAAAGAGGCATCAAGAGGGAGATAACCACAAGGTACTCACCTGAACAAAATGGGGTAGCTGAAAGAAGGAATAGACTCATTGTAGAAACAGCTAGGTCTATGCTTAATGAAAAGAAATTACCAATTTATCTTTGGGCAGAGAGTGTATCTACTGCCACCTATCTCATTAACATGTTGCCATCAAAGTCACTTGATGGAATGACACCTTATGAAGCTTGGCATGGTAAGAGACCATCATTGGATCATTGCAAAATCTTTGGCTGTATTGCATATGTGCATATTCCCTCACAGGTAAGGGGAAAGCTAGACCCTAAAGCTGAAAAATGTATCTTCATTGGTTATGACTTGAACCAGAAAGGGTACAGATTCTACAACCCCTCAAACAAAGGTTTCAAGGTAAGCAGAGATGTCATCTTTGATGAGAATGACTCATGGTATGAGAATGAATGCAGGAAGGTTAGTCTACCTTATGACATGGAAGAAGACTTCCCAAAGCTCACCAAGGAGGAACCAATCCAGAAAGAAGACTCAAGTTCAGATGATGATGACACAATTAACCTTGAGGAATTCAAGGCATGGAAGTCCAAAGGAAAGATGAAAATGAAGAAACTAGAGCATATACCAGAATCCTCAACTCAAGCAATGAGGAGATCTCAGAGAGAAAGTAAGAAGCCTATCAGATATGGGTATGACACTTCTCTTGTAACTAAGCATTCTCTGTATCTTGCAAAGGATTTGTTGAATGAAGAACCAGGTACATATGAAGAGGCAATCACCAAACCAGAATGGAAAGGAGCTATGGATCAAGAAATAGAGGCTCTTAAGGAGAGTGACACATGGGACTTGGTACCCAAGAAGGACTCTATGAAGGTGATAGGATCCAGATGGATCTATAAACTCAAGAGGAACTCAGATGGTACAATCAACAGGTACAAAGCTAGGTTGGTAGCCAAGGGCTTTGCACAAACCCAAGGCATTGATTATGAGGAGACATTTTCTCATGTGGCTAAGATGCCAACAATCAGAGTATTAGTGAGTGTAGCTGCATCCAAGAATTGGAACATATATCAATTGGATGTCAAGAATGCTTTCTTGAATGGATGGATATCTGAAGAAGTCTACATGTCACAACCACCTGGCTATGAAGATTCCAAGAAGGTAAATTATGTTTGTAAATTGAAGAAGGCTCTATATGGATTGAAGCAGGCACCTAGAGCATGGAATTACAGGTTGACAACCTACCTCCAAGACCAAGGATTTGTGATGAGTAAAGCAGACACTTCTCTCTTTATAAAAAGGAGTAGTACAGAGGTAATATACTTGTGTGTTTATGTTGATGACATCATCATTATAGGCAATAATGTCAATGGGATTAGACACATCAAAGGACAGATGATGAAGGAATTCAAGATCAATGATCTTGGATTATTGAAGTACTTCTTAGGTCTTGAATTAGTGTATACTAATTCAGGTATATATATTACTCAAAAGAAGTATGTACAGGATATGGTCAAGAAGTTTAATTTGCAGGAAGCTAAAGTCTCAAGCACTCCAATGGAGGTCAACCTAAAGCTTAGTGCTCATGAAGGTGATGAAGTCCAAGACATTACAGGATACCAAAGTATGGTAGGTAGTCTGAATTATGCTACCTTAACTAGAATTGACATAGCATATGGTGTGAGTGTGCTAAGCCAATTCATGCACAAACCAAGGGTACCTCACCTAGAGGCAGCAAAGAAGATCTTGAAGTATCTAAAGGGAACTAAGAACCATGGTTTGTACTTTCCTTATACATCAGACATTGATTTTAAAGTATATTCAGATGCAGATTGGGCAGGATGCAAGGATGACAGGAGGAGCACATTAGGATACATATGTTTTGCAGGTGATAAACCTATTTCTTGGTCAGCCAAGAAACAATCTACAGTAGCTTTGTCATCTACTGAAGCAGAGTATAGAGGGCTAGCAAATGCTACTCAGGAAGCTATCTGGTTAAAGCTTTTGTATACAGAGTTAGGCCTATATACAAGGCCACCAATTATCCTTGGAGATAACACAAGTTCACTTCACCTTGCAGCTAATCCAATATATCATGCTAGAACAAAGCACATAGAGGCTCATTACCACTATGTGAGAGAAAAGTTACTAAGCAAAGACATTCAGTTGACTTATGTGTCTACTAACATGCAATGTGCATATTTACTCACTAAAGCTTTGGATGGAAACAAGTTATGGAGATTCAAATCCATGATTGGATTGCAGGATGTGATTGAAGAATGAGGATGAAGATTTGAGCCAAAATGTTTGGCTTGAGAGGGAGCTGTTGGTGCAATTCAAGCCTTCACAATTCGGCTTGGATATTATCTTGAAGACTCAACATGTGAGAAGGATCATAGGAACTTATGCTTATAAGTTCTTACCATTTTATCTCTTGTAAAAGTCTTAGTGACTTGGCATTTTATGTAATCACACCTAATTGATTGGAAGTCGTGGAAAAGGTTGTTGATTAATTGAGAGAATATCTCAATCAACTTTTAGGTGAAAGATTCTAGGAGATTGATTTGAAATCAAATTCAAATCATCACTCAATTCTTATAAAAACTACAAGGAAAAAGTCGCGGGTGTTCTTCACTCATCCCGAGGCATTTCTGTATCAATCATTAAGTGTGTGAGGTCTACTCCATAGCCTACACCTCTGAGTACCATTGAGCTATGTTTATCATACCAATGGGAATGTACATTTATATGATTTAGTACAAATACTTACATTCATCTACTCTGTGATTCTCTGAGTATACACTCCAAGTCTGTCAACTTGAACAAGGCATATCTCAGGATCTACTCAACCAAATCAAGTGATTCAAGGCTTGTTGGAACCAGCTCAAAGCATTCTACAAGACTACAAAGTTTGAAGAAATTTGGTTCAGCCATTTTCAAGAAATCGTCTTCGAAGCAGTCTCTAGTATTTGTCTGCACATCTCCTAAAAAGTCGGGAGTGACCATAAACTTGCTAAAGTTATTTCTCTATGCATAGTTTATCAATTTGAATGATTCCACTTGCAAATGGTAGCTTGTTAAGCTAATTTAATATGTCCAGAAGGAATTTGATCAATTGTAAGTGTACAGGTCATACTGAGTGAAAGACTGAGCAGGTGTCAATACCAAAATAGCAAGTTTTCTTGGATTTGTGAAGTGCAAAGTTATCTGTTTTGATTTGATCATTACACATATCAATTGCAAAGTACACATATGCTTTCTTGATATCATTTGGAAGCTAATCAAGTGTACTAAGCATTCCTGGAGTCAAAGAGGGCTGGTGTGGAGAAGGTTTAGCAGCACCTACTCAATCTCTGAGTGCATCCAACCATCCTCTCCCAACAGTGATTGTCACATCTACATATTTCACATACCAACCATGATGTGAACCTAACTCATCATTGTTCATGTTCAAAGCACATTTGGTAGTTGAGCTTGTGCATTCAACAAACGTACTAAAATGTCTATGTTGCCCCTTTCGAAGTAATCCTAGCCATCACCCATCAGTCCTCCCCATGACACATCAGTGTAAATAGGCACCAAGTTGTGATATTGTTAAACAACAAAGCATTGTAATTTCCACAAATTTTATATCGTTTGACCATCCTTATCCTATAGTCCCACAAGAACATAAAATGCTTGTTATGCTATTTTAGTACAGAAAGGATGGAACAAATCTGCCTTGTATGTAAATGCAGACAGTACTCTCATTCTACCTGTTGAAAGCACGAGCATATGCCTATCACTTTGATATCGTAGAAGATCACTCCCATATCTTAGCATCTTGAAGCCCCGCTGGAGTATCTCACTTCGTGACTAGATGAATCACTCTTATATAGAGTGTTTTGGAGCCATAGTTTGAATTTGAACTCTTGCTCACCTAAGATTCTTTTCCTAGTTTCTAGAGATAGATGCTTTTACAAATTTGTGGGATTCTTGCCTAATCATCAAGTGGCATCAACCACTTTTGATTCTTTTGTTGTTACACTAGGTGAGTACTCAAACAATTACAAGAGTGAGTTCACAACTTCTTCATTACTTTAAGTGTCTTCTTCAAGACTTCATGATTTTTGTGATACTCAAGCCATCACATAGGCTTGCCAATAATTTGCTCCAATAGCTCCCCCTCAAGCCTAGTATGCTTGAGTTATTCAATCTTTTAATATTACCTACAAAACAATCATTGATTTAAATCTATTGAGTCTAGTATCATCCAATGCTTTTCTCAACATGTCTGCACATTGTTGATGAGTGGATACATATGACAGCTGAATTTATTTGCTCAAAACTTTCTCCATCACATAATGATAGTGTACTTCAATATGTTTAGTCCTGACATGAAAGACTAGAATGGCAGCCAAATGTAGGGAGCTCATATTATCACCAAATATGTATGGAGTTCCAAACTCCAAACCAAGATCTGTGAATAGAGTCTTCAACCACATTGCTTCTTGAGTAGCTATGGCAATTCCTTTGTATTTAGCTTCTGTGGAATATAGAGCAACTATGGGTTGCTTCTTAGATGACCATGAAATAAGTTTAGACCCTACAAAGGTAAGATATCTTGAAGTGCTTCTCCTATCCTCCTTAGATCTAGCCCAATTTGCATAAGAGAAAAATTTTACTCCTAGGTGTGATACATAAGGATAATATAATCCTTCATTCATGGTCCCTTTGAGGTATTTAAGTATCCTTTTGGTAGCATCCATATGAGCTTTCCTAGGTGTGTGCATAAATTGACTTAGCACATTCACACCGTAACACATATCCACCCTAGTTAAGGTGGCATAGTTCAAGCTTCCCACAAGGCTTTGATAACTTGAAATATCCTCTATGAGTTCTCCTTCATATGAGCTCAATTTATGATTAACTTCCATTGGGGTAGGGAAATTATGATGCTCTTATTGAGCAAACGAAAGATGCCCTTAGTTTAGAATTCAAAATCAAAGACTTAGGCTTAATGCACTATTGCTTAGGCCTTTAAGTATGGCATGAACCATGGAATATTTTCATGTCTCAAAAAGTATGCAAGAAAGATTTTGAAGGCATTCCACATGGAGGCTTTCAAGGAGATTTTTACACTTACGAAGGTCAACACAAAATTATTTATTGAAGATACTTCAACTTGAGTGGATATTGGAAGATACAAAATAGTTCAAAGCCTCATCTGCTTGTGCAATAGTAGACAAGATATCTCCTATGATGTTGGATTAGTAAGCAAGTTCTCTAATAACCCTTGCCAAACTCATTTGAAGGCAAGTATGTAGATATGCATGTATGTGAAAGGAACCATTGATTACGGTATTCTCTATGAAGAAGGATAATCTTTGGTTGGTATTGTGATTGAGATTGGGCAAGAGATATTCATACCAAAAAAATCAATTTCTGGATATTGTTTTTCTTTAGGATCTGGGATTTTCTCTTGGATTAGTAAGAACCAAATGACTCTAGCATTATCTTCTAAGCAGCATGTGTTGCATCATGTGAAGCATATGGTTGAGGAGGATCCTATGGCACATAGAACGAAAAGGACAAGAGGCTAAAAGGTTGTAGTGTGTCAACCAAAGTTGCATCGCCATTGCCAAGAATCATGTTTTCCATGCACATACCAAGCACATAGAAATCCAGTATCACTATTTGCTTAAGTTGATCAAGGATGGGGTCGTGGAAATAAGCTAATGTCCAATTGAAGAAAATGGAGCAAACACATTCAAGAAGGATCTTGGGAGAGAGAAACTTCATTGAAACTTTCCAAAGCTTGGCATTGGACCAAAGAGGTAGTTCATCACAGGGTGGACAATCAAGGGGGGTGTTAGATATACTCAATACTCCACCCTCAAGTGACCATAAGTGATCCATGGTTCTCTAAGGTATAAGGCACCCATTATGAGGAGAAGCCATTGTGAGAACTTGAACATTTATGGAACTAGAACTTCCAATTTAGATGAGGTCTATGTGTAACCATTGATCCTAATAGATGATCTTTGTGAGCCTAGTCATTAGTTTAGGTAGGGCATACACTTCCTAGTTATTGGGTTGCCATTCAACACAAAAATAAAGACCTTGTGGTGCCCTAGAGCTTCCCCATAGAACCTTAATGGAGGGAGTGTAGAGGGGGATTTCCCCCTTTTGTAGGGTTTGGGGGGCCTATCCCCCCGGCTTGTAGGGCCCAAATGATAGGACTTCTGGTCGTGGAGACATTTTCAGATTGTATATCTTATGGAGTTTTTTGTCTCTCCTGATTATGTTTATCTATACCAAATCCCATTGTGAAAGTCGTAGAAGCATGAACCATGTGTAGCTCTACATAGCATTCTGCACTAGTAAGACCTTGATCTAGATTCTATCTAAATCGCCATCTAAGCTCCATAATGGGAGCACACATGTGAACAACACCATCTTTGTAGCTACATTACTCTTGGAGATTTGAGAATTTGAGTTTTCTATCTCTCAATGTGCACCTCTTTTTGTCTATGTTTTCTTCTTAACTTTGTATATTGGTCTATTCCACTATGTTGTTATTTCTTAAACATGCAAGGACTATGGGGAAGAACATTTTATTAAAGAGTGCCCCTAGGACCTCAAAATGATGCGCACACTAGTGAAAATAGTACAAATCATGGAAAGTGGTACTGATTTTGAAGGGCAAGTGCCTCTTCAAGTAGTAACACAAGCTCAATCCGAGGAAAAAACTAAGAAGCAAGATGTTGAGTAGTTGAACAAGAAAAAAAGACTTTTCTCCTCCTCAATCCCTCAATCGAGAGCCCTCATGGGAAAAGAAAAAGAGGAAAAGATACTTCAAATGGAAACAACGTGAGGAGAAGATTAGTTAAAAATGGGAAAAGAAAGTAGGGAGCCTAGAAAAGGAGCTACAAGAGGCATGCACTGAGGTTTTGCAAGAGAAAAGAGAAGCATCCAAGAGTAAACAAGCTTCTAAGAAAAAGAAAACAACTACTATACTTATAGATTAGAAAAAAAATATTTTCTCCAAAATTCTATGTAAAAACTATTTTGTGGTATATAAATAAGCTAACATGGCCCCAAATAACTTGGTTGAATAATAAAGGTTCATAAAAAAATTCCATAACTATTCACAAATAATCAAATTATCAAAGAGTAAATAATGTGAGCTAGGACATGTTCACAATTTATGATCTCTCAAACAATGATAATATCATCACTTCTGGTATTTTACATCATGGGTTGTATAAGCTCATAGATTATGAAAAATTTGAGAATGATTAAGCACGTTTAGTTCAAAATTTTCCGTGCATGCCTTGTTCATCTAGATTTTGCTAGTTTGCCTTGCTGCAGAAATTTGGAACGGTGTCCTCTTTACCCAAGCTTGAGGCACCTTCTAAGCATGTCTATGAGGAATATATTTTGGTTAGAATGTAGAACTTTTCCTTCTCCAAATATGGTTTAATTAGAACTATACATAAAGTTTAACTTTTTTAGAGTGATGTATGTGGTCCTATGTAGACACATTCATTTGGGAATTATCTATACTTCATGAATTTCATTGATTATTTTTCTAGCCATGCACGAGATTATCCATTGAGAGTAGAGTCCAAAGTGTTTATGTGATTTAAGCAATTTTGTGTTATGGTTGAAAATCTCTTAGAATGTAAAACGGGCACCCTCCATTTTGATTGGTAGGTATATCTCTTCTCTGTTTAATGCATTTAATCTAACTAAGTGTGAGATAAAACATCAAAGTAAAGTGTCGTATATAACTCATTGACAAAAAAATGGAGTTGCTAAGAGGAAGAACACATCTCTCATGGAAATGGAAAGGTGCATGGTGAAAGCTCATGATTTACCATAGCTTCTAGCTTGAGGTTGTTATGTGTGTAGCATATATACTTAAAAGGTGTCCCACCAAAGCATTGTAGTCTATCATTCCATATGAGGTTCACATGGTCGCAAGTCATATGTTGCTCATCTATGTATATTTGGTGGTCCTGCATATGCATTAACGCATGAACAACAACCAAAACTTGGATGATAAGGATATGAAATGTATTTCCTTTGGGTATATTTCTAAAAGCAAAAGAAATTATCTGCATCATCCACATAATAAATGCATTATGGTCGGTCGTGTTGTTTTTGTGGAAGATGCAATTTCACCTCTTATTTTTTCATGTAGCAAGGAGACATCACTCAGTTCAAAGGATGTATATGAAACTTTGCTACGTCTTTTTACAAGTGGAAAGTCAAATGCTACTCTCAATGAGACAATTTCTCAAGATTTAGAGGTTTTAAATCATGATGTTGAGCATTCTATTTCTAGTGCACCTTTTACATGATGCACTTATTGATGAGAGAGTTGACATTGAGGAGACAAAAACAATTTCTAAATAGTTGGTGTGAAGTTAGATGCACCTTTGTCATATCATACTAATTCAGACTCTCATACTGCTTCTTTTGCATTAGATTGTTATGCTATGGTTGTCTCTAGTCTTTGAGAGTGAAGCACAAAAATAAAAAAAATGGATGACTGTTATGCAATCAGAATTTTATGCCATTATGAAGAATGGTTCTTGTCTTTATGTGAATTTCCTCCTATAAAACAGTCCATTGGCACTAAGAGGGTATACAAGTTGAAACATAAGCATGATTTTATAGTTGATAGGTATAAGGCTAGGCTTGTTGCTCAAGAGAAGGGCATTGATTTCGATGACCTTTTGCTCCCACATGCCAAATGAAAACCATTCATTGCATCTTTGCACTTGCAACACATCATGGCTAGAGTGTAAATAATCTAGACATTAAAACTACATTTTTTAATGATTATTTACATGAAGAAGTGTATTCATTTCAACCCCATGGTCCTTTGCAAAACGGGCATGAAAATAAAAATGCTAGTTGAAAAAGGCACTATATGGAATGAAGCAAGCACCATGTGCTTGATATGAAAAGATACATGAATACTTGCTCTATGTGCTAGGACATAGAGCGTCTTATATGTTAAGCTTCTACATGATGCAATTGTAATCATTGTTGTATATGTTGATGATATGTTGCTCATTAGTTCTAATGAGAAGCATATTGCTGAGTTTAAGGATGATTTGCATGCCCCTTTTTAGATGTCGGGCTTGGGACCTTTGCATCATTATTTGGGCATTCAGTTTATGCATGTTGATGGGGAATAGCATTGTGTCAAACCATACACATTACAAATTATCGTAGCATTTTGGCTTTGAAGATTGCAAGCTTATTGTCAATACCATGGATACAAGTTTTTGGTTGAGTCTTCATGATTCTAGAGATGCATTTGATATTCTTCTCTATAAATATTCTTCTCTATAAATATTTTTCTCTATAAATAGGCTATTGGATGCTTGATTTAATTGTGCATAACTAGACTTGATATTCAATTTGTTGTCTCTTAGCTTAGCAGATTTATACATAGCCCAAATGTCATGCATTGTATTTAGATACTTGAGTGGTACTTAGCTAATTGGATTATTTTATCCCAACAAGGGATCGTTACCCCTAGATTTACATGCATTTTTTTTATTTAGATTGGATTGGTTTCTATGAAAGTCATGTGACCACTAGTGGCTTTTGCTTCATGCATATCTTTTTTGAGCAAGAAGCAACCTCGTGTGCCACTTCTAGTTGTGAGGATGAGTATAGGGAAGCTTCATAGTTAATGTTGAATGTGTGTGGTTCAGATGTCTTTTGGTTGATGTGTGTGTTGGTTAGTCTTCTACCATTTACATCTTTATCGACACTCAAAGCACATTATTAGTTGTAAGGAACTTTGTGGTTCATGCCTGCAAAAAGCACATGGAGGTGGGCTATCATTATGTCAGGGAGAGACTCTCTATTGGAAAGCTCAGTATGGTTTATCGCACATAGGATAATGTTGTAGAGCTTTTCATTTTAAAGGAGGTTTCACCTACATGGATGATGTTCTAGAGTTTTCTTGATTGATCTTGAGCCTACAATAGCAGGCATTTTCTCTTTGACAGAGATAATGTGCAACAGCCTCGAAGCATTCACTTGCAATAGAGACAAGTCCTCTGTGACACACAAAGAACACACTAAATGTGCATCTCTTCTCTTTGCCACAAAGAGAGAGAGAGAGAGAGAGAGATCAAGAAATAGAGAGAGAGAGAGAGATAGAGAGAGAGAGCACTCACTACTCCTCTACAATGAACTATGACGGCAGAGCACCTTGAATGTCTTCATCACTTCATCAACGTTTCCACATTATTTTGCCATGTGTTAAGTTCTATTCGAGTTTTTCAATTAAAAAACGTTATATCCTTCAAAATCACGTCCATTTGAGATATAAATTTTTCTTACAAATGCAAAGATGTCACAAAGAAAACATCCCAAGTTTTCATACTTTGGATATTCAAACATTTTCAAAATGCTTACTCTATATCTATTTGGACTCACATAAAGGTCATATATTTCAACCTTTTAATTCAGCTATCAAAGTGAATCTCCGCATGCTATACCAATTCTAAACTTCTCTCTCTCTCTCTCTCTCTCTCTCTCTCTCTCTCTCTCCAAAAGTACTTTTATTTTTTTGGAAACTTCTTTTGGCACTAAGTGCCCACATTTTGTAACCCACAATCCAAGAATATATTTTCACTTAAGCACCATCCTTTGAATTTATTTTTGGGATATTTTTGGCACTAGGTGCTCTCCTTTTGTGACATCAAGAATATAAGAAGATTCTAGTGTGTGAGTGTGCTATGGGAGGCTATTCTAAGTCGCAAAGGGTGTCTCTGAGTGCATATTGGGATATTCTAAGCCCCCCAAAGGTGCTAGATTCTTTCCAAGTGAGCTAAATCAAAATTTTAAGTTCTATTTTCAATGGTGACAATGTCTATAATTTTGAACGTGACATCTTTGAGCATGTGGTATTGCCATCATTCCTAACAATACTCATGCCCAAGGATGAAATGATGAATAGCACGAACTAAAATTTGTGGAAGGATGCAATTAGGGCTTACTTATATAGAAACTTGTTATATGACATAGTAGATGCTATGGAACCTGAGCTTGATAAGGATAATAACTTAGTTGAATGGAAAATTTGGAATTTAAAAGCTGTGATGAATTAAGTAAAGTACATATTACTTTTTGCAAGACTTCTCATGAAGCTTGGAAGGTATTCCTCTAGAATGTATGCCTTAAAAGAAGAGTTCCATGACCTAGTCATTAGGCCCGAGGATCCCATCACCTAGGTCATTGTCACCTTCAAAGATTATCAATGCAAGCTTGTGTTGTTTGGTAGATAGGTATCAAGTGAAGATATGGTTATTAGGCTTCTAAATAAGATTCCTAAGTTAGATGAGAATTTTTTAACTCCACTTTAGAATCAAGGCCAAGTGTTAACCTGAGAGAAAGTGCCAAGACTCTTGCTCCATGATGCGTGATCAAAGTCTTCAACATCACAAGAAGTTCCATGAAAGCTAAGGCTCCCTTCAACATGACTAGAAAATAGAAATCCTAACTATGTTCATACATCACTAGCAAAATATATCAACAAATCCCTCTGGGAGTGATGTAGTAAACAAGGAGTTAGCACTCATGTATAAGGAAGTTCCAAGCTATGTGTAATGAAATCAATCCACAAAAGGACATGAGCCCAAAGCTTTGCAAAAAGCTTCAAACTTCTCCCTAGTTAGAGCCTTTGTGAAAAGGTATACAACATTATCATGTGTGGCCATGTAAGCCAAACTAGTCTTTCCAATAGAGATTCTCTCCTTGACATAATGATAGTGCACCTCAATGTGCTTTGTATGGGCATGGAATCTAGGGTTCTTCACAACTGAAAATATGCTCTAACTACCTATAAAGATGGTGGTGGCAAAAGGTTAACCAACATATAAATCATCCAAAAGGCATATGATCCCACACACACTCAATAGTCATTATGAAAGTTGCCCTATATTAGGCCTCATAACTAGAAATGGCCACAATAGGTTGCTTCTTTCTTAACCAAGATATGCATGAGCTACCAAGTATGAGGAAAAAAACACTAGTGCACACTCGAGTGTCATAGCAACCAACCCAATGTGAGAGAAAAATCATGTAAATCTAGTAGTAATGATCCCTCCTTGGGATACAACAATTTATGTAGTCGGGTAATACTTGTTTAGTGAAAGATATGCTTAATTGCATGCCAAAGCTTCAAATCCAGACAATGCTTAAACCTGCACATCTGTGAGATAGCAAATTAAATATCAAGTTTGGTTATTCTTAAGCAAATCAAGCATCCAAAAGTATGCTAATAGACAAAAACATCAATTGCATCTCCAACCTCACAAATAATCAATCTTAAACCTATTTCCATGGGAGTGGTAATATGTTGCAAACTTTAAGGCCAAAATGTTGCAACAATGTGTCAATGTTTTTTGTTTGACACAAAGTTATACTCCCATTGACTTGCTTAAATTGAATGCCCAAATAAAGATGCAAATGCCCTAAATCTGCATCTCAAAAGAGGCATAAAAATCACACATACAACAACAATCATAAGTACATGATCTGCACCACTAACATATATTAAGCTGATCTCAATTGGACTTTTCTCAAATCCATGGGCTAGCAAGAAGGCATGCATCTTTTCATACCAAGCATGTGGTGCTGATTCAATCTATACAATGCCCTTTTCAACCTCTACACTTTGTTTTCATGCAATTTTTTTACAAAAATATGGGGCTGAAATATGTAAAGTTCTTCATGTAAAACACATAACTATGATGAAATTCAAATGCACAGATGCTACAAACGGTGGTCATTTGGCACATGGGAGCAAAGGTATCATCAAAATAAATGCCCTTCTCTTGAGCATAACCTTTGGCAAGAAGCCTAACCTTATACCTATCAAATGATCCATGAGGTTTACTTTTAACTTCTATACCCACTTCCTACCAATGGCCTTTTTGCTCAAATGCAAGTCACATAAAGAACAAGTGCCCAAAGAGAAAACATGTGCTTTAGGTGCTTGTTTTCTAATCATAACAATGGAATTGTCCACTTCATAATGGGTATGAGAAGAAAAGACGATTAGGGACTAGTATGGTGCCAAACAAGGGCAAAATGGTTGTCCACCTTGTGCATACACTACCAATACATGGTACTTCCAATTGCAAGGAGGCAAAACTGATGTATGATTACATAGAGCATACATGTTGTTTGACTCAATCATTGTAGTCAAAAGAATTTGGACCACATGAGTTGGTTGAAATTGATAGTAGTGTTTACATGAATTGGGCAAGAGTCATGATAGATGACTCCACCACACATAATTTCATAAACTATGCTTTGTTCAAGAAATTGAAGATTCCCCAAAAACCAAGTGCACATAAATACTGTTACACTTATGTGTTCCTCGGGTAGCTTTGATGTGAACCTTTTCCCTATACATAGGCGCTTTTTACTCTAGTGCTGGCTAGAGGTTTTTCCTCCATGTTACCACATATTTGATACTCTCATATGTGGTGGTAATTTGTACTTAGGGATATCATTCAGCTCTAACTTCAGTTCAGTTGATCGATCAATAGAGAGAGCTATTCCAGCCATCGTCTTCTTCGTGTGTCTTGCTGCGTTTGTGCTCCTTGTGTGTGCTTCTTGTGTGTCTCTTGCACTTCTACACACACCCAACAGTGGTATCAGAGCAGGTTCAGCTCCTTCTCAAGTTTCGGTTTTTCACGTCGTGGCGCGCGCACACTTTAATAGTGCAAATCGACTTCGGAACATAGAACTATGAATTTCAGCAGCCCCAAAACATTTCCACCAGGTGTGCTGTGGTTTTACCCCCATTTCAAAGCCATTCGTGCAGTCAGAATCGCCATCAGAGTGACGGTTTGTGAGCTGAAATTTCAGCACTCATTTCAGTTTTCGTCGAAGTGAAGATTTTGTCACATTCTTGTTCCTTAGTGAAATGGCGGGCAGCAATGACTTGTTTGGCATGCTTCAAGCTGAAGATAAGCTTGATGGGACCAACTATCCGATGTGGTCTTACATGATGACGCACGTTCTTGTTGCAAAACAACTTTGGAACATAGTTGCAGATGTAGATCGAAAACCGGCAGGTGCTTCTACTTCACAGTCTACTGTCACAGATGGAGCTTCTTCTTCGAGTACAGTGGTTTCTCCTTCTCCACCTACACAGGAGAAGCTTAGATGGGATGGAAAAGATGCTCAAGCTCATGCTTTGATTGCGCTTTCAATGAAGCGTCATATAGTTCCACACATTCGGTCATGTTCTACATCACGACAGGCATGGGACACTCTTGCTTCTTTGTATGCCGTGCATAATGAAGCACGTGTTGCATACTTGAGGAAGCAACTTGAGGATGTATGTATGGCTGAAAATGAGTCAGTGGATGTGTGACACGCATCAAGGACTTGAAAGAGCAATTGGCAAATATAGATGAGATCATTCTGGATGCATCACTCATTTCTACATTGTTGAAAGGATTACCGGAATCTTTTCAAAGCTTTGCTACTACACTCCGTTTGGTTGCAAAAGGAAATCCTAATATGTATGCATTTGATGAAGTTGTGTCTCTTCTTTTGCAAGAAGAGCAATCTAGAGTGAATAGGAGTGGTTTGATTGAGGGAACGCAAGCACTTGCTATCTCACAAAAGGGAACGCAAGTATGGTTCAGCTTTTGGTTCATCAAAACCAAAGCCTCAAGCTTCCTCTTCCACTCATTCCTCTAATCATAGTGATTTGCAAAGGAAGAAGAGATGCAAATATTGCCGGAAGGCTGGTCATACTATTGATGAGTGTAGAAAGCTTGCTAAACGTAATGAAAAGAAGAAGGAATCGGGCATGTCTATTGCTGAAAATTCAGCAAATGCAAAGAATGATGAAGCTAACATGGCTCAAGATTTTTGGGCATGTGTTGTTACATGTCATTATGATGCTTCTTTACATTCTAAATGTATGGTTGTGAGTGACGCTGATTCGGATTGGTTCTTTGATAGTGGTGCTTCAAAGCACATAACATCATGCAAAAGATTTTTTGCCTCTTTGAAAGATGCACCTAAAGGAGGACATGTGGTGTGTGCAAACAATGCCTCTTATCCTATCTTTGGAGTAGGAGAAATTGAGCTTACGGCTGCAAATGGAGGTATGATTCTCTTAAAAAATGCATTGTATGTGCCCGGTATCAAGAAGAACTTAATTTCAGTTCCGTTGATTGTCAAAGCTGGACTTCATGTATACTTTGTTGATGATAAGTGTATGGTTCATGATTTCAGCAATGGCGATGTTATTGTGATGTCCAGTACATTATGTAATGGTTTGTATTGCATGGATACATACAAGAGGGCTGCCTCGAATGCCTTAGTTGCTCATACTTCTTCCATGGCTGAAATGGAGCTTTGGCATGCTCGTTTTGGTCACTTGAACTTCAATAGTTTGCTCTACTTGCAAAAGAAGGACATGGTTATTGGCTTGCCTACACTTGAGTCCATTGAAAAGCATGCATGTGAAGGTTGCATTCTTGGAAAAATGCATCGTGCTTCTTTTCCAAAAGATAGTCACACACACACTACAAGAAAATTGCAACTTGTTCATAGTGATGTATGTGGTCCGGTCAAGACTCCATCTTTTGGGAAGCATGTATATTTTGTTACCTTCATTGATGATGCTACTCGCCATACATGGGTGTATCCTATGAAAGCAAAGAATGAGGTATTTTCTTGCTTCAAAGCATTTTTAGCTATGGCTGAAAATTTTTCTTCACAAAAGCTTTTGACTCTACGCACGGATCGTGGTGGTGAGTACATGTCACATGAGTTTAATGCTTTTTTTCGTGAAAGAGGTATTTCACACCAATGTACGGTGCCATATACACCTCAACAAAATGGTGTTTCCGAGCGTAAAAATAGAACTCTACTTGAAATGGCACGATGTATGGTTAAAGGAAAGCATCTTCCTCATAAGTTTTGGATGGAAGCGGTCATGTGTGCAAATTATGTGTTGAATCACTGCCCTACAAAAGCATTGAGAGTCATCACTCCTTATGAGGCTTGGAATGGTCATAAGCCTATGGTTAGTCATATGCGTGTGTTTGGTTGTTTGGCATATGCTCTTGTTCCATCACAACAACGTCACAAACTTGATGACAAGGCAAAGAAATGTATATTTGTTGGTTATAGTGCTGAAAGTAAGGGATATCGATTGTACCATCCATTGAAGAACACAATTATTATGAGCCGCGATGTGGTATTTGCTGAAAATTCAGTTTTCTCTCTACTTGAATGCAAAAAAACTGCCAACAGTTAGCTCACAAGATGTGTTCGATACACTCATGCCTTTGTTCCAAAATGGTGCGCTTGACTATGGCCATGTAGACCAGCCAACTGAGGTTCAAAGGGCTGAAAAATTCCAGCCAAATAGGGCTGAAAATGCAGATAATTTCCAGCCAAACATGGCTGAAAAAATTCAGCCAAAAATTGTCAAAACTGTTGGAAATTTCCAGCCACATATGGCTGAACATTTGCGTCAAAATATGGCTGAAACTGAGCATGAAATTCAGCCCATGCATGATGTACATATTGAAGATGTTTTACATAATGAACGCATGTCTATCAAGAGTGCACAATCTATGCCAAAGTGGCTGAAACAAACTTTGCAGGACAGCAAATTGGGTGCACCTTTACTTGGTAGAACAAGATCAAGCTCTCACCATGCATCAAGTAATTTTGTGGATTATTCTCTTATTGCTACAGCATGTAATGAAGAGCCACTTTCTTTTGAAGATGCATGTGACGATCCACAATGGATGAGTGCTATGCAATCAGAAATGGATTCCATACATAGGAATGGTACTTGGGAGTTATGTGAATTGCCAAAAGGAAAGAATGCTATTGGTACAAAGTGGGTTTACAAGATTAAGAGAAAATCAGATGGTAGCATTGATCGCTACAAAGCTAGATTGGTTGCCAAAGGATATGTGCAACAATATGGCATTGACTATGAGGAAACTTTTGCACCTACTTCACGCATGACTACCATTCATACCGTGGTTGCATTGGCTGCCCATCGAGGTTGGAAAGTGCATCAATTGGACATAAAAACAGCCTTCTTGAATGGAGATTTGCAAGAAGAGGTCTATGTGAAGCAACCTCCTGGATTTGCTATGAAAGGGAAAGAGCATATGCTTTGTTACTTGCATAAAGCCTTATACGGTCTCAAGCAAGCTCCACGTGCATGGTATGACAAAATACATAAGCACTTGATTGCTCTTGACTTCACATGTACTCTGATTGAAAGCACACTCTATGTACGCAAAAATGGGGCTGATCTTATAGTGCTTGTTCTTTATGTCGATGACATACTCTTGACTGGGTCATGTGATGCAAAACTTGACATTCTTATGGCTGATTTGAAGCATACTTTTGATGTCACTTATATTGGTCTTTTGAGCTACTATCTTGGCATCCAGTTTGTATCCGTTGAGGGGGGAATTGTTATGCATCAAGCAAAGTATGTTGAAAAACTACTTTAGCGTTTTGATTTTGAGGATTGTAAGCCAGTTTCCACACCAGTTGAGACAGGATTCAGGTTCTCAGTTGAGGATTCCAATGATGCATTTGACACTTCTCTTTATCAGCCAGCTATGGGATGTCTTATATATGCATGCAACACAAGGCCGGATATACAGTATGCAGTTTCCCAGTTGAGTCCATTCATGCATAGCCTTGGGACTAAGCATTGGCAAGCGGTGAAACGTGTGTTTAGATATCTTCGAGGCACTTTGAGCTTAGGTCTCTTTTATGGCAAAGATGTTCAGCCATGCTTGCATGCTTTTACAGATAGTGATTGGGCTGGTTGTTATGATACTCGCGTGTCCACTAGTGGTAATTGCTTTTTCCTTGGAGACTCATGCATATCTTGGTTGAGTAAGAAGCAACCTATAGTGGCGACATCGAGTTGTGAAGCTGAGTACAGGGCAGTTTTCACAGCTACAGTGGAGTGTATATGGCTGAGACGCCTATTGATGGATCTTTCTTTGCATGGAGATTGATGCTGCTACGCATATTCTCACTGATAGTCAGAGTGCTTTGGGTGTTGCACGAAACCCAGTGTTTCATGCACGGACCAAACATATTGAGGTGCATTATCACTATGTGAGAGAGTGCCTTCATGTAGGAGATATTGATTTGGTATATGTGCCTACACAAGATAATGTGGCAGACATATTCACCAAAGCTCTTCCACAGGAAAAGTTTGAAGCTTTTCGCAAAGCTTTAGGCTTGTTACCTTGTGGGGGCTGATCTGTCACTCCCTGTATGTGTTCACATCATTCGCTCCAGGGGGGTTTGTTACACTTATGTGTTCCTCGGGTAGCTTTGATGTGAACCTTTTCCCTATACATGGGCACTTTTTACTCTAGTGCTGGCTAGAGGTTTTTTCCCCATGTTTCCACATACTTGATACTCTCATATGTGGTGGTACTTTGTACTTAGGGATATCATTCAGCTCTAACTTCAGTTCGATTAGGGACTAGTATGGTGCCAAACAAGGGCAAAATGGTTGTCCACCTTGTGCATACACTACCAATACATGGTACTTCCAATTGCAAGGAGGCAGAACTGATGTATGATTACATAGAGCATACATGTTGTTTGACTCAGTCATTCTAGTCACAAGAATTTGGACCACATGAGTTGGTTGAAATTGATAGTAGTGTTTACATGAATTGGGCAAGAGTCATGATAGATGACTCCACCACACATAATTTCATAAACTATGCTTTGTTCAAGAAATTGAAGATTCCCCAAAAACCAAGTGCACATAAATACATTGTATCTATGATGTAGGGTGAGGATATGGGACACTATGGTGTCTAATTCAGAAGTCTAGATACATGGACACAGATCATGTGGACTTCCGAATTATGAATATGGAGAGGATAGACCTTGTGTTAAGCAGAGAGTGACATTGGGGATTGGGAGACACACTTAAAAATAGCTATCTAAACAACACACTTGAAAGTGCAAAGAATGGAAGTAGATTTTGTATTCACACACAAAGAAAGAGATATACCTAGTGCACCTCTCATCTCATCTTTAGAGATAGATAATTTTTTTCAATCTCAAGATGCACATCATATCTTTTTATTGTATAGTTATGAATTCGAGCATTGTATAGGCACCTTATCTAATGTACATTTTCATGACACTAATGTGAATAACGATAGGAATTTCCATTAATCATTTTTTGCAAGAGTGTGTAGTTAATAGCTTTAAAGATTTAATGTTTGATTTTTAAGATGTTTTTCCCATTGACCTTCCTAGTGAGCTACCACCAGAGAGAGGGGTATTGACCATGCCATTGATGTAGTTACTAACACTAACCCTATTCATAAGACACCTTATAGGCTTAGTGTATCTCAGCATCAAATGGTACATAACAAACTTCAAGAATATTTACATAAAGGCTTCATTAGACCTAGTAACTCACCTTGGGCATTGCCAATGCTCCTAAACATGAAAGATGGCTCTATGAGACTTTCTATATATTATAGAGCATTAAAAAAGTAAAAATAAAAAATAAGTTTTGAATGCCTAGGTTGGAAGACCTATTTGATCAGTTACATCAAGTGAGGTATTTCGCCAATCTTGACCTTAATCAAGATATCATAAGATTAGAATTATGGTAGAGGATGTCCCTAAATTTGTGTTTAGGACTAGATATGGGCAGTATGAGTTTCTGGTGATCCTTTTGGCCTCACCAATTCTTTTCCCACTCTCATGAAGCTCATGAATAGTTTTCTATGGCCATATCTAAGGAAAATTGTAGAATATGTTTTGGATGGTGTTTCCTATATATAGTAGATCAGGGAATAAACACTTAATACACTTGAGGAATGTATTCCAAGTGTTACAAGACAATCCACTCTTTGCTAAGGAATCAAAGTATGAATTTTTCAAAAAAAAGGTTAGATACCTTGGGCATCAAGATTGAATCTACATGGATCCTCATTAAGTACAAGCTAATATGGAATGTCCACATCCAAGGATTCTAGAAGAGCTTCATATCTTACTAGGTTTATGAGGTTTCTATCATAGATTCATTAAGAATTATGTCAAAATTGTTGTCTCGGTGATGGAACAATTTAAAGAGAAAGGGAAAACCTTTCATTGGGACATGAACAAAAGCAATGGAAAAGTTGAAGTTAGGAATTGCTACAGCTCCACGTTTACATAGAGCGGATCCTAGTAAACCATTTGTTGTTGAGACTATTGGAGGATCATTTTTGAAATATTGTGTAATTCTATAATATAGAAGACCCTGATTGATGTAAAAATGTAAAAATGAGGAAGAGTCTTCCTCATAATTAGATATAACTTATGTATTTTTTGAAAATTTTGGGAGCTCTTAAGTGAGTAGAAATTTAGGATAGAAATTTAGAGAACCTAATTTCAAGTGTGGAAATGGACACTTGAAATAAAATTTAAGTCAGTCATGTATCATCTTTTGGGAGATCCTCTTTTGTAATTTTGGTGATTAATGAGAACTTAAGAGCTCTTGTCTTGTCTCCTAATCTTGTCATCTAACTTCTATGGTGATTTCATGATGCATTTATGAGTTTTTATCACGGATTCATTGTTGTAATCAGTAGTTTTTTTAGTATTACATGCTTTCCTAAGTCTATTCATCTATGTAAGTCTTGATATCCTTGCAAAGTGTTTTTCAACTTGACTATGTGGTTTTTTCATAATTGTGATTGTCTCATCTTTGGGGTACAAGTATTGAGTTTCAAATTTTATATTAGCAATGTCTTCCTTATGCAAAATGGCACACTTTAGGCCAAAAAAATATAAAAAATCTTAGTATAGCTCTATTTACAAGAAAACATAGAATTTTTCATAAAAGTTGTGAAATCTTTGCTGAAATAAATCTTGCATGACCAATCCATTGATGAAGAAGGGGTTGTGGTCTTGGTATACTTCTCAGATTGACAAATTAAATTGTTTGAGGTTGATGTTTCCTTTATACTATGACGATTGGAGAGGACAACTCCAAAGAACAAACAAAGATTCGCACGAGTGATTTTGCATTAAGAGTGATTTTGCATTAAGAGTGATTTTAATTCAGGATGGTCAACCAATGGCTTTGAAGAGCAAAGAGTTAGAACACGCTTAGAAGAATTACTCCATCTATGAGAATGCGTTGTATGCAAGTGTCCATGCTTTGAAGAATTGGCTTTATTACTTATATAGTGCCAAGGTTACAATACTGTTTGATCAAGAGAGCATTAAGAGGTGTCATGAGGAAGGAGATAAGGAAGAGAGCTCGCACACACACACAAACTATCACAATCAAAGAGGATCACACACTCATATTGAGGCAAGGAAGAATAATCTTCTTCTTCTTCTTCTATTACATATAAGGAATGTTCAAGAATGACCTAAAAACAAGAATACAACAAGTGCAATAGATAAAGATCAGTACATAAGGAAAAATGTAATGTCCGTGAATGAGTGAGCTCACAAGAAAAAAATGTGCCATCACTCTTGGTAGATAAATCTAGTAAAACTCAATGAAGTATCCCTGAGATATATGGACGTGACCACTATACATGTTAGAGAAATGAAAAAAATAATAGGTGTCATCTTGGATCATCACATTATGAGCTTGATATCTCAACACTCCCCCTCAAGCTCAATGTCATATCCTCTAATTCAAGCATCTTTCAAAACTTCTTCAGCTTCTCTGCTCCAAGTGCTTTAGTGAAAATATTAGCAACCTGCTCATCTATTCTCACATAAACAAGATCAATATTACTTGCTAATACCCTCTTTGATGAAGTGATAATGTACCTGGATATGCTTTGTTCTAGCATTAAAAACAAGGTTCTATGCTAATTTTATGTTGCTAAGATTATCACAATAGATGGTGATAGGATTTTGCACTTCCACACCTAAATCTACAAGTAGCATCTCTAGCCATGATGCCTCATATGCTGCCATTGCAGCACCTCTATACTCAGCCTCTGTACTTGAAAAAGCAATAGTGGGTTGCTTCTTGTTCCTCCATGTAATAGTTGCACTCTCCCAAGTGAGGATAGAAAACCACTAGTAGATCTTCTATCTGGAATGCTACCATCCCAATCTGCATCAGTGTATCCATGAACCTGCAAATCTACACCAGCTTCATAAAACAATGCATAATCCAAAGTAGCATTCACATAATGTAGGGTGCGCCTCAAAGCATCCAAATGTGGCTTCATGGGAACCTGCATAAATTGACTTTCAATTCCAATAGTGTAGCTAAGATGAGGCCTCGTAATTGTGAGATATATCAAGCTTCCCACAATTTTCGTGTACATATTAGCATTTTCCAATGCTTCACTTGATGTAGTACCTAACTTCAAATTTTGATCTAATGGCATAGAAATTGGCTTGCAACCAGCCATACCATACTTTTGCAGCATATTCAAGGCATATTGCCTTTCTGACATCCATATACCTGTTTCCATATGTATAAACTCAATGCCCAAGAAATAACGTAGCACACCAAGATCTTTCATGTCAAATTCCTACATAAGAAGTTGCTTTATCTTTTTAATGCTTTCTTCATTATCACCGGTTACAATCAAGTCATCAACATAAATAGTCGCAATTGTTATGCCATCATCACCCTTCCTTGCATATAGTGAATGATCTGCATCACACATAGAAAATCCAATGGTGGTTAAGTAATTAGCAATCCTTGCATGCCATGCACGAGGAGCTTGCTTTAGCCCATACAAAGCCTTTTGCAACCTGCAAACATATTCTGGATGTTTTGAATCTTCATGTCCTTGCAGCTGGTCCATGTACACTTCTTCCTGTAACTCACCATGTAGGAAAGCATTCTTCACATCCATCTTCTACAAAGTCCATCCTTTTGTTGTAGCTAATGCAACAAGTGTTCTGACAGTAGACATTTTAGCTATAGGGCTGAATGTTTCCTCATAATCAATGCCATATGTCTATGCATATCCTTTTGCTACTGATCGTGCTTTGTACCTGCTTATGCTACCATCAGCATTGTGTTTTATCTTATAAACCCACTTCCAAGCTATGGGTTTCTTTCCTTGTGGCAATGGAACCAACTTCCTTTTTTGTTTCTATAAAGTGCATCCATCTCCTCATCCATAGCTTTTTCCCAATCTGCATTTCTGATTGCATCTTCAAAACAAGAAGGTTCAACATCTTGTATTACCTTGGTCATGTAGGCACAATGATGAGCCATATAATTGTCATACGTCAATCATTGTATTGAATTCTGCATCCTCCCAGATCTTCTTGGTCCTACGTCACTTCTCCTTGTATGATCTGCATGTGCCTTTCTTACTCTTGGAGTCTTCACAGAGTGCAATCCAAGTTCCTCATCAAGAAACTTTTCTGAACCGATTGAATCTCCATCAACATCTTCAGAACCTGCACATGTTTTACTACCAACAAAAAAACCTATCTTTACCTTTCTTAGATGTATTTGATGAATTTGTTGGACTGAAATTTCCATGCAATCTTCCACTCCATGGATTTGAGTTGGAACTATTGCTTGGTGATGCATCCGGTCCACTCAAAACTTGAGATTCTGCACTTGATTTTTCAACATTTTCTTTGTCATTTGGTTCAAGATTCAATCCTTTTTTGGCATCTGCATAGAAGCTTGACATTTCACCTATCGTGTGAGTGGTTTATAACATTTATATCCCTTTTGCTCAAGGGAGTATCCAATGAAGACACATTTTTTTTGCTTTTGGATCAAGCTTCATCCTCAACTCATCTAGAACATGTGCATATGCAATACAGCCAAAAACTTTCATATGTGATAAGTTTGGCTTTTTACCTATGAACTTCTCTTCAGGTGTAACTTGATGTACAATAGTAGTTGGAGTTCTGTTCATGATGTATATAGCCGTATGCATAGCTTCTGCCCAATTACAATGAGGCATATTCTTCTCAGCCATCAAGGCTCTTGCTATTTTTGCAATATGTCTATTTCTGCATTCAGCAACACCATTATGTTGTGGTGTGTACCTATATGAAAACTTTAATCAAATTCCATGACTTTTTAGAAAATTTCTGAAGTCATTTGACATGTATTCACCTCCTCCATCAAATCTTAATGTCTGAATATACTTCCCTGTTTGCTTTTCCACCATAGCATTAAAATTTTGTAAGTGAGTGAAAAGTGAGTGAATACCTCACTCTTCTCTTTCATGAGATATACCCACACTTTTTGTGTATGGTCATCAATGAAAGTAACATAAAACCTACAACCACCCATAGATGTGCTCTTTAGAGGACCCCAAACATCTCTATGTAATATTTCTAGCGCATTCTCACTAACATGCTTGTCATGCGGAAAAGATGATCTTGAGTGTTTACCAAATTGACATGCTACACATACCTTTTGCATCTCTGCAACCTTGAAATTTGGTAGTCCATGGACAATCTCCTTTGACTGCATCCATTTTAGCCTTTGCAAGTTTGCATGTCCAATCTGTTTGTGTCACATCTCTATATCTACAATAACTCTTGCACCTTTTGCAAACATGGCTGCATTCATTTAAGGAATTTTCACATTTAAGGTGAACATCCTACCCACTTTGTTTCCTTTGGCAACCAATCCTCCACCCATTGAAGCACCTAAATCAACATACCAGACATTACCATTCAATTTTGAAACATCTGCAGACATTGTATTCATCATGTGATGTTGGACTATGAATAGCTTCTTACAATCATCTGCACTTGTGGATGCATAGTTGTTTTGCTGCCTTCTGTTATTTTGATTCTTCAACTTGCCATCACGTTCAAAGTGTCCAAGTTTACCACAATTCCAACATCCTTTACTGTCATTACCTGAATCATCTCTTTGGAAATTTCTATGGCCTCTTGTCTCCCCCTACCTCGAAATTGTCCTCTACCTCTTGCATGATTCTGCTGTTGAATTTGGTCTTGGTTGGTGTTTCCTCTTCCACTTTTGAAGCCTCTACCTCTGCCTCTTCCTCTGCCAGAGTAGAATACCTACTCTGAACTAGGTTTTCCTTGGGAGTTTGAGTCCTCACCAAGATTATTTTCTTCAATAGTCAACATGGACACCATATTAGCAAAATTTGAAATATTTTCCTTGGTTTGTATAGAAGTTCTGAATTGCTTATATGCAGCTCCTAGACCACAAAGGCACACTTCCACCTTATCATCATCATCTACATTCACGCCAATGGATGCAAGTGACTCACATATGCTTTTGATTTTTAGGGTGTAGTCACTTACTGCCATGCTCTTTTTATCCAAAGTATGCAGCTCGTTCTTGAGTTGCAATTTTTGTGCCTTTGTATTGGTCTCATACAAAGTGACTAAACTGTTCCATGCCTCTTTTGGGGTCTTGGCATCCTGTATGTGTCCAATCATGCTATCTTGTATGCTAACAAATAGCCAATACATTACCTTTCATGCTCCTTGATTCCATTCCTCATATGCTCTTTATTGGTCAGTAGTCCGATTCCTTTTCGATAACTGCAGAGCATTTTCATTCTCTCCTTTGATGTACTTCCAATAGCTTTTTCCCATCAGGAAATTCGACATTCTGAATCTCCAAGCATGGACGTTGTTCTTGTCCAGCTTATTGTTCATAAGCTGACTCATTCCATCTACCTTTGCCATTTCTACAACAATTCATAACATTGCAAAACACTACAAACAGCACTTCTGCTTGAACACTATCGCACTATGAAGTGACAGTTCGATCTCAGAAAAAACCTTTTTCGTGTATCACAGGTACATGAAATCGATTGAAATTCTAGATTTTGAATATAAGAGGGTTGTTGAACAAGACGCAAGTTATAGTTTCACAAACTAACCTGGTTTTTTTGTGGGTCCCACCTTGCGGGCTTGAAACGGAGTCGACATGGCTCCGAAACTCTAATCTAACAAAAACAAGTGATGCTAAAAGGATAATATATCAAAAATATTTTTATGTCTTCTACCTTCATGCCAATTTTCATAGCAATCTGAGGTCGTTTGTGAATCGCGCTTTCTCCATGCCTTCTTGCATAGTCTTCACCGTCGACCTTCTCCATGAGCTCTCTATCGCCACACTGGCTCTAATACCATGTCACGGGGAAGGAGATAATGAAGAGAGCTCACACACACACACTCACAATCAAAGAGGAGCACACACTCAGATTGAGGCAAGGAAGAACAGTCTTCTTCTTCTTCTTCTATTACATAAAAGGAATGTACAAGAATGACCTAAAAACAAGAATACAACAAGTGTAATATATAAAGATCAGTACATAAGGAAAAATATAATGTCCGTGAATGAGTGAGCTATAAAGAAACAAATGTGCCATCACTCTTAGTAGACAAATCTAGTATAGCTCAATGAAGTATCCCTCACATATACCAGCGTGACCACTATACATTTCAGAGAAATGAAAAATCTGATACGTGTCATCTTGGATCATCATATGTTGAGCTTGATATCTCAACAAGAGGCTCTTGAATAAAAATAACCTTAAACTTAATAAGTCCCACTCAACATAGAACCTTCAAGATTTTGATTATGATCTTAGGTATAGGAAGGGAAAGTTTAATGTGGTGGTTGAATCGTTTAGTTACATGCCTATGCTCAATGAATTCAGTTTTACTTAGATCACTAGTGAGCTACGAGTCCATTGGAGTGAAATGTAGGCTTAACCTTGCATATACCAAGATTTGGGAAGCCATAGAGAAAGGGGATCTTCACACGCAAGTTTTGAGTGAGGATGGAGTATCAATAGGTCCTCAAGAAGGATTCAAGTGGAAGATCTATAGTATCCATGATCAATGTATATCATATTAATGTAAGGTATGTGTCCCTAGAGATTTTGAGATGATATTGCATATATTGCATGAGTTTCATGACACACCTAGTGGGGGACACACAAGAGTTAATAAGACCTATGATCTTGTTAACATGTAGTTTATTGGTTGGACTTCATAAGGACATCCTAGAGTATGTGCTTAGATGCACAAAATGCTAGGTCAATAAAGCTTAGATATCGAGGATAAGAGGTCTACTCCACCCATTGGATATTTCCAATGGGAAGTAGGAGAGTATCTCCATGGATTCTATAGTAAGATTACCTAAGTCATGGAGAGGGTATGATTCAATCTAGATAATCATGGATATGTTAACCAAAATGGCTAGTTCTATTTTGACATGTATTATAGTGAAGGCATCTTAGTTGGCTAGATTATTTGTTGAGAACCTATACCTATTATGTGAACTTCCATTAGGCATTTTTTTTAGATCAGGATACAAAGTTTACTAGCCACTATTGGAGATTAGTCTTCAAGAGATTGGATACTAGACTTAGAATGAGCACAAACAAACATCCATAGATGGATGTGAAAACAAAGAGGGTTAAAAAAATACTAGAAGATATGCTTCTAGCATATGTGAATTAAAGGGAAACTAATTGGGAAGAGTACTTCCCTAGAGTAAGATTTTGCATATAATAGTTCCAATCAGTCTTTTATTGCTCATAGTCCATTTATGCTTCTGTATAAGTTTCAACAAAGAGCTCCTTATGTAGTAGGATAGTAGCATGAGAAAGCCCAAGTTACAAAGGACTTCTTGGAAAATATGAACGATATGCTTAGGCTTGCTTAAGGACAACATTAGGAGAGCCCAAGACTATGTAGATCCTTCAAGGATAGAAATCAACTTTGAAGTAGGAGAGCAAGTCTATCTTAGAGTTCTATCTAGTTCTGAAACCATGAACGTGGGACCTTGTCCAAAAGTATCTCCTAGGTATTGTGGAACATTCCCAATACTAAAGAGAATAGGAAAGATGGCTTATCAGCTCTAACTTCTAGAGAGTAGCTAGATCCATCTAATATTTCATGTTAGTTGGCTTAAGAAGACACTAGGTGTACCTCCTTCTAGATAGTAGGGTAGTAGTGCCTATTTTTGTTCAATCTATTCTACATGAGGGTACTATGGAATCGAGAGAAATCAATGAGAAGTCATCTATACAAAGAGTGCCTAGTAAAATGGAAAGTTAGTTGAAAAGATAGTGGTACATGGAAGTGGGTTAGCACCCTTCAGAGATGGTTCCTAGCTTTATGTTGCCTTCCCAAGGGTCTTCTTAAGGGGAAGGATATAGGGAAACACCATAGAGATGTGACCATGTACATTGGACACAAGGGGTTGAGTGGCAGTATCTATTCATAGTATGTCTCTCTCTTTTAGGAGGACCTTCCAACACCACCTTTGAGGACAAAACATGAGAGTCAATATATGAACCACCCTTTGAATAAGACATATGTGGGCTCTCACATGAGTTCCATGTGGCACCCATGTGAGAGGCCACATGGGTGTCTCTCTTATTGATAGAGAGAGAGATGTTATAATAAAGGTACAAATATAGGTACATGGTTGGAAGGACCATGAGATATACAATTCTCTATGTGCATGGATCTGAGTTTTTAGCTAGGAAATGTCATTCATCCTCTTCCTCGACCTTTGTGCTAAACGATGAGCAAAAAGAAGAAGAATCATTGAGGCCCCATTCAAGAAATGGACTTGCATGATAATGAATGTATACTTGGACAAAAGGGTGGATCATGGAACCCTCAACACGCCCCTCCTCCATTTGATGACCCTTTCATTTGTAATGTGGGGAACTACTGCATATGGCATCACTTAGTCCATTGAGTTTTTAGATATAAGGGCATATGGGATCCTTAAACATAACTTGGACATATGGGATCCAAGTGTGGGAAATATGACCTCCCTTAATTTTTATGGATACATGTCATCCATGTGGTTTTGTATTCATGGACATATGGGATCCCTGGTGGTGGGACATATGGCATCCCTCAAATCTAGGGACATATGGGGTCCCTAGACATATGCTTGGACTTTTGGGATCAAGTGTTTTTGGGGATCTAGGGACATATGGATCCCTAGACATATAGAAGGTTTTACATCGTGAGGTAGGTAGTGCTTTTTGGATCCATTTGCATATTCTTGTTGTGGGTCCTTTTGCTTCCTTCTTCTTGTTGATGAAGATTTTGACCTTCTAAGTTGTATGATGTAGACGCCTTGATGTATAGATGTGCAAATAAAAAATTTCTCATATGTGCACTTTATTCAATAAGGTAATATGCATATGTAAATCACATGTAAACGCTAATTTTGACATCACATATGATGTCAGCCATGAAGTTTTACATGGGAATCATTGTGCAAAATCCTTCCACTGATTGGAATGTCTTTTATTGGAGGTCCTACCTTCTAGAAGTTTTCACATATCCTCGCCTACATGCATGGAGTCACCCCGCATCTTAGTTATTTCTTTGAAAGAGATTGGCGTAAAGTTGCATTAGAGGTGAGCAAGTTTTCCACGAGTAAAGTGCCACCACATGCTGAGGGGCATGGAATAAAAAACTCAAATTCTTTTTCAAATGGAAGAATTTTGGAGGTGACTACTATACATAGAGTTAACAAGGAAACAAATGCGGCGATCTAAGCTTAGAAGCACAGTAGTGCTTTGATTGAGCCCCTTTTCATCCTTGCTAGAAAAAGAGTTAAGCACTTCTTTGGAAAATAGCTCATTGTTTTCGTCACTTCCATCATGCTTCTCCTCCATAGCCTCATCACCATCGCCGTTCATTGTGTGCTTTCTCTGCTACAACCACTAGTGTGACTATCTTTCTCTCTAGGTAGCAATGCTTTGTAGAAATGAAAAAAAATCACCATCGCCGTTCATTGTGTGCTTTCTCTGCTACAACCACTAGTGTGACTATCTTTCTCTCTAGGTAGCAACGCCTTTGAAATGAAAAAAAATCAGCCCCGTCATTTATGCAATGCTAGCATTGCATAAGCGATGGCCCAGTTTTTTTTTCTTTTTAAAGACATGGCGTCGCATAAGCGATGTTAGCATCACTTTTGCGACGCTAAAAATATGCGTCACAAATAGCATTGCTAGTTAGCGACACTTTCAACGACATTGGCAAAGTGCCTGCAACGCTTGAGCATCACATAAGTGACATCCTATGTTCCAGAGCGTCACATGAGCGACGCTCTGGAATGTAAAAAAAAATTTGATTTCTCCTAGCTCATTTGTGCCAGGATTTGGACATGCGACACAAAGAGAGAGAGAGAGAGAGATAGAGAGAGAGAAAGACAGAGATCGACAAGAGCTCCGTGAAGCTAGGTATGTACACACACACACATACATATGCATACACACACATATACACACATAGACACACACACATACACATAGACACACACACATACACATAGACACACACACACACATATACACACTAATTTACATACACATGCATAAACACACACATATATACACACATAGTCACATGCATACACACATAGACACACACACACATACACACATAGACACACACACACATACACATACACACACATATACACACACATATACACACACATATACACACACACATAGACACACACACACACATCCACACACATTTACACACACACATACACATGCATACAAACACATATATATAGATACACACATATATACACACATAGACACACACATACACACATAGACACACATAGACACACATACACACACATACACACACATACACACACACATACACATACACATATAGACACATACACACACATATATGCATACACACACACACATGTAGAGAGACATACACACACATACACATACATGCATACATAGGCATACATATGCATACATAATGCATATGCATATGCATACATACATACTTACATGTATACACACACATACACACACATGCATACATATGCATACAAAATGCACATGCATATGCATACATACATGCTTAAATTAATACACACACATACACGCGCATACACACGCATACACACATACACATACACACATATATATGCATACACACACACACGTAAAGAGACATACACACACATACACATACACATACAATTATGCATATGCATACATACATGCTTACATGCATACACACACATACACACGCATACACACATACAAATACACACACATATATGCATACACACACACACGTAGAGAGGCATACACATACATGCATACATATGCATACATAATGCAGATGCATATGCATACATACATACTTACATGCATACACACACATACACACACATGCATACATAATGCACATTCATATGCATACATACATGCTTACATGCATACACACACATACACATACACACATATATGCATACACACACATAGAGAGACATACACACATACACATACATGCATACATATGCATATGCATACATACATACTTACATGCATACACACACATATGCATACATAATGCACATACATATTCATAGATACATGCATACACATACACACACATAGACACATACACACACATAGACACACACACATATACACACAGACTTACACACATACACATGCATACACACATAGACACACACACATACACACACACACATACACACACACATACACACACACATACACACACATACACATACATACATAATGCATATGCATCTGCATATGCATACATACATACTTAAATGCATACACACACATATGCATATACATGCATACATAATGCACATGCATATGCATACATACATGCATACACATACACACATAGACACATACACACACATAGACACATACACACACATAAACACATACACACTCATAGACACATACACACTTACACACACACATCCAGACACATTTACACACACACACATACACATGCATATAGACACATATATATAGATACACACATATATACACACATAGACACACACACCTACACACATAGACACACACACACACATACACATACACATACACATACACACACATATACACACACATACACACACACACACACTTACACACACACACACATCCACACACATTTACACACACATACACATGCATACAGACACATATATATAGATACACAGACATACACACACAGACATGCATATGCATACATAATGCACATGCATATGCATACATACATTGTTTACATGCATACACACACATACACATGCATACACACATACACATACACACATAGAGACACACACACATACACACACATATATGCATACACACACACACATAGAGAGACATACACACACATACACATACATGCATACATATGCATACATAATGCATATGCATATGCATACATACATACTTACATGCATACACACACATATGCATACATAATGCACATGCATATGCATAGATGCATGCATACACATAGACACATACACACACATAGACACATACACACACACATATGCATACATATGCATACATAATGCACATGCATATGCATAGATACATGCATACACATACACACATAGACACATACACACACATATACACACACATACACATGCATACACACACATAGACACACACACATAGACACATACACACATAGACACATACACACATAATGCATATGCATATGCATACCTACATAATTACATGCATACATATTTATACACACATAGAGAGACATACACACACATGCATACATATGCATACATAATGCACATGCATATGCATACATAATGCACATGCATATGCATACATACATGCTTACATGCATACACACACATACACACACATACATATACACACATAGACACACACACACACACGTAGAGAGAGACACACACACATACACACATATATATGCATACACACACATGTAAAGAGACATACACACACATACACATACATGCATACATAATGCATATGCATACATAATGCATATGCATACATAATGCATATGCATACATAATGCATATGCATACATAATGCATATGCATACATAATGCATATGCATATGCATACATAACGCATATGCATATGCATACATAATGCATATGCATATGCATATGCATACATTCATACTTACATGCATACACAAACATACACACATATACACACACATACACACACATATGCATACATAATGCACATGCATATGCATACATAATGCACATGCATATGCATAGACATATGCTTACATGCATACACATACACACATAGACACATAGACACACACACACATACACAGACACACTTACACATGCATACACACAGACATACACACTTACACACATAGACACACACATACACACATACAAACTTACACACACTGACAGAGATACACACACAGAAATATAAACAAACACATGCTCACATAGACACATACAGACCTACACACACACACATGCACACACAGTTACACACACACATACACATGCATATAGAGATATATATACAAATACACACATATATACACAGATAGACACACACATATACACATACATACACACATAGACACATACACACTTGCACAGACACATACACACATCCACACACATTTACACACATACATACACATGCATAGACACATATATACAGATACAAACGTATATACACACCGACACACACATAGACACACACACACATACACACACACACATACACACACATGGACACATACACACACATATATGCATAGACAAACACATAGAGACATACACACACATATATATATGCATACACACACATAGAGACACATACACACACACATACACATGCATGCATACATAATGCACATGCATATGCATACATACATGCTTACATGCATACACACACTCACATATACACCTACATACACATATACATCTACATACACATATACACACATACACACATACATATGTACACATATATATATTGATTTCTAACCCATTTTGTTTTATATGTATAGGTATTATGGATCCTAGTAGAGAGAGAAAGGTGAAACTCACTCTCATAAAAAGTCTTATGAGAGCAAGAGTTCCGCTTGATACTCTAGGGATCATCATGCATGAGTACTCAGAGATGGCTGATGATGAGCTGGATTATACAATCTAGATGCTTACCCAACGATTAGAGGAGGGCTCTTCGATGGCTCCACATGCAGGAAGATAGCTATCTGCTCATACATATGCTTTTTTTTTCATAAAGTTTTTTAATGATATTATAACACATATTTTTATTTATTTTTATTTATTTTTATCTATCTATTTTTTGGACACCTATACCACCTCTAGATCATGATAGCAGAGCACAGGTGCCTATGAGGACATGCAGACACCTTAGGGCTAGAGTGCGATATAGAGCCAGA
The DNA here is from genome assembly GCA_020310875.1 of Ceratopteris richardii. NCBI lineage: Eukaryota > Viridiplantae > Streptophyta > Polypodiopsida > Polypodiales > Pteridaceae > Ceratopteris > Ceratopteris richardii. The sequence continues at coordinate 72,889,361 of CM035436.1, read as the reverse complement.
GGGGAACATTGTGTACATAGCGAATGGATTGGAGTTCAAGAGAAGAATGCGAGCATTATGCGACTCTTACTTGCACCTTGTCCACTTACAGTGGAAGAAAGTATAAATTTTACATATAAATTGAAATAAATATTTTATGTTTTATTTACATGATTTTTTTTATTTTTGTAGTGAGCATGATGAGAGGGATAAAAATTACGTACTTAGTTCACTTGAGACAGAGTTTGGGACAGGATGGTTGCATAAGTGGTGTCTAAAAGAGATGCGGGCACTTATGGCTCATCATCGCAATAATGCACGGTACGCATTGCTTTTATGTATATATAATATATGTGGATATGAGTATGTGTGTTTATGTATGTATGTATGTATGTATGTATGTATGTATATATGTATGTATGTATGTATATGTGTACCTAAGTCATGAAGTCTTAGGGACTTGTGTCGACGAGACTAAATCTCAATCGCCCCACAAGTGCGTATAGTGATGGATCAATACACGTTTAATTATCAATCCGAAGAACCATATGAACAAAGTGTATGAAGATGTGTGCACACATGGTGGAAAGTGAAGTGGCTGAGCTACAATGCATGTGAAAAGACTTAACTACCTCTCCTACTCACTAATTCACTGAAAATGCATGCCGTGATACCACTTTCAGTAGTAAGGACAAATTTGAACTTTTCTCCCAGATCAGAACTTCGAATATGGCCAATAGTAGATTCCTTTAGAATCTCTTGACGAGAGGTATTTTCACTTGAATCTGACAAACACTCTTCAAGTTATGTGCAAATCAGTGAATGGCAGGAAATACCAACACTTGCTCTACAACTCGTGGTGGCTCACACACACACTACACCCATTTGAAAATGGTGGGAAGGGGTAGCTATCAGTCCTACACACACATTCCAAGGATCATACACACACAAAAGATCATAGAGAAGATGGAAATCAGCAGGAAAGAAGCAAATTCGAACTTTCAGCTCTCCTTCTTCACAATGGCAAAAAGTCTTTACAAAGAGTCACAAGGTGACTTATATACATGTGCCCTAAAAAATGGTCCTTTCACACAAGAGACCGGCACTTTATTGACTAGTCTCTATTTTCCTACCAATTTACAAGAATTATGTTACAAGGGTTTGTGGCTTATGCATCTAGAGGACTCCTTTAGTGCATTTACATAGTTTCGAGGGAATTTCCTAGAATTTTGAAGAAGAAATTTTATGCCCATTAATTTGAAAATTTTGGGGCTCCCCTTTTGTGCCTCTTTTCTCTGCAACACTCTCCCCCTCTTTGTCTCTGTCATCCCTTGGCAGGCTTTGCTTTTTGTCTTTAGTTCTGTGCCTTTAATCGATCCGGCCACTTCTTTTCTGTTAACTGCACGCAACACTTGGAGATGAACTACAATCGATTTGTAGTCTAGCTCATCAATAACCTCTTTAGCTCTGGGTTGTTATTTCAAGTTGGGCTGTCACACACACAACCAGTGAAGATGGACTACAATAACTTTGTAGTCTAATTTTCCAATCGCCTCTTTGTATTTGCACTACAAACACCATATGGAGGGTATGAAGGTCTAGATTTACAGCCTTCGATCTGGACCTTCCGTAGATCAAGAGGTTGAAGCACCTTCCTAGGCTCAGTATCTGTTGTATGTCTTCTTGCACTTCTTCATGGATAATTTTTGGCCTTGATCCGTCCTTGCTTGTGGCGTGCTTCCCACTGCTGTGTTTTTTGGGGCCTGTTTACTTCTTTGCACTGCATGCTTCACTTGGTCGGCCTCACCTATCGTCTAACCTAGTATTACGTTTTGAAGATCCTATTCTTAAATCTTCTTTGACATCCTTGGGACTTGGTGCATTTCTTAGCCTGTTCATTTTTTTCCACCACATGCACGTGGTGGATGAGGAAGCTGTGTGCAACCTGCCATGAAAAGCCTTGGTTGTTATCTTTCTTTATTTCCTTTCCTCAGGACTTGATTGTTTGGTGTTGTCACCTCTGATTCCTTGGTGGAGAGCACCTATTGAGTTTGAATTAATTTTGCAAATAAGCTTTCACTTATTACCTGGAATTGATTTTTCTCTCGCATGGCCTTATCATAATCTGCATCTGCTTCAAGCATTAAGTGTTGAGTATCCATCATAGTTTGTATCATTTGTTGCACTACAGGCTTGAGTTTAGCTACATCCACATTCAGCCATGTTTTGGGGATGCTCAGTTCTTCCCCTGTTCGTACGTCTCTTCCTTGTTCCACATGTATCATCTTGTTGTGTGGTTATCTTATCTAGAGATGTACTTCTTGCTCTTGTTTTTCATCTTTATTCGTCGTCAACTTTGTGGTACTGCCTCGAAAAGTGACGTCCAGTGGGGAGGGCTCTGCTACTACCCGAATTGGTGTGAAGGGTTCAGGCTCCTTCACTGGATCTTCTACTTTTTCTTCCTTGGGGTTCTTGACCGATGCTCCTCCTTCTAAGTGAGTCTCTGTGATTTGAATATTCGTTGCTTCATTCATCTTGAATACATGAATTTCTTTTTTAGATGATTCCTACCTTGTGGTGCCTTTGATGGTGTCATCAGGAATCTGATCTATCATCGTACCTTCTACTCCAAAGGTATCGGTTACTTGATTCAATTCCTCCCATTGACCATCATCCTTTGAATCACTTTTAATATCTGCATTCAGCATAGATGTTTCTTGCTCTTCTTGTGTATCTGACGATGAACACGAGTTGGCCAACCCGAACTCTCTATATCGATGAACCTTCATCAGTCGTTTTCGTTGTTCATTATCTACTATAGTCTGTTGGTAATGGTGTCCTTGTACGGGTAGCTTTACTTGACCTTCCATATACTGATGAGTTGCTTCCATTGCCTTTGTTAATTCCTCTTCCATGATGGGTGGATTGCCTTCACGCCTTGTTCTTGGAAGTACATGTGTCCTCTTTGAAGCTGGAATGGCTTCTTCTGCCTGCATCATCTCTCGTAGTCTTTTGGTACCTCTCATTCTCGGTTGAGAGCTGGTTTCCGCTTCTTCCACTGATTTTTCTTCTTTCTTTTTCCTTGGAACCATGGCAGCCTTCACATACTTAGCCCGAAACCAGTGACCTTTTGCTTTTGTCATGCTTTGTAAGGGGAATTCAAGTACCTCTTCTTGAATAGTCCCTTTAGAGTCCTTAGAGGCCATCTACACTTGTAATAAGGAAAACGTCAGCTTCTAATAGAAGTTAAGTCATGAGTTATGTGTGTCTTAGTGACATGTTGCTTATTGCGTCACTCAGTTTCCCCTTCTTAAGTAAGTAAGATCTCTTACCACACATCTTTTGGTTTATATTCCTGAAAGAAAACAAGAGTTAGTTTAGCCGAAGCATTTATTTATTTATGCAATAGGTTCATTCCTATGGGAGTAGAATCTAAGATCTATTCCCAAGTGGGAAATGTGCACCACTAGATTTGTTTAACATATTGTGTGCGGAATGCATGGCCTCGTAGTGTGGCCCTAGCATGCATACTCTAGGTGCAATAGACTCTTCATGAGTGTAAGTGGAATCCTATTGAGTTGGTTGTTCCTGTCCGTGCAGCCTCTTGGGTCTCCATATCCATTTTGTAGTTGATGTTTGAGGCTTCATCTTCTCTTGGTTTTGTCATGTTCTAGACTTTTCCTCTTTCTTTCTTGAAGTTTGATTGGTTGATGTCGTGTTCCTCTGGTATCTTTGGTGGGTCTTGTTGGGCTTCGTTGTCTTGCTCTGGTACCATTCCTCTCGCTTGTCTAGCTCTTGACTTGTAGTCTGTCTGACCTTCTTCGGAATCCACATATGATGCCGTGCTTTTTGGGCTTTTACTAATGATTTAGGAAGCCATACACTTAGGAATCTTGGTGATTCTGATGGTGGATGTGAGCAATGGTTGTCTCTTCTTGTTTTGATGGAATGATTGGTCAGCTTTTGAGTTGAATCATCTGGTTTACTTATTTGATCCTTCCCAACCCATTGTAAACGAGCATTCCATGGATATGATGCTCGATTAGTAGACTTCCATGTGGATGGTTTTCCCTTCTTGTAGGTAACTTTAGGAGCGTTGTCTTCGCATTTTCTCTTGGATTCATCATTTATGGGGAATGAAGGCACATCATCAACTATTAAGAGATTCTTCTTCATCTTTGGAGTCTCCCATCACTTGATCCCACATAGATTGAGTGTCATATGTAGGAGTGTTGGCAATCGCCAGAGGCACAAACGTCGAGGAAGTATGTGAAGATAGAGCACAACGAAGTAGTGGGGAGCCAGACATATCATTTTTCAAACAAATATGTTTTATAAACACTTTTCAGAAACTCCCAATAGTGATTTTCATCACTTTGTACCATATGTAACATAGAACAATCACATTTGTAATTCGTAGCTCCATTTTGTGCAAGCCGAGGAGTCCTCAGCTTGAGGAGCTTAGGTAGAACGAGCCTACTAATTTTGGTTATTTTAAGACATCGTTTACCCTTTCAAATAGCACTTACAACCTATTTTTTAACTGTGCCGGTCACTAGATGTGAAACCGGTCAAAACTAGTCTAGAATCTATAAAAAGAGCTAGAGAGCTCATTTTTGAGGTTGGTTAGTGTGAGCTTCGAGCTATTGTGCTAGAGCAACACTAAATTTGGTGATGTTGCCGGGGATCGAGTCTAGGACGAATGTGTGATGGTAAGAGTATAGCAAGAAGTGGCATTGGAAGGTAAAAATTTCAGTTTTGTTGTTGTTTTTAATTAGTTTTTTGTGTTTTTCATCTCCACTACACTCCTTCACCACCGCATCATCTTCTTCCACTCCAAAAAATTCAGAAAATTCACCATATCCACCCATTCTCCTCATTTCCCCTCATTTGTGCATGCGAGAGAGAGAGAGAGCTTTTGTGCTTGCATGTGCATCTGTGTTTTTGAGTTTTCTTGTAGGTACAGTGCTCCAGAGCAGCTGGAAGACTTCCAAAAGGTAAGAAATCCACTTTCTCTAAGAATCTGTCGTGTGTGCCAGACCATCACGATGGTCTACCAAGTTCAACACTTTTAGCGAGCGACTACACCACGAGGTAGGAGACACTAGCAAGTACACGAATCCACAAACGCATTTCAAAAATTTGCATTTTGGTGGACCATCGCGACGGGCTCATGATATCACGATTGTGTAACACCATCCCGATTGGCTCACGCAATCGCGACGGCTCGACCGAACCATCACGATGGTCTCACACCATCGCGACGGTTCACTTGAACCATCGCGATGGTCCCTGACCATCGCGACACCATCGCGAGGACTCATCTGCCATGTGTCAAGCTAGACCATCGTGACGATACTAGGTATGCCATCGTGATGCCTCGAAGTTGGACCATTGCGATAGGCTCAAGCCATCGCGCCTCGTGACCATCACAATGGGCTCATGCCATCGCGACGATTGCATTGACCATTGACTGATGCCATTGTGATTGCTCACCGACGAGACCATCACGATGCTTCACTTTAGACCATCACGACGGTTCGCACCATCGGACCATCGCGATTATACCATGCCATCGTGACGGTTCACCTGAGCCATCGCGACGGTCCTAGACCATCGCGATTGTCCCAAGAAAAATTAGGCTTTTGTTTTTTGGGCTATTTTGAGGCTATTTTGAAGAAATCTTTGGGTGACTAAGCTCATAGGGAAAGAAAAACCTAATTGTAAGTTTTCAACCCCAAGGGGCTGAATGCTCATATCTTTTTCATCCGAAGTCCGTTTTTTGAGCAGGGACTAGAAAAACCAGGGGGCATTAAAATTTTGGGCAAAGGAAAAAGGAACCTAAAAGGTGTACATACCAAAGTGCTTGAGCATCCATTTAAGAAATGGTCTAAACATTGGATTTTTACAGGTCTAGCAAGGGCAATCAAGGGCAATCAAAGCAAGGCAGTGAAGAACGCAAGGCTTGGGAAGTGTGACTTCTTGGGCATCAGAGCACTCAAAGCAGCTGACTTGAGGTTGGAAGAATACTCAACCCCCTCAGTCAATTATTAGTTTAGGCTAAACAGTAGCATTGTGGATTAAATTAGAAGGACAATAGGAACGCATCAAGTTCAAGAGACTTAATTTCTCAAGTCTAAGACTACGATAAAAGTGTGTGACAAGACAAGAAATTAAAGGAATTTAAAAAGAACAAGCAATTAAGAACAAAGAACCATTGACGATCAAAGAGTGCCAGGAAGTAAATTCATGAACCTCAGATCGGGCAAGCATATAGGTAAGTCAGATCGACGAAGCCTGAGATCATTAGAAGTAAGTGTAGGAACTACTGCGCATTCGTGGGCTCAACAATTGAATAGTTATCCTTACGAGTTGAGCTCAGATACTAGTGAGTTGGAAATGGCTTTTAGCACAGAAAGACCAGAAGGAGGGTTAAACATAGCATATTTGGAAAGACCCGAAGGACCCTATAGAACTAAATTAGAATTTTTCCAAACCAACTACTTAGGTGCTCACATCTATGAGGATGGTTTGTGAAGTCAAGTGGCGCAAATGCACAATTCGGATCAACCCATTGGATTGGAACATCCAGTGGTGAAATTTGAGAGAGATGTGTACATAGACAAGGAAGGAACAATGTATATCCTAAGTACTCAGCCAAATAATACCAATGAGTTTGGTGTAATTTAGTTGGAGACAGAAGCGAGAACCCAAGGAAAAGAACCAGTAGGAGAAGAACCTAGGACACCTAGAGGGAAATCTGTATTGACAAGAGTTCTAATCCCAGAATGGATCCCTCTGGATAATAGAAGCATAGAGTTGTTTGTGAATAAGGAAACTGACGAAGCATTTTGGAGGTACAGAATGGAACAACCTAGTGAGGTAGGCTCCATCATGATCTACGAATTCAAGAACCCAGATACACTTGGAAAGGTTGTATTACCTAGATGATACTTTAGAATGGGTATTTGTAGTACCAGATCACGCGAGAAATACCTACACATGGAAAGGTGAGTTAGTCTTCCCTCCATCTCGAGCAAATGTAAACATAAGCCATCAAGGTGCTGGAACATCCTCAACCCGTGGTGCTCAAAGAGAGAAGAACAAAGAGAGACCGAAAGTAAGTTTCACTCATCCCATAGGGAGGGATAGAACCACCATAGACACTGATAGAGTGGAAAGACAAAGGGAACCTAGAATACCAGGTGGTAGAGATGATTTTCCTCTATCAAGACCACATGGACACCCAAGGATATTAAGACCCACTCACTTAGTGGTCAATGAAAAACTACTTTGATGGGACAGGAGATCCTGATGGCCATGTTGTGGAATTTAAGCAAGTTCTACGAGCAGAGCAAGTAGAAGATATGTTTACGCAATACAATGCATTTGGACTAACGTTAAAGAAAACCGATTTAACTTGGTTCCAACCATTGCAACAAAGGCAGTTTAGAGATATCCATCACCTGTTATAGTCATTCATCACAAAATTCTCTAAAAGTGGAATCAGGCATGATACATCTTCATTGATTCATAGTTTCAAACAGACCCCCCGAGAAACAGTTAGACTTGTAGGACATAGGTTTAGACAATATGTGGAGATATGTCCAATGCAAGAATTACCCTCATAGGCCAAGCAAGTGTCATTGTTTTTAGACGGCCTCTTGAGCTCTAAACTACACTCCTATGTATACTTGAAGGAACCTAGAACGCTAGAGCAATGTGTAAGAATTTGTATGGACATTGAGGACAACCGTGGAGACGAGTTGGAACTCTAAAAAGTCTATAAGGACTCACATTGTTCATCTCTAGCATCCTCAAAGTTGTCTAGCTCGATAGAAGACCTAGCAGAAAAAGTGGCCCAGAAACTAGGAGTTTCTAGCAAACAGATGCCTAGGTTAACACGGAGTCACCAGAACATGTAGAGACATATCAATATGATAGTCCACCATTGGAACCCAGTTGGGAGCCCGATTATGCTAATGTGATGTACACAAACCCCAATCCACGGCCCCAGTCGAGACAACCAAGACCACAGGGCCCTAGAGGACCATGCTTTAGATGCCAAGGAGATCATTTCATAAAGGATTGTCCACATCCTCCGGTAGCAAGACAATCACAATACTATAACATACACGGCTTTTGTGCCGAGTGTGGTAAAGAGCATATCATCAAAGATTGTCCTAAGAACCCTGCTAATGCTTCGAAAGTGACACCAATCAACGTGATAGGTATTTTACATAATGCAGATGGATCCAACCCTACATACCTACCCATCCAAGCTATAACAAGAGCCTAGGCGCTCTTACAGAATCAACAACTTAATCATGAGAAAATAGCTGAAACTAGCGAAGTTGGAGAATCTAGTAGTAAAAAGACAAAATCTTGGAAAGATTCTAGAGAAAGAATGAAGAGAAAATGGAGTAAAAAGATAACTAAATTGGAAGGAATTTTAAAGGAATCGAGAGCCAAAATCCTAGAATTGACTTCGCAAGAATCTAATCAGGAGAATCTAGCTCAGAGATTAGGATCAGTTCTAGCGGACCCCATACTAGAAAATTTGGACACGATGTTTCGTGCTTATCAAGCTAGATTAAAGGAAGGACCCGAGATAGCTGAAATGAGTAAGAACTACCCTCGAGCAGACTTAGAAATTGAGAGGACTAAACTTTGCATGAAGATGGTAGAATTAGCACAAACAATGTTCGAAGCCTCTAGATATCTTAATTGGAATAACATGGCAAAACCGGAATTACATTTTCAAGGATTACTAGAGAGATTAGAATACTTGATTGATAGCAAGGAGAAAAAGAATCAGCACAGGAACCCTATTGCATCAGAGACACAGGAAAAGAATGCACCATCCCTGTCTCAAGTACCAAATGCAGAGAGTGAAGACAACCTGTCTTCCATACATAAGTATTCACACGAGTTTCTAAGAGAAATCCAAGAAGAGAAGTGGAGAAAAGAACAACGAACCCATCCTCCTATTCAAGAAATAGATGACTTGCAAGAGCAATTTCCCCAAGACATTCCCTCTATCTATGATGATGTAGAGGAAGAGTAACTAAGTGAACACACAGGTTTTGAATCTAATTCTTTGCAAGAATTACCTCAGTTCATAGGACCTTGGGAAGCAAAGTCTATTAGCATGAGATCACCCACGATATTAGTGACGAATGAAGAATCAGTAATCCCTAGAAACACGAAAGTGATCAAGAACGCTAAAGTACAGTGTCACCTCTAGAGGAGTTGTTGAAGGTTAAACCAGAATTGTGGAAGCATGTAGCAAATCAATTCCGTGAGCTTGCTACTACCCCCTCTCAGATAGGATCACACAAGAAGGTACCAGAGATACCCGTAGAAAGAATCGGAGATGTAAGCCAGGGAGAGGAAGGCAACACTTATCTTCCAATAACCCATCAGCGCTACACCACCAAAGCCATCTTAGATTCAGGATCCAGAGTAGCCATCACTACCACTGCTTTATGGAAACGTTGGGGTAAGCGAGCATTAAGAACTACCACAATGAAGCTACAAATGGCTGATGGACATATAGAGAAGCCATTAGGATTACTAGAAGGCATATCTCTCACCACTTGTGGTGTAGAATTTGAGCATACTTTGACCATTTGTGATTTTGGGAAAAAATCATGCTTACGAGATGATCTTAGGATGACCATTCATACGTCAGTTGCAAATCATACAAGATTGGGGAGCTAATTCTTTGTACTTGCAACATTTAGGAGTGACTACTAAAGTCAATCTTAAAGATTATTCCCATCGAGATGTACCCCCAATACAATGGAACAATATCCATAAGACACAAGAAGAAATAGAGTCGGTACACTCACTCGAATCAGACCCCTCATGGTTGCATGAGGACACTCATCTATGGATGTGTAAAGTAGAAAAACAAGAGGAAGAACGATTAGAAGCCAGGACTTTAGGTTCAGAACAACATCCACGAACTCATCAAGACCCAGCTTACGCACCTATAGTATTTCCAAACGAGGAATTCAAACCTCATGGTTAGGCAAAAATTTTAGCCACGATGGATGTAGCCATCAATGAAGAACAATGGACACCCCACTACGACGAGGATGGCTATGACATTTCAGTCTTCACAATAGAGCCAATCATGTGTGATTTCGTTCTTGAAGAATGCGAACCTAGCACTGGCACATTTGAGGATGCAAGCGACTTGGATCTAGAGTCAATAATTATGGATCCACCCTTTGCATCAGATGAAGAATACTTCTATGAAGTAGAAACTCACCCTCAGAGACATGGAGAGCTTACAAATGATGTGAGGTCAACCACACAAGTGACTAGCAGTGAAGGTAAGAAAAGAAAGAAGAAAGAAACCATGTCAGAAGAAGAAGAATCTTTGTTTGAGGTACCAGAAAATTTTAAGAAGTATGAAATAGAAGATAGACGAATCATGCTAAGAATGCCTAAAAGAAAAGCTGATGTTGGAGAAGTATATGATAATCAAGAAAAAGCCAAAAAAATCATAGTCACCATAGAAGGAGAAGAAGAAAAATGTACATACATTGGGCATTATTTGACGAATGAAGAAGAAGAAGAATTAATTGCCCTATTGCGAGAATATAGAGATGTGTTTTCTTGAAGTTACAAAGACTTGAAAGGAGTAGACCCGGATATATGCTCCCATAGAATCCCTATGACTCTAGATGCAAAACCTACGAAACAGAAACCGTACACGTACAATGATAACTACGCTGCAAAGATTAAAGAAGAAATAGATCGTTTGATAGAAGCAAGATTCATTTACAAAATTGAGCATACTGAATGGGTATCCCCCATTGTGGCTGTGCCCAAGAAAAATGGAAAATTCCGTGTGTGTATTAACCTTAAAAAGTTAATGATGCTACAATTAGAGATAGTTATCCTCTTCCTATCACGGAACATGTATTGGAACAAGTTGTGGGGAAGGCAGTTTATAGCTTCCTTGATGAGTTCTCGGGCTATAATCAAGTAGCCATTGCTCCAGAAGATCAACACAAGATGGCTTTTGCCACACAATGGGGCATTTTTGCATTTTGTGTGATGCCTTTTGGGCTCACAAATGCACCCGCCACTTTCGAGCGACTCATGTGTCATGTTTTTAAGGAATTCCTATGCAAGAATTTGGAAGTTTATGTCGATGACATATGTGCTCATTCAAATATGAGACAGACTCATATCCCAGAACTAAGGCAAGTATTTGACAAATGTCGAGAATATCACGTTTGTCTGAACCCAGAAAAATACGTTTTCATGGTCAGACAAGGCAAAATTCTAGGACACATTGTGCCAAAGAACGGAATCTCTACGGATGAGGAAAAAGTGAAAGTAATTGGAGATCTACCTAGGCCAAGTAATGTAAAAGAGGTACAGGCATTTATGGGTCATTATGGTTATTACTGATGATTCATACACATGTATGCAATCATAGCCAAGCCTCTGTACTCTCTTTTCACCAAGTTTGAATGGACAGATGAGTGTAAAAATGCATTCAATGAACTTAAACGACGTTTGTGTTCAGCACCTATATTAACAACCCCAGATTGGAGCAAGCCATTCCATGTACATGTGGATGCATCCAATTATGCCATAGGATGTGTGTTAGCACAACCCACGAATGAAGGTAATATAGATCTCCCTATAGCTTACGCGAGTAGACAATTGAACGCAGTAGAAAGGAATTACACCACTACGAAACGAGAAGGATTAGGAATGATCTACACAGTAAAGAAATTCAGGCATTATTTGTTGGCAAATAAGTTCAAGTTCTTTACAGACCATCAAGCATTATTGTACTTAGTCAATAAGCCATGTAACACAGGACGATTGATACGTTGGTTTCTATTGCTCATGGAGTATGATTTCGAAGTAGTAGTCAGGAAGGTAAAGACACATCTTAGAGCTGACCACCTCTCAAGATTAACCACAGGAGAATCTCCTCAAGGAATAGCGGATGAATTACCCGATGCATATTTTTTTAACCTTGAGATAACACCAGAATGGGCTAAGTCTATTGTCCCTATTCTCACATATAGACCCAAAAATCCTAGGATACGGATCAAAGAAGGAGAGATTACCAAGTCTGAGAGATATCAAATAATAGTAGGAAGTGTATATAAAGAGGATAATCAAAAGATCCTTGCTTGTTGTGTAGATGAATCAGAACATGCAAATTGGTTGCAATTAGCACACATAGGTGCATTAAAGCAACATCACTGAAAATATCATACATTGCAGACTCTGCATAGATTAGGAGTATATTGGCCTTCTATGGAAGCAGATGTCTACAAGTTGTGTAGAGAATGCCCTGTTTGTTGTGAAAGACCACCAGTAGAACATGCTATGTTATATCACGTGTCTCTCACACCAGAATGGAGTGAACCTTTAGTGACATACTTGAGGATGAAAACATTCCCTTAAGGAATGACCTTAGCACGACAAAAAAGTCTAGAACAAGAAGCTCAAGACTATTCACTTATTGGCAACAATCTTTACAAATGAGGACAAGATGTATACTTAAGACAATGTGTTCATGAAAGTGATTATCTGAGCGTACTAGAGACTACACACCAAGGTGTTGCAGGAGGTCATTTTGGCCCCGACAGGATCATCAAAGCCATTCTCTTTGTAGGATTATGGTGGCCCACTCTTCACATGGATGCACATACCTATGTTAAGAGCTGTCATGTGTGCCAAAGAACTCAATTTCCTACTCGCAGAGATGAAATTCCATTGAAACCCATGATGGGAGGACGTGCATTTTCTAAGTGGGGTATAGACTTTGTAGGACCCATTAACCCCCCGCAAAAGGTACACATCCCGAATACATTATTGTTGCCATGGATTATCGTACCAAATGGGTAGAGTCAAAGGCCATTATCATCAAGAATAATGGACTTGGAATGATTAGGAGAGACCAGGCTGAAAGCAGCAACATGAATATATGCAACAAAGAAATGACAGAAAGCCTATTTCGATGCACATGTGAAAGACAAAGGCTTAAAAGAAGGAGATTTAGTCCTAGTGTATATGCTGAAACAGCATGCACAGAAATTAGAAAAGCGAGGTTATGGACCTATGATCATTAACAGACTCTCGACAAGTGGAGTAGTACAATTAGCCACCCTAGAAGGAGACATAATGCTTAATTATATTAGTGGTTGTAGAGTCAAGTTATATCAAGAACCTCTTACTGAGGATATGCTTAGACGACTCCCATTAGCAAAGAAGCATAAGGAGGAAGAAAATAGAATACGAGTTGAAGCTCAGGCAAAAGCTATAGAACGCATTAAGCACATGAAGTTAAGAAGAAAAGGACTAGGGAGAGAACATTATGACCATCTGGAAACAACACCCAGATTCCCCATGGCCATGTTTCAAGCAAAGTCAAGTACTTATCCTAGCATAGTGGATAGGAGACCATTTATTACAGTCAGGCTAGAGCACGGCAACCCTTGCCAAGAGCTCAGGGCTTTAATTGACTCAGGTGCTGCGACTAGTGCGATTAGATGGTCCCACTATAAGGACTCAGGAATAGAAATGCGGCCAATTGAGGCATACCTCATAGGGCTAGGAGGGATGGAAACCCCTTGCATGGGTGAGGTGGACCTTCCTATCCTCATGTGTGATGTGACCATAATAGTTAAGCTACTAGTGTGCCATGACGAGGACCTGATAGAACCCCTAATCCTTGGCCAAGATTGGCTATACGATCACTCAGTGGACCTAAATCTTAGACAAGGCTCCTTGCAGATTGGAACCTTAGACCAGAAGCGAGTGATACCGCTTGACTTCCCAAACAACTCTCCGCCTGAGGTATGTAACCCTAGACCATATGAAGCACATGCAAAGGAGGACCGGAAGATCTTTGGCAAGATAAGTCACGATATGTCTACCCCAACCCATGCGGGCTTGGCGATGGACATTTGTTATTCAAAAGAACATCAGCAAATTTTCCCCTGGTCTTCCTGCAAATTAGAAGGTGTCACCATCCAACAGATGGGTCAGGTGGACTGCATCAGCAGTCACATGGGCAAAACACCCTGCAGTGCCCATCCTTCCACACTTACTGTGTGCCTAGATTTTTGATACAAAACAAAGCACTTCCTAATGGGCAAGTTTCACAAGTGTTGGACCTCCCTTCTTTTCCAAAGCAGAGTGTCCATTCGACCTCTCAACCTCATCCACAAAGGCGTCACCCAAGATGGAGGAACCCAAACCAAAGACCCTACTAGGCTATGCAAAGAAAGCAACAGTATCAGCACCACAAAGCAGGCAGCATGAAACAGGTATGGGTGCCAAAAGGACAGAAAGTACCAACAGATTTCAATGATGCAAACCATGACAAGAAGAAGTTTCAGCAGAATCAAAGGTAGTATCCAACGTCTCCTCAACCTTCTTCTACAAGTACGAGCATCCGATATATTCGATCGCCAAGAAGTACCTTACGAATCGACCCACACCCACGCAGATTTGGGTACCAAACACTGTATTATAGCTCAACAGCCAAGCCATGTAATATATAACCCTCAGAAATCTTTTCACCCCTCAATACCACCACATCCAATATCACCTTTTGTCCCTCAACAGAAACATACAACCCGCTCAACAACTCTTAGGAGATGGATACTGAAATGTATCTAGAAGCACTCTCATGACCAATTATCTAACATTACTCCCACCCCGACTGAACACCATCCTTGTAATAACTCATTCACAACTAAACTTTGTACAAATCCACACACCATAACCTAACATCACTCGTAATAACAATCTCATCAGGCAATGTATGCACTATCTGAAGCATGTAGGTGTCTAGAGACCTGCATTAGTTTTGCACAAATCATTCCATAAACCACCTCACAACACTCAGCTACACGGGTTACACATCGGTTATGGAAAGGTATTGCGGTCTCACTTTAATGGGATCATGATTAATTTCCATGCTAATGTGCTAATCTTTTGTAGCAGATCTTCTCCACACTCGCATCATTCATCATGCAGACAGAAGGACCATCTGAAGCTGGCCCCAGTGTACCGATGGTAAATATTGGTGAATTACTGGCGGAGCCGCATCCCACGACTCAACCACCGGAATTTCAAGGATTCCCAGGACCTATGTTGATTGATGATCCTCCTAGGGGATATACCGAAAAAGTTCATTGCACTTCTCACTGGTTCCAAGGTTTAGCAGGACCTTTGGCAGATGCAGATTTTATTTTTGATGCCAATTTAACTTTTGATAGCAGTAAGTGGGGCAAGTATCAATTCTTCTCTAGAGAATTTGAAGCGCTCAAGAATACGGAAGATTTAAAGCATGTTTGGGCCAGAGCAGGTTTTACAGAATACTTCAGTGATCCACTCTCCAAACCGGATTTTTATAGATGTTATTACCTAGTGACCACTCTGGCCACCTCCGAAACCAAGGACTTGCCGGGCACTTTTATTTTGCCATCTTTGGTAAATGACCCCCCATTCAAGAAGTTCTATCTTTCAAAGGATTTGATTCGAGCTGCAATTAAGATCCATGGAACTCACACGCCAACAGAGCAAGAAAGGCTGATTCCAGAGCCGATGAAGTGTGGTGATGTTACCAAATGGGAAGGCATTTTGGCCATCACACCTGAGCTATCTAAGCCATTATGTCTATGTATGCAACACTTTGCATTCCCACCTCACGATCGTTTTACTATGCCTCACAAGCGTATTTGGTTTGGATTGTATTTAGCTTGTATTGGGCCCTAAACAGTAGATCTCACAAGTTGGATTATTGATCAGTTGTATCTAGCACAGTATAGATGGGAAAGGAAAAAAATCATCCATGGATGTTGCCCTCTCATGAGAATTGTGTATATGTGTTTGGCATATGACTTGCCTATAGAGCGTGCAATGACAAGTAAAGAATTGAAGGCATTTAAAGGGATCGCCAAGAGAGCCAGAAAATCTAGCAAGGGACGAGCAGGCAAGCACATGCGAGGATCTATCCCATGCCTACAAGTTCTAGAGTCCCTGTCTCCTCAACCCTCTCTAGAATAGTCACCTATGGAACCCACTGCATCTATACAACCCATTTGCATACGATTGTCACGCCCTATCATTACAAAAGGCACTACCAGTGTAGTTACCTCTCAAACAACCACCGTCTAGGAACCTACCAATACAGCAACAGAAATTCCCACCACCATCGGTGCGGAAGCATTTACTTTTCCGATACCCAATCTGGAAGGTGAACCAATGAATACCACTTTCGATTTTGAAATGCTGGATGCTTTTTCAAAAGAATTTCAATTTTCAGAAGGATAGTTTTTCTCTCAGGAATATGAACGACCAAGTTACCCTACAACTCCCCCTGATCAAACACAAGGACAAGTAGTCTACAGCTCGAAAGAAGAAAGGATAGAAATAGATGATGACGACAGAGATGATGAAGCCAGTCAGCAAGGCCAGGAATCTCAAGAGCATGAACAAACTGACACACAGGAACAACAAACTGACACCCAGGGTGACACAAGCATGCAGGAAGATGAAACATTTGAAGCAGCGGCCTATACATTAGCGACCAAGAAGCTATACTGAACCATGCAAGCAGTGTGGGCGCGTAAAAAGTTATCCGAAGAAGAAAGCCAAGCACTTGTCAAACAAGAACTCGCCATAGGAGGCTTCAAAGAATCCTACATTCAAGGTTTTCGAGAACTAGTCAAGTCAGTCGGAATGGATGAAGCATTACGCTATTTGCAAAGAAAACCACTACCACAATTTGACCCACACCGCATACGCTTGTTATCAAAACCAGGTCAATATATTCATGTACCAACGGATGGCTAGTCATCAGAAGAGGGCAAGGAAGCATGCCTCATCCCTGAAGGTTCTTTGACAGAAGAAACGATCATCATCGACTCCCCACCTCACACCTCTACTGTACATACCACTGATATGCTCGAAGTACCCAGCACCCCAACCGCTCCTCTTTCACCTCCTGTCCCTCCAATCTCTCCCATACACCTTGCCTCTCCCAGAACCATCCACATCCTTCGATAGTGCAGTAGCAAAAGCCTTTGTCACCTCCATTCCTCCCACCCTTTCCGCACTTACACAACCTAGCTTCCCGCCTAGGACGTCCACCCTTCTATCCAGTCCATTTCTCCATCCATCCTTCGCTTCCTTCCCCACCCCTCTTAAGACCCCTATTCCCATTTCCACCTCCATTGACCTCCCCCATCTCACCTCCCCGACCCACTATATTTCCTCTTTCCCCTTTCCACCAAGCAGTACAAGAGACCCCATCTGTAAATTATTCAACCACTTTTGTAAATCATGTATTTACACCCACACACGCACCCACTATCACTCCACTATTCACAGTCACGGCACTCGACACCACGTCTAGTGACATGGACATATCACCACCCACTGCACCACCACTCATCTCATCCATTTCACCACCACATTTAGGCACATCACATTTTTCCACTGTCACCACTGCATCCACTTTCCCATCCCTATTTCCCCTTCCCCTTGCATCAACACCCACACCCTCAGCATCTTCACTCACTCCACCGTTACTATTATCACCCATCATGGACACCGCATTCCGACAAATTTTTGCATGTATGATGCACATGAGAGATGAATTCGCATCTCTAGGAACCAGTTACCAGACACTGCAGCAGACCATGAACGACTTACAGTCGCAGCTCAATTCATTATCAATAGAGAATGCCTCCCTTAACACACGCTACCAAGAGCTACGCCAGGCCTACCACAAACTTGAACCTGAAAGTGAACAGAAGACAAAAGAGGCCATTACAGATATTGACAATTTGTTAAGGGCTCAAACCATTCGCAATGCAACACTCAATAGAAACATGGGACTACTCAGACGCCACCTAGCAGCAGCTAAAGAAGAGAACCAACGCTTGCAAGAACAGAATAGAGAGAACCTTGAAGCTACCTTAGATCAACCGGACGAACCCTTGAGTCCTAGTCGTTTCAAATCTATCCCCTCAAAATCCATGAAGACACTATTGGAAGATCATGTTCGACTACTAGAGGAGTATGACAGTATGAATGAGAAATACCAGAAGCTTAAAGAGGAACACAAAATATTACAGTTATGAGCACCTGTACAGCAAGCACCACCAACTCCTACGGTCACATCTCTTGAAAACATCGAGGAACTCAACACTTTACGGGTCCAGGTATTGACTCTTCAAACATAGATAGCAGCATACAAAGCACCCCCTAGGCCAGACTCCCCACTGGAACTACGAGTGGAGGAAGAAACAGTGACTATCTCGGTGGAGGACACTTTTGAAGAAGCCTACGAACCCCAACCCATCCCAGGCAGATGTGTCACGATTGAAGGCCAAACCACAATTGAACTACCTACCCCTGCGTGGATGAAGACTATAGAAGAACTTGGAAAGACCCACTCCGCAAGGGTGGAAGCACAATTACATGCAATGGCCATGATAGAGGAATAAACTTTACAATCACCTAACTTTGCTCATGTGGCCCCTCACAAGTACATATCTGGGCATGAGCTACAATACAAGCCATATTTTATGTCAGTTGGCCATCGAAAAGGAAACCGGCAAGAAACCCTCCCACGCAACTCAGTTTGAGCCTGATGATTTGCCACCGGATGCGTAGAGCAGAGAAATATATCAACCAACTTGGTGCCAGGATTTATTATAGGAATATCTCGAAATGATGAGCACATGGGCCAAGGCATCACTCCATTTGAAGTATAACCCATGTCGGGGACCGATACCACGTCGCCGCTCCTGGAAGGCCTTTGCAATCAAAGTACAGAACAACAAGCAATGCCAGGACTTGTTAAATTACCCATACTTCACTCCACCCACCGGATCACCCACAGTAGGCTATATGATGGCAACGATTCGCCACTGGCTCCCTCGCTTATGACGAATGGATGATGTAGCAGCGCATATGACTCTCAAAATCTTTGACATGATGCAGATAGTATTCAAAGTCTTTCGTCGCGTCAAGGAACCACACGTAAACACCCCGGGATTCGAGCATGGCAATCAAGATTTAGCATATGATATGAGTACGACACCATCGCTCCGGGTGTGTTATGCCTGGCACTCTCACATCAAATATTTACTGGCGTCTATAAAATGACCTTCAGAGAAATGTTCACTACCCGTTTTTGGGAATACCATTCAGAGGTGTTCATAAGCAGGCCCACCCATCTACTCCAACTATTTGCCTATGAACAACTGGTGTACTCCACACACTACAGACTCCCACCACCAGAGGAACCTCAGCCCATAGATTGGGAAAGACTCGAAGCAGATCTGGCAAGAGGTATCCGTATTTCAGAGTACAGCCTCGCTCAAGACCTCCTACAAAATTATATCCGATAGACCCCACAATAAGGTTCTGTCGAGAATCACAGAAGCAAGAGGGAGGGGGGTGTTGGCAGTAGCTAGAGGCATAGACGTTGAGGAAGTATGTGAACACAGAGCACAACAAAGTAGTGGGGAGCCAGACAGATCATATTTCAAACAAATATGTTTTATAAACACTTTTCAGAAACTCCCAATAGTGATTTTCATCACTCTAGACCATATGTAACATAGAACAATCACTTTTGTAATTCGGAGCTCCATTTTGTGCAAGCCCAGGAGTCCTCGAGTTTGAGGAGCTTAAGTAGAACGAGCCTATCAATTTTGGTTATTTTTAGACATCGTTTACCCGTTCAAATAGCACCTAGAACCTATTTTTTAACTATGCCAGTCACTAGATGTGAAACCAATCAATACTAGTCTAGAATCTATAAAACAGCTAGAGAGCTCATTTTTAAGGTTGGTTAGTGTGAGCTTAGAGCTATTTTGAGCTTGTAATTGAGATCTTGAGCAATAGAGTCTATTTTCCTACCTTCCACTGTGTCTTGCTTGTCTCTTCATGTTGTGTGTGTATGTGTGTGTGCATCTCTATGCTTCTCACCTTCACTCTCACTACATTTCACATTCATGATCTTCATATCACTCCTATCTCTTCCGCGGATGGATATTAAGGAGGTGGAGCTTCTTAACTTGGTACTTACCATTGTGCTAGAGCAACAAGGAGCACTTTGGATATGAAGTGATTCTTCATTTTCTTGCATCACTGGAGGGATTTGATGACTTGGAAAATGAATTTCTTCAATAGATTGCTTTAACTTGCGGGAGGTTTCCTTCTTGGTAATTCAATCAGCTTCCTCTATGTTGCACTTAAGAGGTGTTTTCTTTCCTCTTCTATGGTCTGTCACTCATTGACCCAATTTGACAACCTGTATGGTTGCTTTTTGTCTTCATAAATGTCTTCTATACTTGAGTCCTTTGGAAAATTTCCACAGCAAGAAAATGAGTTTCCTACTTGCAATGAGACCAACAAATCCTCTTCTTCATATAAATCCAACTTTTAGTTGTTCATCATGTCACGTTTAATACACATGCTAATTGTTTGCATCATGTTGGTATGTCCCTGGTTGTGTGTTCCTACTTCTAAAAATATATGTTTAAGCTCTTTCCCTTCCTATTTTACTGACATAGTATCCTTGCCTCAATCATGTGAGGCTTGATGTGGATGCCTTGTTGTTTGGGAAACAAATGGTGCAGTGATCTCTAGCTTTTAGGCAATTTCTCCAAGGAGGAGTATTTTTTGGCAGAGGAAATTCATTTTGATAATGTCCACATTCCCCACACCTAAAAAAAATGATTGGCCTTTTGGGCCCATTCCAAAATTTTCATCAATGATGTGGGTTATAGGTGTTACCCTGACTTGATGCAGCAACCATTACATTTGGTGGTGGTTGGACTTCTCCTTGTCCCCAATATGCTTGTCCAAGCAATCCTCTTGAATGATACTCATTGGCTTCATGGGGAGATTTCCAACATAACTTGCAAGTCACACTTAAGAAAGGGTAGTCACTTACTACATGGCCTTGTTTGCTACACATGGTGCATTAAAGTCCACTTTTTATGCCACTTCCACAAAGTTCTTGTAGCTCCTAGCAAAATTGTTCCAAATCTTTAGCTTGGGCCTCCTCCTCCTGTTGTAGATTTAATGCTTCAATTTCACACCTTAGTTGAGTCAGTACACTCTCTTCTTCTTTGTGGGTAAATTCTCATTAAATTCTCAAGTTCTTTCCTCAATTGTATTACTGGTTCTTTAGGTTCCATAGGGTATGATAAACTAGAAGAGCAAAGAGCCCTTTCCATATCGGTGTCTAATATGCTCCAACCTTGTTGTAGTGGTAATGAATTCTTCAATTGTTGATGTGGGAAGCACTAGATCCTTGATCTTGCATTGTGTGGATATTGGAAGTGGTTTAATAAGCCACTTTTTGACAAAAAAAGGATTTGGTAGTTTATCCATAAGTGTTTTGTCTCTAATCTCTAATAACAAATTCGGGAAATGTCTCCCTTGTACCGATTCGTAAGATTTCTAATTCTTCAATGTTGTTTTTCACTATGATTCCTTGTTGAAATTGTTCTTTGAAGGCATCCTTCATTAAATCCCAAGTAGCAAAATGATTGACTTTAAATTGGCTAAACCATTTCTCTGCTAGATCGTCCAATGTTGTTGGGAATAGGATTAAAAATGCATCTTCTCTTCTCATTAACCCCTTTGTTTACAAGGGCTAAGAATCCTCTAACATGCTCGTCAGGGTCTTCATGTGTTAATCCTCTAAAGGAAGGAAATTTTATATCTAATCATGAAAGTAAAGTTTCTAGGTCTATTTGAGCTACCAAGTTTCTTAGTGATGATGTGGATGAAAGAGGACTGGCTAACCTACGAGGGATTTTCCTTCTTCTTGCTTTGAAAGAAAGTCCTAATGTTTATGATCAAGTTATCATGATCTACACATCCTAATCCTTAGGCTTCATATGAATTCTGAGGAAAAGGAAAAGTTTCCTCCTCAATCATAGTGTCCAAACCTTTGCACTTCTTCTTCACTTTGTAAATGTGGTTCTCATATGCTCAAGCTGCTTGATCCCATCATGCATGCCAAATTTTGTTGGGGGCTTCTTTACTTGAAAGGATCTTGAGTGTTTATTGGAGAAGAATGGAGAAGAAGAAGAAAGCAAATTTCATCGGAAGCCTCTATGTCTTGTTTAACAATAAAGAATATAATAACTTTTTATATAATAAGATAAAATGTTCTTTGTGCATAGCAATCAATCCAAAGAGGCACACACACAAGTATACAAAATGCCACAATTACTTATGGAGTCAACCTATGTGCTGGACCTCCACCTTGTCCAGTAGCTTTCCCTTGTGTACTCCTTGCACTCAAGCTTCCAATAAGGTTGAAGGCATAGTCACCTCTACTCTTGACATGCAAAACTTCCTTGATGATACTTTGTCACATATTAGTTGCTCTATTGGTTGCTCTTTGTGCACAATCTCTCCATACTTCGTCGCCTCCTTTGCCACTTTGTCTCTCTCCTTGCACACTTTGCCTCTCTATGCACGCACTGATCAAGTGTTTGTCTTGATTTCTTTTGTTCTCTAAGTGTAGAGTCTGCTTCTATTCCTTTGTAATTTTTATGCCTCTAGTATATCTCCAAGAATGCTCCTTTATGGTGTTTTGATTTCCCTTATGTACATCGCTTCAACTCCTTGTCTATCTTGATGCTCACTTTTATGTCCCAAGAACCTCTTCATGTAAGACAAATGACTCCCTATGTAGTGACTTTATGGAAAAAAAATAAATGGGGGCCACACATAAACTCTTGCGTACGTTCTCCACTTCTTATTTTTTCCACTTTTGACCTTAATTTCTACAAATTGTGTGCATAAGGAAGGGTTCACCTGACCTTCCATAACACTCTAAAATATGTAAAAAGCCCTCCTAAAAGACATTTTTGCAACCTACATTCAACTATTCTACAAGAACATTGTGAACAACTATTTGTGCACTACATGTGCACCCATATCTGTGGCCACTTGTGCACCACCTATGCACCACTTTGCCAAGTCACCACTTTGAACAACTCAACAATCACTTTCAAGAAGTGTACTTATACACTAGTAGCTTAGTCATAGGATAACCATTAGTCCTCTTAATCATTTTGAGTGTGCTTTATATGCATGTCAAAGCCCTTGGAGGTTCCAACACCTCCATGTACCATACTTTACTTCTCAATACATTTAATTTAACTTTCATCATCATCATCTCTGCTCACTCTTCACTGTTGTAGTGTACTTCTCAAACTTTCTAAACTTGTGTGAGCTATTGAAGTGAATTTGTGGTCTCATTGGCAAATCTATCAATTGGATCATGAAGGTAACACTGTTATAAGTGTGTATAGAGAATACTTTAGTCATTGTAGCTTGGTGTCCTAAAATATGACCATATCTCTATGACTATGTATTTGTATCATTCGTTTCCTAAAAAGTTGGGATCACCCTCTTGCTTCTTAAATATCTAGCTCACAATATCACTCACCATAAATTCATGAAAAACTTGTGCTAGCTCACTTACCTTCCCATTTTGCATTCAAGTCAATCTAGTAGGCTATGAGCTCTAAGTACTTTTTTGAGAGCCTTCTTCCAAAATAAAAGGTTTTTTTATACATGTGCATATTCTGATATTTATGTTGGCACAAACTTTTGAGACCGATGCTTCAAAGTATTTGTTGGTGCATGCCAATCATCAATTGAAGGTTTATGAAGAAATGAAGTCAAGAAATCAAGAAGAGAACAAATTCAGAAGTTTGAAGGAAGCTACTCAGAAATTCAAAGCTATGTACACATATGTACATTAGTTCAGATATAGGTGACTCACACTTTTGATTAGTCATAAGCTTGTACATATTTGCCTATAAATGTTTTTGAAAAAGTCGGGGCATGTAGAAGAGAGAATAGGAAGAGAGAAAGATGTAGAAAGTGTCATTGGACACATGAAAAGTTAGTTGAGTTACTCTCTCAATGTACTTTGTAATTTTTCTGAGTAATCGAAAAAACTTGCGCCCGATGTTTTAGTGTCTGCTACTTCTGTAGTTAATCTTTTGAGAAATCCTTCTGAACATATCTAAGTCCATAGTTAATCAATCTATGGCTAGAATATGAGAGTCCAATTGTAATCAGGCTGAGAGAATTTTGCATAGGAACATTCATATGTGAAATGTTCTAAGTGTCTTCTGAAACAGGCGCAGATTTCGTGATCAAAGAAATGATTAGTTCTCAGCACATAGTGTAAAGTTTTACACATGTGATAGCTCAAAATCTAAGTTGAAAGATAAGCCATCTATGGCTAAAAGATCTTGATCAAACGGGTTTGACATTGGGAGAACTATAGCTAAGAAGTTGCAGGTGTCAAAGTCGTTACTGCAGAGAAGGTGGTTCAGACATAGGTAAAGTGTTTCACACATTTCTCACAGTATACTCAATCATGTTGAGAAATTTAACTTGGAGAAGTTGCGCAACCTTAAGGCGGAGCATTGTGCAAAGTTTTATTAAAACCTTTACAGGATCGATTAGTCAATGAGTGATTAATCTGCAGCAGACTTTTCTGAGAAGTTAAATTTTCCAGAATAATCAATTTTCTGATAAGATTGATGAATGTTCTCTAAATTTGGTGGAGTCTAAAGTTATTCTTGGTCTAGAGGTGGTCTAATACCAAGGATAGCTTGTTCTTTTGGAGATTAACACTCTCCATCAGTGGTATCAGAGCAGGTTGTGTCAAAATTAAGGAAAGGAAGACTCCAACTGCTGCAGATATACAAATTCTACATCTCGAAGGTTCAGAAGGATAAAGTGTGAAGAAAGATTGAAGGGAGACACGCAAAGATTATCAAAAGGATCAGAAGAAGCAACATTCAAAGTTAAGGTACATTTATTTCTTGTAAAGGCTAAAGCTTTGAGACTACAGGTGAAGCAAGGATGGGAGATAGTCTCCAAATTGAAAAGTTGGATAGAGAGAACTATCCAGCTTGGTCTATGAGAATGGAAGCTCATCTGACGAGCAAAGATTTGATAGCATACATTACAGGTGAAGAAGAGAAGCCTGAGTTCAGAGATCCTAGTGTTCCAACTAGGGAAGAATTGTCAGATCTAAAGAATTGGATGAAGAAGGATGCTCAAGCAAGGAGCATAATCTACATGGCAGTCAATGACTATTTGCTTCCTCACATTAGAGGACTTGAAAGTGCATGTGACATTTGGAATGCTTTGGAAGAGCATTTCCAAAACACAACCAAATCAAGGAAGGCTTCACTATGGGAAGAATTTACTACTTTTAAGAAGAAGGCTTCACAATCAATTTCTGATTATGTGACAAAGATGAAGGACATTGCAGATTCTTTAGGTGCAGTGGATGAAGATATTGAAGAAGATAAATTGGTAAGACAAATTCTCACAGGGTTAAGAGGAGATGAGAAGTGGAAGCCTTTTATTTTGTCTACAGAACTTTCATTAGATCACTTCACTCCTGATTTGAATCAATTGTTAGGTCATATGCTAACTTTTGAGAATGATGTCAAAGGAGATGTTGATAAGAGTGCAAGTCATGCAATGTACTCTAAAGACAAGAAGAAAGCTAACAAAGGAAAGCAACAATCAGGTGAAGAAGAAGGTAGTTCAAACCAAGCAAATTTCATAAGAGGAAAAGGAAATGGCAGAAGTAGAGGAAGAGGCAGAAACAACAAAGATAATGCAAGAGCTTGTTGGATATGTGGTAAGACCAATCATTTATCTCATGATTGTTGGCACAATAATCAGAACAATGGTAATTATCAGAACTTTAATCAAAGAGCAAGAGGTGGTAGATTTCAAAGAGGAAACTTCAGAGGTAGAGGTGGTAGGAATTCTTTTGGAAGAGGTGGAGGAAGAAGCTTCCAAAATCAATCCTATAATAACACCTACTACAACTATGCATCAGATCAGAAGGAGGACTCGACTCTTATTATGAATGCAACATGTGAAACCTCACATGAGGACATGAGAGTGTTCTATATTGATTCAGGATGTAGTAATCATTTAAGTGGAAATATTGCTTTGATGACTGATCTAGATCATAATGCAATTAACCATACAGTTCAGACAGATGATAATACAAAGCATAAGGTAAAGTCAATTGGTTCAGTCAAAGCTAAAGATGGGAGCATTCTTCTGAGTAAGGTTCTTTATGTTCCCACAATTCCAAAGAATTTGATCAGTGTAGGTCAAATTGTGGAAAAAGGATATGAGGTAAGATTCACCAATGATGGAGTCTATGTTGAAGACCCTAGTCAAGGGTATAAACAGGTTGTTACAGGAAAGAAAGAAGGAAGGCTCTTCACATTGAAGGTACAAGGAAATGTTGGACATGCTATGTTCACATATGGAGAGCAGAAGGTATCTGAATTGGATCTTTGGCATAAAAGACTTGGACATTTCAATGAGAGAGGTATTAAAGAAATGATTAACAATGATTCAGTGCTTGGGTTGCCTAACATTGCAGGTCAACACATGACATAGAGATGTGAGGCATGTCAATTAGGTAAGGCTCATAAGCAATCCTATTCCAAGCATGGGTTTATGTATTCAGAAAGACTTGAATTGGTGCATACAGATGTGTGGGGTCCTTCAAAGGACTTTAGTATAAATGGTTCAAGATATTATGTCATATATGTTGATGATGCTACCAGATGGATCACAATTTATGTGATTAAAGAAAAGTCAGAAGTGTTTAATACATTTAAACACTATCATGCATATGCAGAAAGAATTACAGGTCAAAAATTGAAGAGACTAAGGTCAGATGGAGGGGGAGAGTGTTTTTCAAATGAATTCAATGATTACTTGTGGAATGCAGGTATAAAGAGAGAAGTTACTTGCAGGTACTCTCCTCAACAAAATAGTGTAGCAGAAAGGAGAAATAGGACTCTTGTTGAGTTTGCAAGGTCCATGATGAAAGAGAAGAATTGTCCAAATTATTTGTGGGCTGAAGCTGTTAATACAGCTACATATTTGGTCATTAGATTGCCTTGTAAAGCTTTGCAAGGCATGACACCATATGAAGCTTGGTGGGGTAACAGACCTACCTTGGATCATTGCAGAATATTTGGATGCTTGGCATATGCATATGTGCCATCTCAATTGAGGCATAAGTTGGAGCCTAAGGCAGAAAAGTATGTATTCATTGGTTATGATGATAAGCAAATGGGATACAGGTTGTGGAGTCCATCCACAAAGCAATTCCTTGTATCCAAGGATGTTACATTTGATGAGCAAGGTACTTGGTATGCAGGTAAATATAATGTACATGCAGATGTTGAAGAAGTAGTGGATCAAAGGAAAGGTAAAGCAAAGATTCAATTACCTGATGAAAATGAGAATAATGAAGTACAGGTTGAAGCTGAAGAGAGGCCAAGGTTTGATCCAGAATGTGATGAACCAGAGACTTCAAAAAGTCCAGAAGTTAGGAGGTCATCTAGGCACAAATGGCAACCTACAAGGTATAGCTATGACACCTCATTCTTGACTACTAAAGATTATGCTTATTTGGTAAAAGCAGATGAAGATCCATCTACATATGATGAAGCCAAAGGCAAGAGAAATTGGGAAGAAGCCATGCAAGAGGAGTATGATGCATTGATAGAGAATCAGACTTGGGATCTGGTTCCTAAACCTAATAGCCAGAAAATTATTGGATGTAAGTGGGTTTACAAAACAAAAAGATTTGCAGATGGAAGTGTGTCTAGGTACAAAGCTAGACTTGTTGTGAAAGGGTATGCACAGACATATGGAGTGGACTATGATGAGACTTATAGTCCTGTGGCAAAAATGACAACCATCAGAACTCTCATAGCAATTGCTGCTTGCAAAGGTTGGAAGTTATCTCAATTAGATGTTAAAAATGCTTTTTTGAATGGTTACATTTCAGATGAAGTTTACATGGAGCAACCAGATGGGTTCAAAGATCAAGTGAGTCCAAATTATGTGTGTAAGCTCAAGAGAGCTTTGTATGGATTAAAGCAGGCCCCAAGGGCATGGAATTATAGGCTTGTAAAGTTCTTGAAGGATCTAGGATTTCAAGCATCAAAGGCAGATAGTAGCTTGCTAGTCAAAGCAAGTGAAGATGGATTCATTTATGTTTGTATTTATGTTGATGACATAATACTTACAGGAACAGATGATAAAGGAATACAAATGATCAAGAAGCAGATGGAGAAAGAGTTCAAAATCAGTGATTTGGGGAACTTGTCATTCTTCTTAGGAATGGAGATTTTATATACTCAACATGGAGTATATGTGACCCAAGAAAGGTATCTTAAAAATTTGCTAACCAAATTTAAAATGGAAGATTGCAGGGTTGCACCCACACCATTGGAAGTGAACCATAAATTGTCTAGATTTGGAGGAGAAGAATTCAGAGACATGAAGCTCTATCAAAGTTTGGTTGGTAGCTTGATTTATGCTACATTAACAAGGCCTGATTTGTCATATGCAGTTGGTGTGCTTTCACAATTCATGCATTGTCCTAGAAAGGAACATTGGATTGCAGGACAAAGAGTACTTAGGTACATCAAGGGTACACTCAGAGAAGGGTTGTACTATGGATTTACTTCTGATACAAGAGTGAAGATATATAGTGATGCAGATTGGGCAGGTAATGTGGATGATAGAAGATCAACACATGGATATTTGTGCTATGTAGGAGACAATTTGATTTCATGGTGTTCTAAGAAGCAATATACAGTTGCTTTGTCATCTACAGAAGCAGAATATAAAGGTATGGTGGAAGTGAAAGACAATAGTTACGCAATATAACACAGGAGCAATAGCAGAGAAGATAACAGATATAGGAGAATCTCAACAATTTTCTACTAGCAGCAAGTACAAAGATGATGGCGTTGTCCACCCGTGCGCTCTCAAGGTAGAGCTTAAATGGTGATCTAGACAACTCTAGATAGGGAGATACAAGGTAGAGGTATGCTGGCTCAACTCGGTATCTTAGGAAGTGCAGAAGTCATGTATATATAGGATCATGGGTGGCCTGCCATGGACGGCTATACATGGGCGGTAGAGAGTGGGCGGCCACCGCCCGCATAATTGCCATACACGGCTTAGACTAGTTGAACCGACCTAACAAATATAAATGATTTCTGACTCCGACAGGGAATATTCCATGGGGACCCTGGTAACTCCCTTTCCTTATAATATCTTACATGGTCCAATATGACCTTCATCCAACATTCAAGTTGGGATTCCCATCAATTGGGTAATGCACGCTTGGCTTCTCCTCATAAAGGGGGCCTTACAAAATGTGCATACAATCATGAGGGGTAGACATTGATCATATACTAACACCCCCCCTCAATGTTTACCGATGATAAATCAAGTAGGTCTCGGTCCTATGCCCATCTGTTGAAGATGCTTGTTGAGCTGCTCTCTTCCAAGTGCTTTAGTGAATATGTCAGCACAATTTGCCTCTGTTGGGCAATATTCTAGCTCCACAATTTCATCTTCAATTAGCTCACGAATGTAATGGTACTGTACTTCTATGTGCTTGGTGCGAGCATGAAATACTGGGTTCTTTGCAATAGCCATACAACTTTGATTATCACACTTGAGTACAATTGGCATATTTGATGGAAAGCCTATATCTGCAAGAATTCTCCTTAACCAGACTGCCTCACAAGAAGCAAAACAAGCTGCTTTGTACTCTGCTTCAGTGGAGGAGAGTGCGAGAGTTGGTTGCTTCCTACTTACCCAAGAAAATATTCCTGAACCAAGTGAGAAACAATATCCAGAAACTGATTTTCTAGAATCACAATCTCCAGCCCAATCTGAATCACAATATCCTTGGAGTGTATCACCTATGGTATACAAAATACCAAAATCCAAGGTTCCTGCAATGTACCTTAGAATTCGCATTCCAGCATTCCAGTGACTCTCCTTAGGTTTGTTGGAAAACCTGCTTAACACTCCAACAGCATAGCAAATGTCTGGTCTAGTGTTGCACAGAAAAATAAGACTTTCAACGAGCTTCCTATACTTCTTAGCATCTACATCAGGCATGTTATCATCCATAGATAGCTTATGATTTACCTCCATAGGTGTGCTAGTTGGTTTGCAGTCCATCATTCCAAATGCCTTGAGAATTTCTTTGGAATATTTTTGTTGTGAGATGAAAATGCCATCCTTCCTTTGCCATACTTCAATTCCCAGACAAAAATGGAGTAGACCTAAGTCTGTCATTTCAAACTCAGTTCCCAAGCTGATCCGAGTTTGATTGATGAGTTCCTGATGATCTCCTGTAATGATCAAATCATCTACATATACAATGACAACAACTAGCTTGCTATCCCTTTTCGTTACATACAGGTTAGCATCAGAAGTACTTCTTTCAAAACCCATATTTTTGAAAAAAAGATCTATTCGTTGGTACCAAGCCCGTGGAGCTTGCTTAAGTCCATACAAAGCTTTCTTCAACCTGCAAACTTTATTTTCTGAATTGGGCACCTCAAAACCTGGTGGTTGAGATACATATACCTCCTCCTTGAGGTGACCATTCAAAAATGCAGATTTGACATCCATCTGGAAAATAGGCCAAGACTTTTGTGCAGCTACTGCAAGTACCGTCCGAATAGTTGTCATGCGTGCTGTTGGTGCAAAAGTTTCTTGAACATCAAATCCTTCAATCTGTGAAAAACCCTGTGCAACTAATCGTGCCTTATACTTTTCTAATGTTCCATCAGCTTTATACTTAGCTTTCCAAATCCATTTAGTACCTATTACCTTCTTCTTTGGTGGCAAGTCGACTAGATCCCATGTATCATTTTTGAGTATACTATCATACTCAGACTGCATTGCCGCTCTCCAATCTGGATCATCAAGGGCTTCTTCAATGGTGGTAGGTTCCTTTATCGAACCCATGATATCTGCCATTAGAGCCATGTTAACAATGTGTTCTAAGGCTCTCCTTTGCTCCTCTATTCTCTTTGATCTTTGTAATCCATCCGATGATGATTCTGGTACATCTACATGTGGATTGTGATCATCAAAGAGCTGTTGTGCCCACTTCGGTAGTGGCTTACGCTGTGCAGCTACAACTGGTTGGCTTTTTATTGAGGAAATTTCTCCATTAGATGTTTCCTCCTCCTCAACTTTAACCTGTCTTTTGATAGGCACAAGGTGAGATATTTCTCCGCTTGATGAGATAGTAGATTTACCTTTATCTTCTACTAAGTGTGGTCGTTCATCAAACACCACATCTCGGCTGACAAAAATCTTCCTTGCCTCAGGATCCCATAACCTGTATGCTTTAGACTCTTCACTATATCCTAGGAAGACACACTTTTTGCTTTTTGAATCCAACTTTGATCTTGTTGAATCAGGAATATGTGCATAACAGAAACAACCAAAAATTCTGAAATGCAAAACTGAAGGCTTTTTACCAGAATATGCTTCTTGAGGAGTCATCCC
Source organism: Ceratopteris richardii (assembly GCA_020310875.1). Taxonomy (NCBI): domain Eukaryota; kingdom Viridiplantae; phylum Streptophyta; class Polypodiopsida; order Polypodiales; family Pteridaceae; genus Ceratopteris; species Ceratopteris richardii. The sequence continues at coordinate 72,857,924 of CM035436.1, read as the reverse complement.
CTTTAAAGCTTTTGTGTAGCTTCGATTGAGGATGTAGACTGCTGTATTGACTGCTTCTGCCCAGAATGAATCAGGCATGTCTTGAGCCTTCAACATACAATGAGCCATTTCAACTACTGTCCTGTTCCTGCGCCCAACAACGCCATTTTGTTGGGGTGTATGAGCTGTGGTAAGTTGCCTTTTCACACCATGCTCCTTACAGTAATTGTTGAATTCTGTTGACAAGAATTCACCTCCTCTATCTGTTCTAAATTTCTTCAGTTTCCTTCCTGATTCATTTTCTACATACTTATGCCACGTTTTAAATTTTTCAAAAGCATCAGCCTTCTCTCGAATGAAATAAACCCACATCTTTCTACTATAATCGTCGACTAACAGCAAGAAGTAGAAAGATCCTCCTAAAGCAGGTGTAGACATTTTACCGCAGAGATCAGCATGTACCAACTCTAGAGGAGCTTGAGATCGATTGCTGGTCTCTCTTGGAAATGCCTTTCGTTGTTGCTTGCCCATCATACAAGCTTCACAAGGTTCCTGCAACTCTGAAAATGCAGGCATATGAGCAACCATCCCTGTTCGTTGCATCTCCTTCAAAACTGCAAATCCGAGATGCCCAAATCGTCGGTGCCATAACCTGCTTACATCTTTATCTTCTGTAGCAGTTAAAGCACTTAACTCATACAAGTTATCCCGTCGTATGCCTTTACCTACAACATTACCTGATGAATCCATGATTTCCGCACCACTCTTATTGAAGTGAACTTCGAGTCCACGATCTGTTATTGCAGAAACTGACAACAAATTTCTTTTGAGTGTAGGTACATAGAGAACATCGGATAGCTTTTTCTCAACACCTGGAGAAGTGATAAAAGAGATGGTTCCAGTTCCTTCAGCTGGACACTTGGAGTCATTTCCCACCACTACATTGATGGATTCCCGCAGAGGCACTAGGGAACTATACCAATCCTTTTTACTAGTCATATGGCGAGAAGCTCCACTATCTAAAATCCATGGCTCATCAACACGAGCTTGAGCAGATGAACATACCTCTTCAATAGCTACCCAAAGTTCCAGCTCTGTGTTGTTTGCAGACTCTTTGTTCTTCCATGATGATTTTACAGTCCCATTCCGTTCATCAGCTTGCTTCTTTCTGCAATCCTTGATGGCATGGCCTTTCTTTTCACAATAGAAGCAACTTCCTGTGAACTTTTTCTTCTTTGGCTTCTTCTTTGATCCCTCTGAAGAGCCTTTACCTTTTCCATTTGCTGAGAATGCAGCATCAGTTGTACTTTGCCGATTCTTCAGCCGCATCTCTTCTTCTAAAAGCATGGCACAAAACTCTTCAAATGTAAGAGGAGTTGGCCTTACCTGAGTGTTAAGGGCTGTTACTAATCCATCATACTTTGCTGGAAGAACATGTACAGATCTTCGAGCCAGCTCTTCTGGTGTTATAACAACACCAACTGCAGCCAATTGATCTTGAAGATGCTTTATCCGTTTGATAAAATCTTCAGCCTTTTCAGAATCAGAATGCTTTTCATTTGCCAACTGATTTTCTAAATTCTGTATCCTAGTGTGGTTCTTGGTCTCATATTGTCGAGCCAATATGCCCCAAGCCTCATGTGCTTTAGTAGTATGTTGAACTAAAGTAAGCACAGAATCACTTACACTAGTGACAATCGCACATAATGCATCAGCATTCCGCCTCTTCCAAGCTCGTAGAAGATCTGGATCTGGCTGAATCATCAATCTTGAATTTGCTGGATCTTCAACTGGTATAGGCTCTGGATCCAATCCCATCGGTCCCATGACAGTGTCAAGTAATTCATAGGAGTCCAAAATTGCAGAAATTTTGAACTTCCAGAGTGTATAATTGGTTCCATCCAGCTTCCCTTCAGTGAATGCAGGTGGACGAATTCGAATAGGTGCAGCATTAACATTAGCTGAAGCACCAAGACTACTATTCGACGATGAAGCCATCATGTAATCACTCGAATAATCTACTGATATTCTAGTCTGCTAGTAGGCTAAAATAATGATACTTCTCAAGCTATTCGAACCTTACAGCTCTGATACCATGAAAGACAATAGTTACACAATATAACACAGGAGCAATAGCAGAGAAGATAACAGATATAGGAGAATCTCAACAATTTTCTACTAGCAGCAAGTACAAAGATGATGGCGTTGTCCACCCGTGCGCTCTCAAGGTAGAGCTTAAATGGTGATCTAGACAACTCTAGATCGGGAGATACAAGGTAGAGGTATGCTGGCTCAACTCGGTATCTTAGGAAGTGCAGAAGTCATGTATATATAGGATCATGGGTGGCCTGCCATGGACGGCTATACATGGGCGGTAGAGCGTGGGCGGCCACCGCCCGCGTAATTGCCATACACGGCTTAGACTGGTTGAACCGACCTAACAAATATAAATGATTTCTGACTCCGACAGGGAATATTCCATGGAATATTCCCTTTACCATCGCGCCGGGGGCGCTGCCCACGGACCCCCACCAGGGGGCCCGCTGGCCCCCTGGGACCCCCCAGCCAGGGGGCCCGCTGGCCCCCTTGGACCCCCCAGCCGGGGCTGCTCACCGCTGCCCCGGACCCCACAATTGGGGACCCTGGTAACTCCCTTTCCTTATAATATCTTACATGGTCCAATATGACCTTCATCCAACATTCAAGTTGGGATTCCCATCAATTGGGTAATGCACGCTTGGCTTCTCCTCATAAAGGGGGCCTTACAAAATGTGCATACAATCATGAGGGGTAGACATTGATCATATACTAACAGGAAGCTGCAAAGGAGGTAATATGGCTAAAGACACTTATGAAGGGTTTTGATGTGATTCAAAGTACTCCTATCATTTATGGAGACAATATGAGTTCTCTATACTTGGCTGCTAATCCTGTGTTTCATGCTAGAACTAAACATATTGAAATATAGTATCATTTTCTGAGAGAGAAGGTCATTGATAAGGAAATTGAAGTTATGCATACACCTACAAAAGATCAACTTGCAGATATGATGACCAAAGCTACAGAGATTCAAGGATATGGCAGGTATTAAGAAGATAGAGAAAAACCTCAATTAATGATTGAGGGGGAGCTGTTGGTGCATGCCAATCATCAATTGAAGGTTTATGAAGAAATGAAGTCAAGAAATCAAGAAGAGAACAAATTCAGAAGTTTGAAGGAAGGACATACTCAGAAATTCAAAGCTATGTACACATATGTACATTAGTTCAGATATAGGTGACTCACACTTTTGATTAGTCATAAGCTTGTACATATTTGCCTATAAATGTTTTTGAAAAAGTCGGGGCATGTAGAAGAGAGAATAGGAAGAGAGAAATCAGATGTAGAAAGTGTCATTGGACAAATGAAAAGTTAGTTGAGTTACTCTCTCAATGTAGTTTGTAATTTTTCTGAGTAATCAAAAAAACTTGTGCCCGATGTTTTAGTGTCTGCTACTTCTGTAGTTAATCTTTTGAGAAATCCTTCTGAACATATCTAAGTCCATAGTTAATCAATCTATGGCTAGAATATGAGAGTCCAATTGTAATCAGGCTGAGAGAATTTTGCATAGGAACATTCATATGTGAAATGTTCTAAGTGTCTTCTGAAACAGGCGCAGATTTCGTGATCAAAGAAATGATTAGTTCTCAGCACATAGTGTAAAGTTTTACACATGTGATAGCTCAAAATCTAAGTTGAAAGATAAGCCATCTATGGCTAAAAGATCTTGATCAAACGGGTTCGACATTGGGAGAACTATAGCTAAGAAGTTGCAGGTGTCAAAGTCGTTACTGCAGAGAAGGTGGTTCAGACATAGGTAAAGTGTTTCACACATTTCTCACAGTATACTCAATCATGTTGAGAAATTTAACTTGGAGAAGTTGTGCAACCTTAAGGCGAAGCATTGTGCAAAGTTTTATTAAAAACTTTACAGGATTGATTAGTCAATGAGTGATTAATCTGCAGCAGACTTTTCTGAGAAGTTAAATTTTTCAGAATAATCAATTTTCTGATAAGATTGATGAATGTTCTCTAAATTTGGTGGAGTCTAAAGTTATTCTTGGTCTAGAGGTGGTCTAATACCAAGGATAGCTTGTTCTTTTGGAGATTAACACTCTCCATTAGTATTATAGGAAAATTATTGCATAGTTGGAAGCTTAGGACATCTTTTAGATATTCCAAGTTAGAAATAGGTTGGTCTAGAGAAGGTTTTTCCTAAGACCCTCTCATTTGTGCAAATTTCCATCACTTCTCACAATAGTATCATAGCATTATCGTGGCTTAGACATTATGGGTGATGAATTCCCTTCTTCAATTGATAGTTTGGATCAAAGCAACTACTCAACATGGTCTCCAAGTATGGAGGCGTAATTCAAGTGGGAAATCTTTATGGATACATCTTTGGAGATGATCTGATGCCTATTCTAAGGACCAAAGGAAAACCAACACAAGATGAGCAAGAAAGGTTGAACACATGGTGTGAAAAGGATGCCTTAGCAAGGTCGTACATTCTAAAATATATCTCTTATTTATTACTTCCACATATTAGGAGCTATAAGACATCATAAGAGACCTAGAATCTCTTTGGAAGCATTCTTCTCTTCAAGCACCAAGGCCAAGAAGAACCAACTATGGATGAAGTTCACATCTCTCAAGATGTAGCCCAAGCAAACTTTCAATAATTTTATCACAAAGATGAAGGATATTGTTGATTAGTCATGAAGCATTGGAGAGGTCATAGGTGAGGAACAAATTTTCAGACAAGTCATCAATGGAATCAAAGTAGATGACAAGTGGGAAGGATTGACCACTACCATGGACTTTTACATGGATATGCAGGTGCCAAATTTCAACATTCATGGTACAACTCTTCATTCATGGGCCAAGGTTATGAAGAATGGTGGGACACAAAAAGATAACCAATCCTTTGCCCTTTACATAGATAAAATTAGAGGTAAAGATGCTAAAGGAAAAGGTTATAAATCTGATGATGAAGCAAGTACCACCCAAGCTAACTTTGCAGGTAGAGGTAGAATCTCAAGAGGTAGAGGCAAAGGTGGTAGACAAGGTAGGGGAGTCTTAGAGCTCCTCACCTTGTGCCATATGTGGATTAACCAACCACATCCCTGAGCATTGCTTCAAGAACCGAAAGAACTTGAGAGGAAGAGGAAATAATAGAGGAAGCTATGGAGCTTTTAGAGGCATATACAACAACCCTTATGGATATAACAACAACAACTATCAAGGTGGCTACAAAGGAAGAAGAGATTACACATACTACAAGGATTCACTTTTACTTATGAGCATGATAATGAAAGGAGGTAAGTCAGATGATCATGTGTTCTATATTGATTCTAGATGTTCAAATCATCTATCAAGGAACGTAGCATGTCTATCAAATTTGGAAGACCCCAAGAATAAACATGAGTTCCAAATAAGAGATGTTGTTAGACATTGTTCTACAGAGACAACTCCATGTGTGTGGGACAAGGGCCAACCATAGCCAAGGTCCCTAGCTCAAGGGATATCCTAAGGTATTTAATGGTAATGGGGATGAGTGTTGCATGATGACCACATGGTGGCACTAGATCATTCAAGAGAATTACTATTTTGGATGCATGTACATATATTGGATGGGAGGAGAGTGGCACACACATTTTTCACGAGTCTTACTTTTCAAATCTTCAAGAGAGTTTCTAGGCTAGTCTTACTTTTGGTATTCAGAGCTATTTTGGGAAGTCACTTTTGGAGTTTTTTCACGCGAATTTCTAACTATTTTGAGTCATCATCATCAACTTCATCATCTTCTCTAATAATTGTCACCATCACATGAAGGAGTTATAGAGTTGTTCTTGAAGCAAAAAGAGGTTTTTTTTGGCCCCCAAGAGCGGAGCTTGAGCCCCCCCCCCCCCCCCTTAGGGAGCCCATGAGGAAAGTAAAGATGTTTGTAAATCAGAGTGCTGCAAACATCCACCAGAAGGCCTACCCCACGCAAGGCCATAACTGCCTGAGGAGGAGGTGAGAGAGAGAGAGAGAGTGAATTCTCAGTTCTCCATTGGGTTGAATCGAAGAGGGAACAAAATCCATCTTAATACCCCCTTTCAGCAATTCTAGCTTCATATATGGGATTATAAAGGCTTGCACTCTCATTTTGGGCTGAAGGATAGATCAAATTCAAAGTTTTTCTTGATAATATCTCTAACGCCTCTCTACAATAGCGTGTTTAAACTACCTAGCTTCATCAAAATGGCCATAACACACTCAAATTGCAACCAAATTGAGTGATTCCAGTTAGTATAGAATCCTTACTCAGAGAGCTATCTAGTGAATAGTTGGAAGGTACAATTTGATTCATCTACAGACCTATATATAGCATTGAATTTGGTTGTTCAACATCAACTAATCCCATACAAACAGCTTTTTGATGCAATGAAGATCAAGATCCACTTGGACACATATCTTTTGATCAAAATTTTGAACCCCAAGATAAGTTTTCTTGTGATTTTCATGCATTCCTACATTTTTATGCATTATTTTGCACTTAGAACCATAACGTATGGCATATGCATCATATGTTTGTTCATAGGCTTGTTCAGCTCTATGTTTTGTATGCAAATGGGATGCTAGTTCTTTCGTTTGCAGGTACCACCAAGAAGACATATGAACATTCAACATTCTTACCTTTTATACCATGCTACAAGGATGAGGTTTTATATAAGGGTGTGTGCTGTACTTTGTTGTTATTGTATATATATTGTGCCCGTTGACACCTTTTTCTTGAAAGTGTGTGTAGTGTGCTTAGTTTTTTTTTCATTTTCCTGTCAAAATGCTACCAGAGTTTCCCAAATTTTTCCATGCATATGCATAAAAGTAGGAAATTATACAAAAAATTTTCCTTTTTCTTTCATTTCTTTATGCAAATGCTTGTGACTAGTTACTTTTTGCTGCCACTTTGTTACTTTAAGTGTACATAAAACACACAAATTAAAAAAAAAAACATAAAACCATCAAAAACATAAAAAGAAGTCCACTTTTTCCTAGTATGTATTCCGACCTTCTTCACCAATTAGGACTGACATGCACATGGTTGATCACCCTTCAAATGCTTTAGAGACCATGAGTGCTAGGATCTCATAGCTAGAGAGTGCACTTCATGATATCTTGGAACACATATGTAGCTCCAAGAAAGAGGAAGTGGTGTTAGAGACCAATCTGCCAAGAATGGAGTTAGATGCTCCAGTCGAGCAACGAAACCCAAAAATTCCTAGTGATAATGTTATAGTAAGAGAGGCTGGATGGTAGCTTAAGGATCTTTAGTCACAAGATATCACATCTCTACTAATGGATGGATTGTTGATGCTATTGAGTAGTAGCTCAGCAAGTGGAAGCAGTGCTTCTGTCTATGCCATATCATGGATGATAGGCATAAGATTGAGCAGGTGACGTATAATCTTATGGACATTGCCCATAGGTGGTGGTGTAAGGCTGATCAAGACAAGAAAGAGCCCATTACATTGGAACAATTTGAAGCCTTGTTCTATAACACTGTCATACCACTTGATGAGAGGTCTAGAGCACTAGACACTTGGATTTTAATTGGTAAAAAAAACAATCCATTCAAGATTAAGCGGATAATTATAGGAAGGTACTTCTTAAAGTACCTGACTCTATCCCAGAGTTTCCCCAAGTTCACAAGTTCTTTTGGGGACTTAGAGAAACTACCTGAACCCTAGTTAGAAAGGATATGTGTCACTCTTTAGCACAGGCCATAGAGAATGCTCTAGTTTATGAGGATGGCCATAGGGGCATATGCTCCTAGGGTCTGAGATCCTCATGGACTAAGATGAGTCGGCCCTTTTCCATGTCCACTCCTATCTTGACCATTGCACAACCTGAGAAAGAGACTAAGCAAGTGCACATGATCAAGACAGTTTCAAGAGGAAAAAGAAAAGTCTCTACTCTCGTAGAGGGGCATACAACAAGTCCATCCTTACCCCTCATTAGAAAGAGAAGGAAATGAAGGACGGATTATGCTATGGATGCCTAGGATAGAACCAAGGAGTGTCTTAAGAAGAAAAAGATAGTGACCACCATAGTTGTTGGAAGTTAAGCTACATTTAAAGTTCAAGAGTGTGGGAACATGCCCCAAGCTTTAGCTTCCACATCATCCTCAATCAAAGGAGGATGATTTCCATGAGTTGGAGGCATCAAATCATGTCAATAATGGAAAGATTTTTATTGGAGAAGAAATAGGTCACTTCTTGATGTGATTGGACCTCTTTTTCTAATATGTATATCCTTTTGATTGGTTAAAGAGGTTAGTATGTAATCTTCAAAACCTCTAATGAGTTTTAGTGTGACTTAGAGTCATGAAAATACATGCCCAAGCTGCTCCCTTGCTTAAATGCGCCCCCTACTAGCTGTTTTTTGCATATTTTGCAAAGATTTCACTTTTACATACTCTATCTCTCTAGATGATCATCACAGACCCCCCGATCTTGTAATTGTTGTGTCTTCTGCATTTCGAATCCATTTTTAGTGATTGTTTCCCTGTTAGAAAGATTATAAGTTCTACATTGAGTGATATAATTCTCAAGATCTGTGCCTAGACAAATTCAAAGAAATGTCTAGAACAGTGTCTATATAGTTAGCTAATACTCTAGGAGGAGATCAAGTTATCTATTTTATTGCAATTGGTTGAGGCATCCTACAATGTCCAAATGGAGTAGTTTTACTCTCATTGGAAATATCTCTAAGTCTATTCTCAGCCTACAGAGCTTCATTTTCATTTTTTGCATGTACTCAGAGAAATTTAGAAAACATAGAGCCTATGTTTGAAAACATTGAGGTTCCTAAGAGGGTTCATTTACATTTTTTATGCATATAGGAGTGTTTATCCTCCAACAGGCATAACAAAGAGAGAAGAAGGAGCTTCTGAGGTGAAGTCAAGTCTTCATCAAAGTTTTAAGAGGAGAAACAAAGAACAGGCACATCAACAACAAGGGGAAGCAAACAAGTGATCAAATCAAAGATAAAACTTCATCAAGAGGAGTAGCTCTATTTTTTAGGTAATAGCCATATTTTTCAACTTCATTGCATCAACGGGGAGCTTCAAAAGAGTTGTAAGGCATCTTGACTATTCTCAATGTTGATATTGAGAAATGTGAAAAGGGAAACTACCAACCATGGCGATTTAGAATAAGCAATTGTTTTATGGGGAAAGTTTTGTAGGGACTTGTGAGTGGTGGAGAGCCAAAACCCTATATAGATGAGTTAAATCCAACCAATGACCAGAGAAAAGTGGGAAGAGAGTGGGATGAAAGGGACAAAAGAGTCATTTTTATTTTATCTTAGAATATTAGCAACTCCATGATACGACATATTCAAGATTTGGATACATCAAAGAAGATGTGGGAGCTTGGAGAGATTATACTCCACCTCCACAAAATCTAGGAAAATTCAGCTTAAGAATGAGCTAAATAATCTCATGAAAGGCCCCTAACAAGGTGCTAATGATTACATATTAGAGGTTAAAGAGATTGCAGATGCACTAAGGTCAATCGTTTGTGCCCTAGATGATGAAGATCTTGTAGCCCACACCCTAAATAGACTTAGGGATAATGGTCCTCTGGAAAAACCATTGCTTCCTCTGGTCCTCTTCTTTAAAGAAATGAAACCTTCCTTGGACCAGGCTTGTCTTAGCTCATCCGTTGCCTTTGGATGATATGGGGATGATGCTTCACTTGTATTTCGGGTATAGCAGAGAGACAATGCACACTCCAAGAGAAGAGAAATACTCCATCCTTCATAGCTATGTTGAATTTGATGCCAATCAAATGATGAGGTCCAAATCCATCATATAGAAGTTGCCATATTGCCCATAGGGAACTACGTGGCTAGACGGATCCAACATCTCATAAAATTGGTGAGTTCAACAAACGAAGTAGCTGTCTGTGTGTGTGTACCTAATTTACGAAGTCTTAGGGACTTGTGTCAAAGAGACTAAATCTCATTTGCCCCACAAGTGTGTATAGTGGTGGATCGATACACGTTTAATTATCAATCCGAAGAACCATATGAACCAAGTGTATGAGGACATGTGCACACATGATGGAAAGTGAAGTGGCTCATCTACAATGCATGTGAAAAGACTAAACTACCTCTCCAACTCACTATATCTCTAGAACTGTCTATCGCGATACCACTTACAATAGTAAGAACAAATTCAAATGTTTCTCCCAGCTCCCAACTCCGAATATGGCCAATAGTGGGTTTCTTTCTAAGCTCTCGACGAGGCGCATCTATGGTCGTACGTTCACTCAAATCTCACAACTTCTTTTCAAGTTAAGGTGTTCATTACTTGTGTCCATTGCTAGAAGTTTGGTTTGTAGATTGGGAGTTCAAAATATTTCTGAATACTAGCTTTCTTCATAATGTCTACAGTGGATGGAAGTTCATGCACTACTTTGAAATCTTGAGACATTACTAGAAACGGATGGTCTGTGTCCATAATTTTAATTGTTACCAAGAATAGATAATCCTTGGTAGTTTGATCCTCCCGAAACTAGTGACCTTTTGCCTTTGTCACGCTCTATAGGGGAAATTCCACCATCTCCTCTTGGATAGTCGCTTTAGAGTCCTCAAAATCCATCTGCACTTTTAATAAGGAGAACATAAGGCATGCCATTAGTGATGTGTGTCTGAGTGACATGTTCATTGTGTCACTCTGTTTCCCCTTACTTAAGTAAGTAAGATCTCTTACCACGTATCTTTTCATTCATATTCTTGGAAGAAAACAAGAGTTAGTTTAGCCGAAGCATTTATTTATTTACATAGTAGGTTCATTCTTATGGAAGTAGAATCTATGATCTATTCCCAAGTGAGAAATGTGCACCACTAGTTTTGTTGAACATATTCTATGCCGAATGCATGGCCTCGTAGTGTGGCCCTGGCATGCATACTTTAGGTGCATTCAACTCTTCATGAGTGCAATGGGAATCCTGTTGAATCTATTGTTCCTGTCCTTGTGCCTCTCGGGTCTCCATATCCATTTTGTAGTTGACGTGTGAGGCTTCATCTTCTCTTGGTTTTGTCGTGCCCTAGGTTCTTCCTCTTTCTTTTTTGTAGTCTGATTGGTTGATATCATGTTCCTCTGGTACCTTTGGTGAATCTTGTTTGGCTTCATGGTCCTACTTTGTCAGTGTAATATTTCTTCTTGCTTATCTATCTCTTGACTTGCAATCTGTCTGACCTTGTTTGGAATCCATATGTGATGCCGTGTTGTTTGGGCTTCTATTAATGACTTTGGAAGGCATACTCTCAGAAGTCTTTTTGGTTCTGCTTGTAATGAAGAGAATTTGTTTTTCACCTTGTCTTCATAGGGTGAGTGACCTGTATCGGTGTAGACTTTTCTATTTCCTTCATTCGATCCTTGCGAAACCAGTGTAGATTAGCACTTCCTGGTTGCGATAATCAGACAGTGGAATTCCACGTGGATGATCTTCCCTTGTTGTAGGCAACTTTAGGAGCGTTGTCTTCATAGTTTCTCTTGGAGTCATCGTTCATGGGGGATGAATCCACCTCATCAACTGATGCATTGGTATTGGTAGTCAATCCTTTCTTATGGCACTCCTCTAGTAAACTTTTGATTGATTTGTTTGCTAACCCCTCTTCAAGGGTTTCTTTCTCACACTTGATGGCTTCATGCAAGTGAGGGAGTCTTTCTTCTAACAGGCTAAAGATCTCCTTATGTCCTATTTTGGCTGAGATGTACCCTTGATCTAGATGAATGCTCACTTCATTTTCAATAATCCAATCTTACCCTAGGATCAGATTTTCTATTAAATCCTCATTTTTACATACCAAAACTCGTTGCTCCATAGTGGAATTTCCTAGGTGGAGAGATATCATGGCTTCTCCAATGCATTCTATGATGTGGCCCCCAATGCCTATCATGTGAGCTTTAGTTGGTTTTATGATCGTCTAAAGATGTGTAATAACTATCATTCATATGCAACTGAGTGTTGCTCCTAAGTCTATCAATGCATCTATTAGTTGGTATTCTATAGCTCCAATCCCTAGGTTTAAATATGGTTGGGATATGCTGAGGTTTTTTGTGTTGGCCTGGTGAACTTGATAGTTGGCCATGGGAATACGCTCCTCTCCTTGTAAATATCATTCATCCCTTTTCCTTATCCACTCTTTTCGTTTCTTGATACGCTCTAGGGCTTCTTGCCTTGCCTCTTCTCTAATTCTCTCTTCTTCTTTTTTTCTATTTTGTGCCCCTATAAGTCGTGCTAACATTTGTTCTGTCAATGGCTCCATGTAGCGTTTTACTCGACAACCACTTATGTAATTAGGAAGTATATCTCCATCTAGTGTGACTAGATTAACTACTCCACTTGTTGAAATCCTATTGATTATTAGAGGTCTATATCTGCATATCTGTAGCTTCTTGGCATGTTGCTTCAAAGTATACACTAGGACTAAATCTCCTTCTTTTAGTCCTTTATCTTTGATGTGTGCATCATAAAATGCTTTCTGTCTTCTTTTCACTGCATAAATTCGTGCAACAGCTTGTATTCTAGTCTCGTGTAGCTTCTCAATTTGTTCGAGTTGCTTGGACAATTCATGCCCCGTCCATTCATACTGTTGGGCTACTCTCAAAGTAGGCACCAAAAAATTGATTGGCAAGATTGCATTTTGTCCATACACTAGGTGAAATGCACAACACCTTATTGGAACTTTCTGCTTGACCGTTGGCTTGAGGATGATAATGGGCTGATTTTTTTATGAATCACTAAGAACTCATTCATCAAGGACTCTATTACTTCATTAATGAAATGTGTTCCTCGATCACTCACTATCTCTATAGGTAGTCCAAAGCGAGTAAAGATATGCTCAAAAAGGAACTTGGCAATGGTCTATGCATCATTTTTTCTAGTTGCTTTTGCCTCTACCCATTTAGTTAGATAATCATTTGCTACTATTATGTATTCAGTGTGTGATCCTTTGGCTAGTGGATTAATGGGTCCTATGAAATCAATACCCCATTTGGAAAAGGCTCTTGTGCAAACCATAGGTCTCAATGGCATGTCATCTCATCTGATATGATATTTAGCTCTTTGGCATGTCTCACAACTTTTTACGCAGGTGGCTGCATCCATATGTAGAGTTGGTCACCATAAGCCTGCAAAGAGGATCATTTTTATAGTTCTTTCGGCTGAGAAATGTCCGCCTGTAGCACCTACATGTGCCATTTCTAATATGGGTAAGTACTCTCCTTCATGTACACATAGTAGTAGTTGATTATCCTTCCCTCTTTTGAATAATTGTCTTCCCATGATAACATAGTACTTAATCATTTCTTCTAGGGATCGTTTCCTCGCTAAATTGATTACGTCCTCATGCTCTCATGTCTTTAGGAATTTCACTAAAGTCTTACTCCAGTTGGGTGCTATTGTAGAGAAAGGTAAAGATGTATGATCATCTGAAGTGGTGTCTTGACATTCCGTGCAACTACTAACATACTCATGAACATCCTTAGGCATATCAAGCCAATAGACTTCTAACAGTTTCAATTCTCTTAGAGTTCCATGAGTTCCCTTGTGCATTCTCCATTTGTTTATGTGCGCTTGTTCAATCAAGTTCTTTTGTTTGTCTTCTTCTACACATCTAGACAATACACCGTTGGAATCTTTATGATACACACTTCATGCTACAATGTGTAAGCTACGAGATTCTAGAATTTCCTTTAGAATCTCCTTGTTAATTGAGTGTTGTGGTCCATGAGTGAGTATTAGAATTAGCTTTTCTGCCCACTTAGGACATACTTCCGAATTGAATAGGTAAGTGTCTGGCAAATCATCGGATACTCTGCTAGTTGGTTCTCCATGTGTTAATCTAGAGAGATGATCCGCCCTCACGTGGGTATTTCCTTTTTTCACAATCAGTTCAAAATCAAACTCCATTAACAATAGAAACCATCTCACTATTCTTCCGTGTTACAAGGCTTATTGACTAAGTACAATAAGGCTTGACGATCTATGAAGAGCTTGAATTTGTTGGCTAAAAGGTATTGTCTGAATCTCTTTACATCGTACACCATCCCTAAACCTTCTCGCTCCGTAGTTGTATAGTTTATTTTGGCTTGATTCTATTGTCTGCTTGCATAGGCAATAGGATGGTCCAATTTTTATTCATCTCTCGATTGAGCTAAAATGCATCCTATTGCGTAATTGGAAGCATACACATGAATGTGGAAGGGCTTGTTCCAGTTGGGTATTTTTAGAATTGGTGTTGTGCTTAGTCTTTTTTTCAGTTCAGTAAATGCTTTCTTGCATTCGTTTGTCCACATGAATTGAATCAACAATCCATACAATGGCTTGGCAATTATAGCGTACATGTGGATAAATCAGTGATAGTATCCACAATGACCCATAAACGCTTGCACTTCTTTTGCATTTTTTGGTCTTGGAAGCTAGAATTACTTTGATCTTGTCTTCATCAGTAGATATTCAATTCCTAGATATGATGTGTCCTAGGATTTTTCCTTGTCTCACCATAAGTACACACTTCTCAAGATTCAGACATGCTCTATATTACCGACATTTTTCAAATATTCTTCGCAATTCTGGAATATGTTCCTGTCTCTGATCTGAGTATGTACATAATTCGTCTACATATACTTCCATACTCTTCCTTAGGAATTCTTTGAAAATGTGCCACATCAACCGTTTGATTGACTCTAGATCGGAGTCACTTGCATCCTCAAATGCATCAGGGCTAGGTTCGCATTCTTCTAAAACTACCTCTCCCATGATTGGCTCTATGGAGAAGACTGAAATGTCATAGCCATCCTCATCACAGTGAGGTGTCCATTGTTCTTCATTGATGGCTACGTCCATGGTTGCTAAAATTTCCACCTAGCCATGGGGTTCGAATTCCTCGTCTTGGAAAACTACCGGTGCATAGGCTGGGTCTTGAATGGGTCTATGAGTTTCTTTCGTACCTACCTCTCTGGCTTTCTCTCTCTTCTCTTCTTCTACTGCAACCTTGCACATCCATAAGTGAGTGTCTTCATGCATCCATGAGGATCCAGACCCTATGGAATGCACCGATTCTGTATCCTCTTTGGCTCTATGGATGGGATTCCATTGGATAGGAGGGACATCTCTATGAGAATAATCCTTGAGATTGACTTTGGTCGTGACACCTAAGTGTTGCAGGTACAAAGAATTGGTCCCCCAATCCTGCACCACTTGCAACTGTCGCATAAATGGTCTTCCCAAAATCATCTCATAGGCATGATTTTTGCTGAAGTCACATATAGCAAAACTATGTTCAAACTCGACACCACAAGTGGTGAGAGTTATTCCTTCTAGCAATCCTAGGGGTCTCTCTATGTGACCATCGGCCATCTGCAATTTCATTCTCGTCGGCCTGAGTGCCGGCTTGCCCCAACGCTTCCATAAGGAGGTGGTGGCAATTGCAACTCCTGCACCTGAGTCCAAAATTGCCTTGGTGGTGTACTCCTGGTAGGTGATGGGCAGATAGGTGTTCCCTTCTTCACCTTCACACATATCTCCTATCTTATCCAAGGGAATTTCTGGCACTGTCCTATGGGATCCTGCCTGGGAACGAGGTTTTGCTATCTCTGGTACTTGTTTGGCTACATGTTTCCATAATTCAGGTCTAACCTTGAGTAGCTCTTCTAACTTGAGATTACACTGCACGTTAGTGTTCTTCACTACCTCTGTGTTCCTAGGTATGACTGAGTCGTCGTTCCTTACCATGATTGTGGGAGCTCTCATACATGTGGATTTTGCTTCCCATGGGCCTGTGAAGTGGGGTAGCTCTTGTATGGAATTAGACTCAAAGTCCAATCTCTCGTGAGACTGAGCACTCTCATGTTCCCCGTAAATAGATGGGATGTCTTGTGGGAATTGGTCGTGTGCATCGTCCACAAGTTCAAAAGGAGGGGCGACCTCGCTTTCGTTATCCCATTTGTCTTCTTGAATCTCTCGTAGGAAGTCTGGTGCAAACCGATTCATAGAAGAAGATGTGTCTGGCTCCGTAGAATTAGGCACATAAGCAACCTGGGAAGGAGGGCTTATTCTATCGTTGGCTCTTTCCTCGTTCTCATAGATAGTTGGAGCACAAGCTTCCTGGGGAGGGTTACTTATTCTATTACTTTTCCGAACAGGCTCATACGCTCCCTGAGAAGGAATGTAGGCAACCTGTGGAGGTACACAAGCTTCCGAGAGAGGCTCTTGTGCCTGTTGGGGGGGAAGATAAGCTTCTTGAGGAGGCACATGGGCTTCCTGAAGAGGCTTGCTTATCCGTTCTCTTGCCCTTTCCTTTCTTTGAGGGGCCGGTTCCTTTTCTGATTGTGCCATTAACCTATCTATTCGCTCTAGGGAGGGGGAATTGTCTGGTTCCATGGAATTTGGCACATAAGCTTCCGGTGGGGAATGGGTCATAATTTTACTTACATTCTCCCTTCCTTGATTTTTTTCTTCCTTGGCAGCTCTAGCGATTATTCCCTCTAATTTCTCTAGAAGTCCATCCAAGTGTAATTGCGTCCTGGCTGAGCCCGAGTAATTGAAAAGACGACTGGCTTCAAACATAGTCTGAGCCAATGCGACCATTTTCGCGCACAGTTTGGTTCTTTCTATCTCTAGGTCAGCTCTAGGGTAACACTTGTCATGATCTGTGACATTTGGCCCTTCTTGAATTCTGGCCTGATATGCTTTAAGCATCATGTCTATGTCTTCCGGAATGGGATCAGCTAATACTGATCCTACTCTAGGGGGTGGTGGAATCGTATGACGTGGGTTGGAAGGTGGCGGGTCGGAGGGCGATGGGAGTGGTGGTGATGGGATAGTGTGAGAGGAGGTTTGAGAGGTGATTTCAGTTATCCTAGCTTTGGTTTCTCTTATGCTTTCCTCAAGTTCACTCATCTTTTTAGCCCATTGTCTTTTCATTCTTTCCCGACTATCTTTCCATGCTCTAGTCCTTTTCTTTGTTACGCTCTCGGTTTCACTAACCTCTGAATTCTTATCCTGGTTTACCCCTTGATTCTGCTGCAAGGCTTGAGCGCGAGTGACTACCTGTACGGGAGCAGTGGAGGTGACACTTCCTGTGGAATCTACCACTAACCCAATAACGTTGATTGGAGTGATTTTTGGCATATTATTAGGATTCTTAGGGCAATCTCGTAAGAGATGTTCTTTTCCACAATCTTGGCAAAAACCTTGGATCGTTACTGACTTGGGTTGTGTAGGTGGTGGCAAGGGACAATCACGAATGAGGTGATCTCCTTGGCATCTGTAGCACGGTCCTCTTGGGAATGGAGGTCTTATTTGCCTAGATTGAGGCCTAGGATTGGGGTTTGCATACATGACGTTCGTGTAATCTGACTCCCAACTAGGTTCGTTTGTCTCTTCGCTATAATAGGACTCACCATGCTCAGGAGACTGCATGTAGTAGGCCTGGGGGCTATCAACATGTGTAGAATCAAAGCTATGGTCACTCGGGTCACTTTCTGAGATCAATGGGGTTACTGGTACTATAGCTCTATTCAGGTTCTCTTCTGCAACAGTATACTTTACCGGAATCACATTAGCTGGGGCTGGGGGTTGTTGTGCTAGCACAGGTTGAGGCCTTTGTTGGTTTTGGTATTGTGGTTGGTAATTTTGTTGTGGCCTGCCATATGGTTGTGGAGGGTACGGGTTCTGGTATCTTCCTTGCTGCGGGTATGGCTGAGGGTAGGGTTGCCTAACTGCCTGCTTGTTGTATGGGCAATCTTGTGCGGTGTGATTGGTGTATCTTCGTTCTATGGTGCAATATTGGCTATTTGGATTGACCTGGGGTTGAGCCATAATGGGACACACGTTTGCCATGTGGTCGCCACCGCATGTATAGCACCTCTTCGCTGGGGCAAACCTTGGGATTTGTTTGCTAGTTACACCTAATTTCTGAGCTACTTTTTCGGCAAGTTCCTCAATTGATGTGGACTGCGTGGAAGAGTGACTAGATGCACTATCTGAATCTTTGTAGATTTTGGAAAGCTCTAGTTCTTCTCCTAGGTTATCTTCAATGTCAATGCACATACGTACACACTCTTCTATAGTCCTAGGGTCTTTCAGATACACATAGGATCTCAATTTCGTACTCAGCAATCCGTCGAGGAATAAGGCTACTTGTTTGGCAGATGTGGGTAGCTCCGAAATAGGGCACCTTTCAAGATATTGTCTAAATCTTCTTCCGGCCAACCTGACAGTCTCTTGGGGGGTCTGTTTGAAGCTGTGAATCAATGAGGAGGTGTTGTGTCTTATGCCGCTCTTAGAGAACTCTACAATGAATGCCTCTAGGAGTTGGTCTATGCTCCTGAACTGCCGCTCATCCAATGGCTGAAACCATGTAAGTGCCGTATTCCTAAGGGTTAGACCGAAGGCATTGTACTGTGTGAACAGATCCTCCACTTGTTCAGCTCTCAAGACTTGCTTGAACTCCGCCACATGATCATAGGGATCTCCTGTGCCGTCAAAGTAATTCTTCATGGACTTAACTAGCTGGGTGGGTCTCAAAGTTCTTGTGTGCTCTCTAGGCCTCGGCAGAGGGAATCCATCTATATTTCTTTGGTTCCTGTGGGCTCTAAGCATCTCAGGTTCTACCCTATTCGTCTCCATCCTCGTTCTTTCTCTGCCTACTGGGTTGGCAAAACTTACTTCTGGTCTATCTCTGCTTCTGTCTCTTTGCGTACCATGAGCTTGGGATGTTCCAGCTCCAGGGTGACCATAGGATACGTTCGATCTTGGTTGGGGGAAAATGAATTCACCCTTCCAAGTGTAAGCATGCCTATCATTTTCTGTCACCACAAAGATCCTCTCAGAAGTGTGATCTAAGTAGGTCACTCTGCCTGGGCTATCAGGATCCTTAAACTCATAGATCATGATTGTTCCTATATCAGTTGGCTGATTGGATTTATACCTCCAAAAGGCTTCATCAGTTTCTCGATTGAGGAGCAACTCTATGCTCTTGTTGTCTTGGGGTACCCACTCGGGTGTGATAATCCTAGTGAGAACTGATTTACCTCGAGGGGTTCTAGGTTCCGCACCCATGTTCCCTTGTTCCAAGTCACCTAAGTCCGCTTCTGAGATTACATTCCCAAATTCATCCGTCCTATCTGGGTGACTGGTGACTACGTATATGGTTCCTTCTTTATCCAGGTATGCACCGTTTTCAAATTTGACAGCTGGGTGCTCTAGTCCAATGGATTGATCAGGATTTTTAATCTGGACCACGGATCTTCCTAGGCCATCCTCATAGATGCTAGCACCTAATCGGTTGGTCCTAAGGTATTCCAACTGTGTTTTGTAAGGGCCTTCTACCTGTACAAGTAAGGCACACCTGAACTTCCCGTAGGTCTGTCCATGCCTTGAGACGTCTCTGACTCACTGGTCTCAGAGCTAGGGTAGTTCGAGTGGTGGCTCAACTGCTGGGCCCAGGACCTAGCAGTGTGGTTGACACTAGCCTCTGAAGATCTAAGGCTTTGTCTCTCCCTTGCTAAATGTCGTCCTGATCTAAGGTTCATATGCCTAACTAAGGAGCCCAACTCTTGGCCCAGAGTACAACCTCGTTGTCGATCAATTGGTATCAGTCACTTGATTCTTTTTAGTTATTTATCATGTTTAAGGTCTTGTCTGATGTTACGTCGTCGGAATACTTGAATGTTCTTCGTGCTTTCAGGTTGACCGTTCCACGTTAGATTCTTTTCCTTTATGTTATCGACAGTACAGAGATTAAGTTTTTAGCTTGAACTTGAGTTTTTAGGTAGTCTTCAACTTGATAACTGCCTATCGTCGCTCTAACTTACTCCTACCTCTCGTCGTTCTTAGCCTAAGCTATGAATTGACAGAGGGGGTTAAAAGTGTCCAACCTTTTGTTTCCTGCTCGGTCGCCCTTGAGTGCCCAAGAAATGTGTTCCCAAGCTCGCACTTACACTTGCTTAGAACGCCTCTCGATGCTCTGTAAGAGTTTCAAAGTTAGCTTTGAAATTTACATTCCAAAGACAGAACCAATTATTTTCATTCATGTAGCACAAACACAAACTTGCATAGTGATTTTCAAGAAAACAATCCTAAGGACCCCTGACTTTGATCCCCCTGGGTATGGTCAACTTATGAGGAACTTTGATTCCAACAAAACAAAAATCACGGCAAACGGATTTCGTATGAGGAAGTTATGCCGGCTAAAACAGGATTGCGCTCGGTTATCACGCAAACAGGAATTCTAAAGTTACTTGGGTCGTGTCCTCGTAATGCAATGCTACACCCTTGTGTTTGTCCCACACTTGGCCAAAGTTTAGACCACCACTTTTGCCTTGAAAATTTGACCTAAATTGCCCTTCTAACGTGTTCGCAAAGTCTATCGGTCGCGATTGACAGGTCAGTCGCGATCGACGTGTCGATCGCGATTGACAGGTCCGTCGTGGCTGTCAGTCGTGATTGACTGGTCAGTCGCGATTGACAGGGGTTACGAAAAGTCAATCAGTCGTGGTCAAAGGGTCGTTGACTCTGTCGGTCGCGATTGATGAGTCGATCGCGATTGACAGGTCGGTCGCAAGGGTCTGTCGATCGTGGTCAATCAGTCGTTGACTGTGTCGATCGCGATTGACAGAGCCGTCGTGGTCTGTCCGTCGTGGTCAAACAGTCGTTGACTGCGTCGGTCGCGATTGATGAGTCGATCGCGATTGATGACTCGATCGCGATTGACACGTGTCGCACGTATGATCCGTCAGTCGTGGTCAATCGGTCGTTGACTCTGTCGGTCGCGATTGACAGAGCTGTCGTGGGTTGTCGGTCGCGATTGACGTGTCGATCGCGATTGACAGGTCTGTCCGTCGTGGTTTGTCGATCGCGATTGACAGAGCGATCGCGATTGACAGAAATCTGTGGAATTTCAAAAAACTAAACACATTTTTGGGAAGCTCTAGGCCTGTAGGTCATGGATATGCACTTTGTTTAGCAATTAGAGCAATTTTTCTGTCGGTCGCGATTGACAGAGCTCGGCGACACACAGACAATTACTCAGATTTCCGTACCTGCGCAGAGTGCTGGGGATGATGATGCAGCCTGTACCTGCAAGATAGCTCAGAAAACATGCAAAAACAGCACATGCAAATTCGCTCTCTCGCTCTCTCTCACAAGTGAAATGGGGGAAATGAGGTGGAGATGGGGATATAGTCAAAAAACTGAAATTTTCGCGATGATGGAGATGGAGGTGGGAGATGGTAAAGAAAGTAAAAGAAAATCGATGAGAGTGAAGAAAATACCTACAATTCCAACGCGTCAACTCTACGTCTTACCATCACACGCTCGTCCTCAAAGCTCGATCCCCGGCAACGGCGCCAAAATTTGGTGTAGCTCAGTGATGAGTAGCACCTCCTTTAATGTCAATCCGGGAAGACGTGAGGATGGTATGAAGACCTCGAGCAAGTGGCGGCACAAGTGCGTGAGTGAGAAGCACACAAGCATGCACACACATACACACACACGCGCACACACGGCAAGACAAAGAGAGAGAATCAATGGAGTTCTTTAGATTACTTTCAAAAGCTCTTACAAGTTTGTTTCAATTACAATCTAACCTCAAAAATGAGCTCTCTAGCTCCTTTTATAGTTTTTGACTAGCTTTGGCCCTGTCCAGACCTAGTGTCCGGCCTAGTTAAAAATTAGGTTCCAGGGCTTATTTGGGGGCTCAAACGAGATCTAAAAAATACGAAAATTGGTACGCAACTACTTCTAAGGCTCCTCAAGCTCAAGGACTCCTTGGCTTGCACAAAATGGAGCTACAAAAATGTGAAATGATATTTACAATGATTGTTACTGATAACAATCATTGTTGTTGTAGGGGTTTCTTCTAGTGATCTGCCATACATATCTTCGAGCTCCCTACTTGCTCTTCCTCCCTGCATGTCCATCTCTTTGATCTTCATTAGTGTCTTGAAAAAATATTGGCCTACTTGCCAGATCTTCTTTGACTGCCCTGTTTGCTTGTGTTGTCCCTTCGCTCTGACTCCCTTCTTTGACTTTCACGTCTTGTAAGTCCTGGTGTACCAAGACTACTGCCAACACTTGTGTACAGGATTCCATTGTAGTGGGGGTACATCCCTGTTTGCAAAGGTATGCAAATTTATCTTGGTAGTGGTTCCTTGATGTTGAAGGTATAATGAGCCCCAGTCTTGTACTACCCAGAGTTGTCTCATGAAAGGTCATCCTAATATCATTTCATAACTATTTGCCTTTCCAAATTGACATATAGCTAATGTATGCTCAAACTCGACTCCATAGGTGGTTAATCTATTTTTTTCCAATATTCCCAAGGGTTTCTCTATGTGACCATCTGCTAATTGAAGCTTCATACACGTTGGTCGCAGGGCTGGCTTTCCCCATTTCTCCCAAATCTCTTTGGTGGCGATGCCCACTCCAGCTCCTGTGTCTAGTATTGCCTTGGTCATGTATCCATTGTATGTGACGGGTAAACATGTGTTGCCCTCATCTCCTTTGCTAAATTCTCCAACCTTATCCACCAGAATTTGTATAGTAGAAGGGTTTTCAGTTTCCTTGCTTTCCTTTTTGTTCTTCTCATGCTCTAACTTCAACTGTCCTACTAATTGTTTCCATAATTGTGGTTTGACACGAAGTAATTCTTCCATAGTCAATTGACATTGTACTTTGGACTTTTTCAGTTCTGCTAGATTGTGTGAGGTCTTGTCTAAAGACTCCTTTTCTTTTCCTCGTACTGTGGGAGCACGGAAGATTATGGATTCCTTCTCATATTCTCCCATGTAGTTTGGTAGGCTGGAGATGTTGTGTGCTTCCTCCCTATTTCGGTGTAGCATAGAGACTTCTTATATATTTCCTCCACATTTGGTGTTGGTTGATAGTCTTCCACATCTAATTCCTCAAAAGGCCGTTTTGCAACTCCATTCTTTTTCCATTGATCTTCTCGAATCCTAGTCCACAACTCTCTTGGCCAATCAGCATCTAAATCAGGGACTATGGACATGGATTTGTCTTGGGTATTCAGTAGTTCTTTCTTATCATCCCTCTCTTATGGTTTCTGGTCCTTGGTTTTAAGACAATCATTGTATTGATTCCCAGATCTTCTCATCTCAGGGAGGAGAGGGATAGTCTTTTCTAGAGTGGCCTGAGCCACCTCTACAAGTTTTCTACATATTGCTAGTCTCTCCTTTTCTAACTCCCCTTGTGGGTAAAATTTCTCATGTTGCTCTACGTTTGGTCCATTCATGATTCTAGCTTGGTAAGCTTTCAACCACATATCTAAATCTTCAGGTCTTGGGTCTGCTAGAATTGATCTTGGCTTGTCCGGTTCTAGTGTCTGTAGTGTAACGAGAGTTTCTTCCTTAATTTCAGGTTCCTTAGATTTCTTATAGCTTCTTGTGTCCTTCTTGTCTTCCTTATTTTTATTTTTCATCCATTTTTCTCTAAGTTTTTCCCTTCTATCCTTCCACTTTTGGCTTTTAGTTGTTTGGATATTCTCAAGTGGATCTTCAGAGTCTCCCACTACTTGTACTTTGGGTTCTAGCTTTTTACTCTTTTGTTGCTCCGAGTCTACCTGTTTTCTCTTTTGTCCTTTAGCTTGTGCTCGTGTGATGGCCTTCAATGGTATTGTGTATTCCTTGTCACTTCCTGATGATTCAATTACTTTGATCACATTAATAGGTGTAGTGTCATGAGTCTTATTGGGATTTTTTGGGCAGTCTCTAAACAGATGTTCCTTTCCACAGTCATTGCAATACCCTTCCCAAGTCCTGGGGGGTGGTGGGTTGTATGGCTGAGTGCATTCTCTTATAAAGTGATCTCCTCCACATCTATAGCACGGTCCTTTTGGCATAGGCAATCTGATGGGTGGTCTTATGGGTGCTAGTGCCTTGGGTGTGGTGTACATTAGGGTTACCAACTCCGGTCCATAGACATTTTCATATCCCTCATAACCATAGTATTGCAGGTCATAAACTTGCTCATAATCCATCATACTAGTGTCATAGGGATAGTATTCTCCTTAGGTCTGCTCGTATCTTGGGTTCATTGATTTCGTACTGGCTAATGGTGATGTTGGTACTATGGCTCTCTCCAAGTTTTCCTCTGGTTGAGCATATTTAACTGGCACTACATTCTGTGGAAGTGGCGGTTGTTGTCCTAATACTAGCTGAGGTTGTCCATATTGCCCTTGCTCATATGGCCTAGTTGCTACTTGTGGTCCTGGATAGGGATTCTATCTTGGAATCTCCCTTCTTGGCTCTCTAGGAGGGTATCCATACGGCCTATACTGTGTTTGATTTGAGGGTCGTGACTGCCTATTGAAAGGACAATTCTCAGTGGTATGATTAGTGTATTTTTGTTCTATATGGCAATACACGGTGGTTCCTTGATGTGGCTGCCTATTGTATGGATAAACTTGAGGCAAGCATGTTCCTCCTCTTACACACATGTGAGTAGGATGGTCTACTCTGCATAAGCTGCATCTTCGCAACATGGGTATTCTCATTGGTGGATGCGGTTAGTTCCGCTGTCTGTGAACTCCTAACTTCTTGGCTACAAGCTCCACTAGCTCCTCTAAGTTACTAGAGTTGGATGTCACTATACTTCTAGTGTCTTCCGATTTCGTAGGTCTTCGTGTACTTTTGAGATCATCAGCTAGGTTGTCCTCTAGGTCAATACACTCTTGAAGGCATTCGCTCAACCTCTGCAACTGCTTAACATAGACTAAAGTTCTCAAAGTCCCATTCGTCAGCCCATCTAAGAATAGTGATATAATTTTTTGTTGAGTGGGTCTTTCTTTTACTAGGCATCTATCTACATATTGATTGAACCTCCGGGCAACTGTTCTCACTGTTTCATTTGGGTTTTGTTTGAAGCTATGGGTTAAAGATGAAGAGTTGTGTTTAATTCCTCTCTTAGTGAATTCCCCAATGAATTCCTGAAAAAATTGTTCAATATTTCCAACTTGATTGGGATCCAATGGCTGGAACCAAGTCAAATCCATTCTTGTGAGAGTGAGTCCAAAGGACTCATACTACACAAAGAAATCATCCACTTGCTCAGCCCATAGAACTTGTTTAAATTCAGTTATATGATCGTAAGGTTCTCCCATCCCGTCATAGTGATTTCTCATACACAACCACTTGAATTGGTCTCAATCTTCTTATGGGTTCTGGGTGTCTAGGCATTACAGGAATTGCAGGTCTAATTGGGGGCATTGCAGGCTGCACTCCTAGTGGTGGTCTTGGCCTTACTGGTGCCTGATGGTGGTTGCCTAGTCTAGAGGGAGTTTGAATGTGTGATTGCAGCCCTAGCATTGTGAATTGCACATGGGTTCGGTTAGGAACACTTCGTTGACTCGTTTGTCCCAACATTGTATTTTTTGACTCTTGATGTGTCCCAAAGGGATTATGAGAGGTAGTTGCTTGCTCTCGCAAAGGGAATACTTGCAACCCCATATACTTCAATTGAGCCCTATCAACAACATCTACCGGCCAATACCTTCTTTTGTTCTTGTCTAGGTATGTGACTCTAGACTCCTCTTCAGGATCTTTTAACTCATAGAAGGTCATTGGGCTTTCCTCCTGTCCTCGTCTGGGTGAGTCAGTTTGTAACAATAAGTCTGATCCATGGATCAAGTAGACCTCTAATAGGTAATCATCTTGAGGTATCAAATCCCCTCTCAAGACTCGAGTCACTATTGATTTGCCATTGGGTGTAGTTATTAACTCTTCAAGGTCCGGTCTTCTTGAGTTTCCTTGTCCTTCCAACCCTCCTCTCTCGTTGATCTGATCTGGGTGTTCTGTTACCACGTAAATATGACCCAACTTGTCCATGTACACTCCTCCTTCATACTTGACTACAGGTCTGGGCACTATTGCTGAATCAGTGGAATTCACCATCCTGGCTATTGATCTATTTAAGCCATCTAGGTAGATGGGGATCTCGTGGGAATTAGTGGACATATATTGCAGAGAGGTACGGTATTCCCCCTCTACTATTGACATGAAGTTCCCCCTAGGGATAGAACCTTGCATGTCTTCTGAAGCCATTGGTATCTCTTCCTCTGAGTCACTAGAGGTGTTAGTATAGATAGAATGATGACTTGCCTAAGTTGCACTTCCTACTGATGAAATAACACTCCTCTGGCTACTTAGCACACATCCTGATCTCAAGTTCATCCACCCTCCTGGGGCTGAACCTAAACGCTAAGCCTAAAAAACTCATTACACACACCTCAGGGATGTGAAGTAACAAGTGTTGAAGTGCCTGACTACTTGCCACTGAACAAATTCACCTCCACAAGTACGATTCCTTCACTCTAGAGCTATAACCATCACGAAGGCACCATGGTTGAGTTTGTTCCCGACAACGGTGCTAAAAACATGTGTGCCTAAATCAGGAAGTCTTAGGGACTTGTGTCAAAGAGACTAAATCTCATTTGCCCCACAAGTGCCTATAGTGGTGGATCGATACACGTTTAATTATCAATCCGAAGAACCATATGAACCAGGTGTATGAGGACATGTGCACACATGATGGAAAGTGAAGTGGCTCAGCTACAATGCATGTGAAAAGACTAAACTATCTCTCCAACTCACTATATCTCTGGAAATGTTTGCGTGATACCACTTATAGCAGTAAGCACAAATTCGAATGTTTCTCCTAGCTCTGAACTCCAAATATGGCCAATAGTGGCTTTGATACTCTCAATGAGGCACTTGGTGGTACTTCCACTCAAATCTGACAA
This sequence comes from Ceratopteris richardii, assembly GCA_020310875.1. Taxonomy (NCBI): domain Eukaryota; kingdom Viridiplantae; phylum Streptophyta; class Polypodiopsida; order Polypodiales; family Pteridaceae; genus Ceratopteris; species Ceratopteris richardii. The sequence continues at coordinate 72,831,086 of CM035436.1, read as the reverse complement.
TTGCTTTTCAAGTTATGGCCAAAACAGTGAATGGTGGGAAACACTTACACTCGTACCACAACTCCTATTGGTTCACGCACACACTTCACTAGTTCAAAAGTGATGGGGAGAGATAGACATCAATCCTACACACACATTTCGAGCATCACACACACGCAAAAGATCATAGAGAAGATGAAAATCAGCAGGGAAGAAGCAAATTTGAAATTTCAGTTCTCCTTCTTCACAATGGCAAAAAGTCTTTACAAAGAGTCACAAAGTGACTTATATACATGTGCCCTAAAAATGGTCCTTTCACACATGAGATCGGCACTTTATTGACTAATCTCTAAGTTCTTACTATTTTACAAGAATTATGTTACAAGGATTTGGGGTTTATGCAACTAGAGGACTCCTCTAGTGCATTTACATAGCTTCGAGGGAATTTCCTAGTATTTTGAAGAATTTTTATGCTATCAATTTGAAAATTTTGGGGCTCCTCTTTTGTGCCTCTTTTCTCTGCAACACTCTCACCCTCTTTGTCTCTGTCGTCCCTTGGCAGTCTTTGCTTCTTGTCTACAGCTTGTTTGTGGCTTCTTAGTACACGCACCCAGTGGACGATAAGCGATAAGGATTGTCCAAAAATTTGTTACTTTATCCGAGCTTAGTCTTTTGTTTCTACAAGCCCCTTGCTATTCCTTATATTCATAACTCTAGGTTGTTGTATTAAGTTGGGCTTCCATGCATGCCATCAGTGGCTAAGAATGTGATATTCTTAGTCACTCTCTTCAACTTTTCAGCCTCGACGTCTTTCTTGCTTTTGGTCTTCGGACATTGCTTTGTTCTCAAACATCTGACCCTATTGTATCATCTTCTGGAGCTTGTTTACTTTTTTCCGTTGCACACCTTACTTTGCTGGCCTTTGCTTTCTTCTAAGTTAGCATTACATTTCAAAGGCCCTATTCTTCACTCTTCTTTGTCATCCTCTGGGACCTGATGCATTTCTTTCCATTGCACGCATCAAGTAGAGGGAGAAGCATCTAGAATTCTTAGACAATTGGTTATCTTATCCGATGAAGAATCCTTTGTGTATTGTCTCACTTCGAAAGAGTCTGGGTGTGATTTTTTTTGTTCCATTCTTCGGGCCCTAGTCCTTTGTTGTTGTTGCCTGATGCATTGCTTAGCCTGTTCATTTCTTTCCACTGCATGCACCTGGTGGATGAGGAAGCTGTGTGCAACCTCCCATGAAAAGTCCTGGTTGTTATCTTTCTTTATTTCCATTCCTCAGGACCTCGTTCTTTGGTGTTGTCTTTTATTCAATGAGCCATTTTATTTTTTGATCTCCTTCATTTTCTCCTTCTTTTTGTGGACTTGTGTCAAAGAGATTAAATCTCATTTGCCCCACAAGTGCGTATAGCGGTGGATCGATACACGTTTAATTATCAATTTGAAGAACCATATGAACCAAGTTATGCGGACATGTGCACACATGATGGACAGTGAAGTGGCTCAACAACAATGCATGTGAAAAGACTAAACTACCTCTTTCACTATATCTCTGGAAATGTTTGTCGCGATACCACTTATAGTAGTAAGCACAAATTCAAATGTTTCTCCCAGCTCCGAAATCCGATTATGGCCAATAGTGGGTTCCTATTGAAGCTCTCGACGAGATGCATCTAATAGTGGTACTTTCACATGAATCTGACAATTAATCTTCAAGTTATGGTGAAAACAATGAATGGCAGGAAACACCTACACTCGCTCCACAACTCATATTGGTTCACACACACTACATTAGCTCAAAAGTGACAGGGAGGGATAAAGAACATTCCTACATACACATTTCAAGCATCACGCACACACAAAAGATCATAAAGAAGATGAAAATCAGCAGGGAAGAAGCAAATTTGAAATTTCAGTTCTCCTTCTTCACAATGGCAAAAAGTCTTTACAAAGAGTCACAAAGTGACTTATATATGTGTGCCCTAAAAATGGTCCTTTCCCACATGATACCAGCACTTTATTGACTTATCTCTAAGTTCCTACTATTTTAGAAGAATTTTGTTACAAGAATTTGGGGTTTATGCAACGAGATGACTCCTCTAGTGCATTTACATAGCTTCGAGGGAATTTCCTAGGATTTTGAAGAAGACTTTTTATGCCATCAATTTGAAAATTTTGGGGCTCCTCTTTTGTGCCTCTTTTCTCTGCAACACTCTCCCCCCGTTTGTCTCTATCGTCCCTTGATAGGCTTTGCTTCTTGTCTACAACTTGTTTGTGGCTCCTTAGTACACACACCCAGTAGTTGACGAAGCAATAAGGATTGTCAGGCAATTTGTTACTTTATTGGAGCTTAGTCTTTTGTTTCTATAAGCTCCTTGGTATTCCTTATATTCATAACTCTGGGTTGTTGTATCAACTCAGGCTGCCACGCACGTCATCAATGGGTAAGAATGTGATATTCTTAGTCACTCTCTTCAACTTTTCAGCCTCGACCTCTTTCTAGCTTTTGGTCTTCGGATATTGCTTTGTTCTCACACATCTCACCCTATTGTATCTTCAGGAGCCTGTTTACTTTTTTCGTTGCACACCTTACTTTGCAGGCCTTTGCTTTCTTCGAGGTTAGCATTACATTTCAAAGGCCCTGTTCTTCACTCTTCTTTGTCATCCTCTGGTACCTGATGTATTTCTTTCCACTGCACGCATCAAGTAGAGGGAGAAGCGTCTAGAATTCTCAGAAAATTGGTTATCTTATTCGATGAAGAATCCTTTGTGTATTGTCTCCCTTTGAAAGAGCCTAGCTGTGATTCTTTTGTTTCCATTCTTCAGGCCCTAGTCCTTTGTTGTTGTTTCCTGATGTGTTGCTTAGCCTGTTCATTTCTTTCCATCGCATGGACCTGGTGGATGAGGAAGCTGTGTGCAACCTCCCATGAAAAGTCCTGATTTTTATCTTTATTTATTTCCATTCCTCAGGACCTGGTTCTTTGGTGTTGTCGCCTGATGCGTGCCCGTGGGGGGCTTTGGGCAGAGGGTTGTTCTAGTCTCAATGAGCTTTTTATTCATTAAGCCATTTTATTCTTAAGAGTCCACTAGTGGTTGGTGTACTCAGCTCTTGAGTTAAGTCTCAATGGACTCAAGTTAACTCAAGTTAACTCACGTTAACTTGAGTTAGAAGGCTCTAGAGCTCCTTGGGCAAAACTCTCTCCCCATGCTCCCCATGAGGGTTGAACCCAAGACCTCCTCCTTCACACTCTTGAGACTTGACCACTAGGCTAAAAGGATCACTTGTTTAAGAGATCAACTTATACTTAAGTCTAGTCTCGAGATCTTTGGCCATACACATGAGTGACCAAACGGTGTCCGATTTCATATCTGTCTGAACCGATCGAACCCTTAGATCATAGACTTACTTTATTACATCAAGCATCTTAGTCTTGAGGGGAACCTTTGGTGCATATTGCAAGCCTAAGTGCTTGGCCATAAACCTTTAGATTTCAATGGACTTTGAGTAAATTCATATGTACACACACACACACACACACACACACACACACACATATATATATATATATATTATCACTACTAGGGTTTAAAGACATGTCATTTTTATCCAATTGTAAAAGTATATTTGAAGAGAGAATATTGTGAATATATATATATATATATATATATATATATATATATATATATATATATATATATATATATATATATATATATATATATATATATATATATATATATATATATATATATATATATATATATGTGTGTGTGTGTGTGTGTGTGTGTGTGTGTGTACATATATATATATATATATATATATATATATATATATATATATATATATATATATATATATATATATATATATATATATATATATATATATATATATATATATATATATATATATATATATATTATCACTACTAGGGTTTAAAGACATGTCATTTTTATCCAATTGTAAAAGTATATTTGAAGAGAGAATATTGTGAATGTAATGAGCCAAAATCCAAAACTTACTTTTGAATTCAAATTCAAATGAACTCCTAATGGTACGGAAGAATACCAGGTGAGATCTATCAAATACTCACTTTCAAAATGTGTACTTATATAGTGGTAGTTTAACTTTTCCATAACTATTAATCCTCTTACTCATTTTGAGTGTGCTTTGTATCCATCTTAAAGCCCTTGTTCGCCTCCAACACCTCCATGTACCATAATTTACTTCTCAATATATTTACATTAAGTTTCCTCATCATCTCTATTCACTATTCATTATTGCTATGTATGTCTCAAAGTCGTCAACTTCGCTAAGCTACTAAAGTGAAGTTATGGTCTCATTGGCTAATCTATCAATTGGACCATGATGATGACATTCTTATTAAGTGTTTCTTCAAAGTATTTGTCATTGGATCTTGGTGTTTTGAGATATGACCATATCTCTATGAATGTTCTTTTTTGTATCATATTTCCTTAAAAGTGCCACACCATGACCTCTTAAATATCTAGCTGTCAGTATAGTCACTCTAGATTAATATAATTACTTTTGTCAGCTCACTTAAATTCCTATTTGAATCTATGTAAAAGTATTTTGGGCCAATTTCTTGCAACCTGTGAGCTTTGAAAATTGTTCTAAGATCCTTCTCCATAAATAGAAGGTTTTCTCTACATGTGCATATTCTAAAAGTAACTTCTTACACAAACTTTTGACATCAATGCTCCAAGGTACTATAAGCATATCATTGCATATATTGGAAGCCTATGAAGTCTATTAGAGATTACTAGTGAGAAATAGGTTGTTCTAGAGGAGCTTTTTGTCAAGACCCTCTCATCTCTACAAACTTCCATCACTGAGGCCTCCCAAGAAGGGAAAAGCAAAGAAAAAAATGGGCTAAGATATCAGAGGAGTTGGAAAAATTATTACAGGACTTTAATTAGAAATACTGAATGGAGAACATGAAGGAAGGACGGGAAGAGAAAAAAGATTTAATTCTGCAAAAAAATTACGAAAACATCTTGAAACTTTGATAAAATTATATAAATTTAGAATTAAAAGAGATGGAATATACATTTGGAAATTTGGAATTTCCAGAGTTAACCTCTTATGAGATCATATTAGAAAAACCCTTCATGAGACAATTGAATATAGCCCAAGATTGGGGAAAATATTGTCTCTATTTTCCATATCAAAGTGATGTGACTAGATTCAATCCAAGAGAAGGAACTTGCCATGATTTTCTCTGAGAAAATGGAATAAAATCCATAATGAAAAGGAATCTATTGAGGAATATTTTAAATCTATGAGTGAGATAAGTGAAAATGAGGCTCAATTATAGACATGTGGCCTAGCACCTAGAAAAATCCCTAAAGGATTTCTTCTTAGAAGAGAGGATTGTGTGAATGAAAGAACAATAGATGATGAAAGTTGCATGCGCAAATATTCAATGATGAATTCTTTGAACCTTGTGGACAGACTCATATATTTTCTACATCGGATGTGGAAAATGAAGAAAGTGTAGGAATAAATTTTCAAAATGAAGAAGAATATGATATCTTTCATATAGTCGTGAGGATTGTAAAAGTAAATCAAACTAAAAAAAGGTTGGAAAGGATAGTTGAGTTAGATGAAATCCAAGGAAAAGAATTCCAATAAAATTTAAGTGAAGAAGAAAGATCCTTGATGATTCAAGATAAAACCTCATACTTTGAGAATATAGGAGAAAAAGATGCCATACAAGATAAAGTCCCAAGAAAACACACGAACATGAAACATCAAGAAGAAAAAATGGAAAATGGAATTATGAAAGAAAACAAAGGAAAAATGACAATAAATAGTTAAAAAGAAGAGAATAAATTTGATGCTCCACAAAAACGCGATAACTATGATGTGGAGGAGAGATTTTTCTTGAATTTGAAACCACAAAGACAAAAGCCTCCACATTTGCAAGATAGAAAAACACTCAAATATTGTACACTAGAGAGGAAATGGACAAATCACACCAGAGAGGAATGCTTCTATAATAAACAACCCATAAAGGAGAGAGATTATGGGGGCCAAAGAGAATCAGGGTATATTGAGCAACCAAGACCTGTGCTTGGGCAACAACCTCCTATACCAACAAATATGGTACCAATCAAATACACACCAATAGAGGAGGGAAACTCAAGAACAAAGTCACCATACAAGGAGGATTATCAGTGGAATGAAGGATATCAAGAAGAATGGGAAGGTTATGAATTAAGAGAACCAAAATTACAAGCCCTAGACTTGGGAAATGGAAGAATTGAGATGGACACTGCCACTTTCATGTATATAACCAATAATTATATGTCCAATCAAAAACCTCAATTCAAAGGGGGACCAAAGATAACTTGTTATAGGTGTGGGGGAGAACATTTCATTAGAGACTGTCCACAACCTCCTACATTAAGAATAGAAGGAGCTTATTGCAAGGATTGTGGCAGAGAGCATTTGATAAAGGATTGCCCAAAAAATCCTCAAAAACTACAAAACACACCTAATAACATACCACTAAAAGCAGTCAATATCATGGAACAAGAAGAATTGAGTGACATTGACCAAGTGAATGTAAATGCTATAACAAGGTCACAAACAAAACAACAAAGAACAACTAAGGAACAAAATGAAGGTTCAATCTCAAAGGTAAAGAAAAATAGACAAAAAGGGAAATGGGAAAAGAAACAAAAAATGGGTAAAAATTTGGAAGAACAAAATAGGGAACAATCAAACAGTACTTCTCCTTAGAAGACACAAACCCAGTTGGAGATAGGAAATTCACAAAGTCTAGACACTATAATAAAAGCATACAAGGGAAGAATTCAAGAGGGACCAAGCCCTACTGATCATACAATGGCTTATCCTATGCCAGACTTAGAACATGAAAGGATGCAGAAGTGTAAACAAATCATACGGGAAGTGCAACTCAAAATGGGGGAAGTAGACAATTCTCAAAAAACAGTTGAGGAATCTGAGACAACAAAAACAAGAGAAAATAGTATCAAGGATGAAAACCCATGGGAAGATTTAATGAAACAAAATCCTCACTTACAGAACCAAATGAAAAAATGGGAAACAACACCAGAAAATCTTCACCCACAACTACAGGAAATAGAGGAGTTGTGGTATATTCCCATTGATAAGATAGGAGGATATTGTGAAGGAGAAGAGGGAAACTCAACCTTAAAAATACAATTTGGTAGAAACCAGGCCAAAGCTATTCTGGATAGTGGATCAGGAGTGGCCATCATGACTAAACAAACTTGGGAGAAATGGGAAAAAATGAATTATTACCCACCAAAATGAGATTGCAACTTGCAGATGGACACATAGAAAAACCCCTAGGAATATGGAAAAAAGTGATTGTGGACATATGTGGAATAGAGATAGAACATACCTTTGCTATAGTGGAATTCCCACAATCCACTTCATATGAAATTATCCTAGGAAGACCATTTATGAGACAAATGCAAATTGTGCAAGACTGGAGTAATGATTGCTTATACCTGCAGAGCAAAGGAAGAATAACCAAAGTAAATCTAAGAAATGGGCACTACTGTGACATATCTCCTCAAGAATGGTATAAAATACATCAGAATCAAGATTTAAGTGAGGAATCAGAAATGGAAGACCAGGATGAAACTGAATCATCAATATGGAAGTGCAACATGATAAGAAATCTTACCAAAAGAAAAAGGAGATTGAGAAGAGAAGATTGTGTGGAAGGAAGGAAGTTACAAGATGAGAACTATGTACCACAACAATTCAAAGATGAGGCGTTTGAGCCCTACGGGTGGAATCAAATTTTGGCGACCATGGATTTAGCTAGTGATGAATATGTAGGAGTGGAATTTCAAAATGAAGAAGGATATGATGTCTTTCACATTGGAATACAAATGATAAAGGTATCCAGAACAGAAGAGGATAAAGAAGAAGAAATGATATTAGAAAAAGGGAAAACACAATTTTTGGAAGAAGTAAAAGCTGAAGATGCTATTAAAGATAAAATCTGAGGCAAGTATAAGAAAAACAAGCACAAGGAAATAGAAGAAAATCAGGAGGATGAGAAGAAGAAAAGGAAAACAAACAAAGATCAACAGTTTGATGTACCAGCAAATTTCAAGACTTATGAAGTAGAAAACAGACTACTTCTCAAGAGGAAACCAAAGAGGGAAAAGAAGAAAGGGGAGGCTTATGATAATGAGGAACAAACTAAAAAGATCATGATCACTCGGGAAGAGGGAGAAGAAATACATATTGTAGTGGCTGATGACATGACAACTCAAGAAGAGGAGGCACTAAGAAACTTGGCAAGAAACTATAGGGATGTGTTTGCTTATAGCTATAAGGATTTGAAAGGTATTGATCCTAAAATCTGTGAGCATAAGATTCCTATTACACCTGAGGCAAAACCTAGCAAACAGAGACATTACACATTCAATGATAAATACTCTGCTAAAATAAAGGAAGAAATTGACAAGCTATTAGCTGCCAATTTCATCTATGAAATTGAGTATACAGAATGGATATCTCCTATAGTTGTGGTACCAAAAAAGAATGGGAAACTTAGGGTATGCATTAACTTGAAAAAGGTAAATGCAGCAACTATAAGAGATAATTATCCACTACCTATAACACATCATCTTCTAGAAAGAGTTGCGGGGAAGGAGGTTTATAGTTTTTTAGATGGTTTTTCAAGATACAATCAAGTACCTATAGCATTGGAAGACCAACATAAAACTGCCTTTTCCACAGAATGGGGAATTTATGCTTTCAGGGTTATGCCCTTTGGGTTAACCAATGCTCCAGCAACTTTTCAGAGGTTGATGTGTCATATCTTCAAAGAGTTCCTGAGGAATGTAATGGAAATTCATGTAGATGATCTTTGTACTTTTTCATGAAAAAGACAAGATCACTTGCAGGATTTAGAAAATATATTCAGGAAATGCAGAACCTACAGAGTATGTTTAAATCTAGAAAAGTGTGTATTCTTTGTAAGACAAGGAAGAATGTTAGGTCACATAGTCTCTAAAAATGGAATTTCAATTGATGAGAAGAAAATAAAGGCCATAATAGAGCTCCCAAGACCAACAAGTGTAAAGGAACTTCAAACTTTCATGGGACATTGTGGGTACTATAGGAAATTTGTACACAAATTTGCTGACATAGCCAAACCCTTATATGCCCTAATTACAAAGTTTGAATGGACCAAGGAGTGTGACCAAGCCTTTGAAACTTTAAAAACTTGTTTGGTAACAGCACCAATTCTGAAAACACCTCAATGGGATAAAATTTTTCATGTTCATGTGGATGCTTCAAACTATGCTTTAGGATGTGTGTTAGCACAACCAATAGAAGGAAGAAAGTTGGATTTTCCAGTGGCTTATGCTAGTAGGCAATTGAATCTAGCAGAAAAAAATTACACAACCATTGAAAGAGAGGGATTGGGCATGATATTTGCTGTAAAGAAATTTAGACATTACCTTTTGGCCAACAAGTTTAAGTTCTTTGTAGACCACCATGCTTTATTATATTTGGTAAATAAACCCTGTCACACTGGTAGAATAGTCAGATGGTTTCTTTTACTAATGGAATTTGAGTTTGAAGTGGTGGTCAGACAAGGGAAAACACACTTGAGAGCAGATCATTTATCTCGGATTCAGTCTAAAGAACCCAGTTCACCTTTAGATGACAACTTGCCAGACACTTATTTGTTAAAAATAGAGAGTGTTCCTGAGTGGGCCATGACTTTAGTACCATTATTAACCATGGGACCTTACAGAACAGTTGGGAACAATGCACACTTAGTATTACAAAGTAGGAACTTTATGTTACTAGCTGGGCATTTGTATCATCTCAACCATACAGGCATATTGGAATATTGTACTCCTGGGGAAGAGCAACAAGAATATCTGAGGAGAGCTCATTGTTGGAACCCTTGCACTCATGCTTCTAGGGTAGTCACCCTAAGTAATCTCAATAGGATGGGGGTACATTGGCCTAATAAGACTCAAGATGTAACAAAATACATTGCTAATTGCAGGAAGTGCCAATTATTGCAAGAATCAGAATTCATAACTCTATATTGGTTCTAGAAAAATCCAGACTGGAGTGAAAATATCATTGAGGAATTGAAAAGGAAGAAGAAAGGAAAACAAGTGATAGCTGGTGCAGATTCCAAAAATCTACAAGTAATCTCTGAAGAATATCAATTGATAGGAGAACAGTTGTATAAGAGAGGGATGGATGGATACTTAAGAATTTGTGTTCTTGAGAATAAATATCTGGAAATGTTGGAACTAGCACATTCGGGAGTAGCAGGAGGACACTTCTCAAGTGACAGAACTGCTAAACTCATTTTATATTCTGGCTTTTGGTGGCCAACCCTATTTCCTGATGCAAGAACCTATGTAAAAAGATGTGATGTCAGTCAGAGAGTGAGTCAACCAAATAAAAGAGATGATATGCCATTAGTTCCATTAATTTCAGCAAGAGCCTTTAGTAAATGGGGGTTGGATTTCATTGGACCTATACATCCTCCAGCAAAACAATCCCATGCTGAATACATCATAGTGGCTACAGATTACCTGACAAAGTGGGTTGAGGCCAAAGCCACAAGAAGGAATGATGCTCATACTATTGCCAGATTCCTATATGAAAATATTATCACTAGATTTGGACTTCCAATTGAATTGGTAAGTGATAGGGGAACCCATTTTGTAAACCAAATCCTAGAAAACATCACTGAATATTTCCTGATCAGTCATAGAAAGTCAGCCCCATATCACCCACAAGCCAATGGGTTACCAGAAAGTACTAATAAAGTACTCTGTACTGTACTATCAAAATTAGTAAACACAAATAGAAATGATTGGGATTTACAACTTAATCATGTCCTATGGGCTTATAGAGTGGCTTATAAAACTGCGATAGGAAACACACCATTCAATCTAGTATATGGACAAAATGCAGTTTTACCTATGGAATTCCTCATTCCAACATTGAAAGTAGGAAGTCACTACAATTGGACTGGACATGAACTATCCGAGAGAGTAATAGAATTAGAAAAATTGGGAGCTTCTAGACTCCAAGCCATAATGAGTATATATGCAAACAAGAAAAGGCAAAAAGCCTATCATGATGTTCACATAAAAGACAAAGATCTACAAGAAGGAGATCTAGTACTGGCATACACAGTCAAAGAACATCAGAAAAAATTAAAAAAGGACATGGACCATATATTATACATCAGATAAGCAACAGTGGAGCCATTCAACTAGCTAACATAGACGGAGGAATCATGCCGAACTTCATAAGTGGATGTAGAGTCAAGAGGTATGATTGTCCATTAACTGTTGATGAATGGAGAAGGTTGCAACAAGCTCAAAACAGGAAAAGAGAAGAGGAAGACATTAGAAAAGAGGCTCAACAGGAAGCAAAGGAAAGGATAAGAAAAGCCCAAGATTTTAGGGAATTCTATTTGTGTGAAACTCCTCTAAAACTAAAAGAACATTTGCCTGTGATGACAATGAATTTTCAAAATGACAAAATAAGGGTTTTGATAGATTCTGGAGCACAAGTGAATCTAATTAGTTCAGCTTTGGTAAGTAAATTTAACATAAAAAGAACTAAAAGCAGAACCCTTATCAAAACTTTGGAAGGTCAAATAGTACAAAGCATGTCTTCATTATCTATTGAAGTTAAGTTCAATGAAGAATATATGAAAATAGACTGTGAAGAATGGCAAGATCATTTGATGTCTGAAAAAGTGATTTTAGGTCAACCATGGCTCCAACAAGGTAAAGTGATTTTGAATTTTGAAAAAATGAAGCTTAAATTGAACTTAAATAACAAAAGGTTTTTAATATTTTTATTGAGTAATGAAGAACAGGAAATTCAATCAGATGTTCATGATATACACTTGGAAGGGTTCACTTTTGCATTTGAAGATACACAGACATTACCAATACAAATGTTAAATGATCAAGCTTCATGTAATCAAAATCAGCAGAAGATTGGAAGAACAAAGAAGGGTGGAGAGATAGGAAGAAGGTGGCAATCATGGCATTGTCCAAAGAATCAAAACATCGGAACAAGAAGCACATGGAATCAAAGTTTACAGGAGGTCCGCTCATCAAAACAGAAATCTAGGACAAAATGGATATGGAGACCAAAAAATCCTACAAAATGCTTATCCAAAGGAAATGGTTGTTTGCCTGAAACCAGGACAATTAGAGTCAGGAAGTATTGGGTCAAAAAATCAGAGTTGTTCCAATGGAAAAAAGATCATTCATATTTCATCTGTATCCAGAAAATCATAACATGATTGAAAATTATGACAAAAATATTTGACCTTATCCTTTTTTTTTTAAAGAGAATTAGGAGGGGAAGAAAAGAAATAGAAAAAATTATTATTTTTATTAAAAAAAAAAAGAAAGAGGAAAAAATAAAAGAAAAAAATAACAAGAAAGAACAGAAGGAATCATTGTTAAAAAGAGAGAAAGAAAAGTTGAGAAAAAACTGTTTATTTTCCCTTCTTTTTGACAAAAATTATATAGCACAAAGCAAGATCTAGGTAGAAGGGTAGTGGAGTTTTATTTATTTTATATTAATTTTTCGATTAGTGATAAATGTTTTGTTTTTCTCCAAAAAGAGTTGTTGGGAAAAGGGAGTACACTAGACATCTTGCTACACCTGTACTGATCACTTTTATTGAGTCTTTTTGAAGAAACAGAATTTATTTTGGATTTTATTTTCATTCTTATGTCATGACATCTCAAAATAAATATTACTCTTTGATTTCTTGTGTCTCATGTGGGTGGAGTTTTTCTTTGTGTATTTTATTTTCCTCAGAATGGTAAATGCAAAGGAGTTATCAATTCATGACTTCAAAGTAGAATCCGTCACTCTATCAAGAGGACATTGGTTCCTAGACAGTGAAGTTGTGGAAGAACAAGTGAACTTGGAATCTGATGAGGAATTAGAGATTCCAGAGGCAGAGAAGGTGGTGAAGGAGCTCAAAGAAACCCTAAGCATTATTGGACAGCATATATTCACAGTGGGAGTAGGTGGATATAAATATACTATGCTGTGTCAAGAATTTTACAGATTTCAAAGGGTTGCTGTCAATCAGAAAAGATGGAAGGCAGTTGGTATACACAAGTTATTGGAGGAACCCATTTTCTTCATTGATTTTGAGAGAGTGGCACAAGTAATGAGTAGTCTGCTGGAAATAGGAAAAGGGAATGATGCTTATTTCCGGTGCAAAGTCAAGAACAAGGATAATCAGGAGGTGGGTATCACTATAAAAGCAGAACATATCAGAGCAGCTTTACAATTCTACCCTATGGGAACCAAGCTTGACCCTAGATTTGTAAAGAAGAACAAGGAAACTTATACAGGGTACACAAAATTTATTGATTTCAAAGGAAGAGAGAATGAAGAATATGCCACAAGGATGTTCTTAGAATATTTCTGCTTCCCAAAGCTACCAAGGTATACCATGCCACATAAGTCTGTTACACTATTGATGCTTAACAACAAGGATAGGACTAAGCCCTTTGGAGTAATGGATGTGACACCATACATTCATGAACAGCTGAAAGAAGCAGCAAAACACTGGGAACAGAAAAAATTCATGAATGGAGCCCAGTTTCTAACCAGGATCATTTATCATGTTTTAGGAATGGAAGATCAATTGAGACTGGCTCCAGAGGCACAATATTTTAGAAGTCTTATGTCAGGAATCAAGAGTCCTCCAAGGAAAATGGTTGTGAGAGAAATAGAAGGACAAACCCGCATGAGGGGAACAGGAATGAAAAGAAAGGTAATATCTGAGGAAGTGGTTCCTGTAAAGAAAAGGAGGTTGGACCCAAGAAAGGTTGAACTAGAGATGGATGAAGCTACAAAAGAAGAACATGCAGATGCACAGAAGCAGGTTCAATCCTCTAGTGATCCTCATCCACCCCAAACAAGTAAAGAACAGTTATATACTTATCTAACTCAAGGAAATAACAAAAGAGCAATGTATGAGGCACAATATCAAAAGATGCTAGAAGACTATTCATGCAAGGCTATAGATTGGGTCCAAGAGGAGGTAGAGCATTATGAAGCACTTCATGATCAGATGATGGCAGCTGAAACAGAAGAGGTATTTGTTAAAAAGGAAGCTGAGTTGCTAGCTTACTTCAAAGAATTGCAAGGACCTCCAGAAACTAGAACCACTATTGTTGTAAAAAAGAAGGTTCAAAAGAAACCAGTGCAAAAGAAGAAGGTGACCAAGAAGGGAAAGGGAAAATCAGTAGTTGAAACTGTAATCACAAAAGAGACAGAGGAAGTGATAGTGGAAGAAACATAGAAGCAATCCACTGTGATAGAAGCATCAAGACTGAAAGAACCAGAAATAGGAGGACCTTCACATTTTTCCTCTGATTCTGAAAGTGATATTGAGAGTTTTTTATTAAAGAGTCTGAATTTATCAGTGCCAAATACTCCTAATGTGATTACACAGGCCCCTGAGAAACAAAAAACACCCGAAGATTTGAAGAAGAAGTCTCAGGAGAAGCAGATGTAGGAACAGGCAGTAAAACAGCTCAGTCCTGAAGAAGAAAGAAGGTTGATGAAAGGAAAAGCAGCTATGGTAGAAAAAGAAAGTGAAATAAGAGAAGAATTCAGTTGTGGGTTGGTGCATACAGGAATAAAATCAATATGGACAAAACCCTCACAAACCTACTTCAAATTAGATGAGAGCATGGTAGAAATAACCAAAAAAAGCACAGATAAGTTGTCCAGTCATAAATCAGAAAGGTGCAGATCAAGGTCAAATTCAAGAAGAAGAGGAAATAGTAGTGAAAAACAATGTTCAAGAAGTCACAGGAGGAGTAGTGGAAAGGGAGATTATCCAAAGTATAAAAGATGTACTTCATGATTTGAAGAATAATGAAGAATTTACAACCAATAAAGATCAAGAACAAGAGGGAGAAATGGATCTCATGGACATTGATGAGCAGGAAGAAGGACACAAAGAACAAAAAAGTAATGATCAGGTCAAAATTATTGAGGAAACTGAATCAATTCTAGTCCAGGAAAAGGAAGGACAGGAAGAGCAAACAAGTAAAGGTCAAGTAAACTCTTTTGAGGAAATTGAATCTACTTTAGTTCAGGAAACCCTAATCCAGGAAAAGGAGGTACAAATAAAGGATGGACACCTCTCTGAAGAGAAACCACAGGTGATGGAGAACAAAAAGGTGCAGGGAATAAAGCTGACTTCAGATGTCTTAAAGCAGAAGAATCTGGGTGCTCAGACTTTGGAACATGAAGAAGACATGGCAGATCAAGAAATACTGGAAACTCATCCAAGCAATGAAGAACACCAGGCCAAGGTTATAGAATATGACGAAGATGAGGAAGAGGAGAATGAGTGCAAAGAAGACAAACAAATAGAAGCTAAACAAATAGAAATGGAAGGGGGGATGGAAAGAATACCCCAAGAATATAAGATCATCTTGTCAGATTATTATGAGCAACATTGAGCAGTTCAGACCTTCAAGCAGGAATATGATCATTTCAGGAATGGTAGCAGAGTCTGAATTTGAGAAAGTCAGTATGATCATTAAAGAGCACAAAAGGGAGAAGGAACAAATGTGAGAACAATTGAGGAAGGTGCAGGAGAAAAATGAGGAATTTACAAAAAGAATAATTGCTTTGGAAGAGTTAGAAGTACAGAAACAAATTAGAATTCAATATCTAGAAGAAAAGAGTGTAAAACTAACAGAGCAGAATAATAAACTGGAAATGGAGCTGAGAAAAATTGAAGGAAGATATAGAACCTTGCAGACTTCTTATCAGATTTTGACTAAAGCAAATGAGGAAATCAACAAGCTATTATTAGAGGAAGGTCAGTTAAAGGATGAAAGTCAGACAGCTCAAATGACAGAGGAAGAAAAGGAAGAATTACACAAAGAGATTAAGAGATTACAAATAGAATTGAAAGAAGCCAAGGAACTAGAGAAGCAGGCTAGTATACATGCTGCTACATCAATGAGAGGATATAACAAGTTGCACATGGATATGGAAAAAGAAAGAAGTGATTGGCAGACAAGGAGGGAAAAGGAAAAAAATGAATGGATAAAAGAAAGAGAGTTATGGGCAATACAGAACGGAAGTCTGATGGTGACAATAGAGGAATTACAGAAAAAGTTGGACAAGCCACAAGTTCAGGAAGAAACACATGTAGAGACCACATATACAGAAGAATATGAGGTAGGAAATAATGATGGAATACAACATGGCAGTGAGCCAGCAAATAAAAGACCAGAGGAAGAATATTCAGAAGAATTTGTAAAAAAATTGCTGACAAATAGAGATTCTAGAATGGATTTTATCAGAAAAATGCATGATGAATATGAAGATCAAATTGTCACATTTGCATTGAATAAGGGGATTAATCCACACCAGCATCATTGGGCTGCAGACGGACTGGGCATACCTTTTTGTATGATCATGGAGAGTATCAAGAACTATCAAATAGCAAGAGTTGGATTACCTCCAAATAAATATCTAGAATATGAAGAAGATATTAACGTGACTAAAGAATTATTTGAAAGAGCCAATCCAAAGTGGAGGAACAAATGGTTGGATGCAAATAAAGAATGCAGGAAAATTTGGAAGGAAGCACCTCTGCAATTGAAAATTAATCCAGCTTACTGCCCAGTAGCAAGAAGAAGAGAATGGACAATTTTTTGGGAAAGACGGAGAGAAGGTCAAATTCCACCTAAATGGTTGAATATCCCAAAAATAGCCGGTCCAAAGGCTGGAACATGGCCTACAAAAAATTACATGGTGGATACAGCTGAGTCTGTTATAGCTACATACAAAGATGTAAACGACCCTGCATGCATTTTACTGATCAGAGTAATGAGATTAATTCTGGCATGTATAGAAACACCGATACAGATATCAGAACATTAAATTACATTGGCTTCAATTCTCCAACGGATGCCTTATTGTTTGATCTTAGTGAAACACCCAATAGAATCTGTTTAATGGCATACTACAGCAGAGTAATATTTTTGGGCAGTCACTATTTACAAATTTTTGAAGATGCATTCGATTATGGGTTTTTTGAGAGAGAGTCAGAAATATTCAGAAACTTGTCAGTAGTCACCAAGTCTCGCCTTACTACATATGAAGCTGCTTACACAGAATATTTGAAAAAGGATGTAATTGATAAACCAGAAGCTGCAGTACAGTGGAGAAAAGCATTGTTTGAAATGGTAAATAACCTGAACATTACAGAAAGGAAAAGTCATGACTTACTATCACAAGTCTATCAAAGAAAGAAAAAGTGAAGAAAGCAATCAGGACATAAGAGCAGGAAAGTCTTTTGTCAAGAGCCAAAAGGTTTAGGAGGGGAAGGATGTTAGAAGATGTATTTTTTGAAGCATTTTGGATGAAAAATAATTGTAAAATGACAAAAACTTGTAAAAATATTTATGCAACTGATGTAAAAATAAGGAAGAGTCTTCCTTATGTAGAATAGAATTTTATGTAATTTTTCTAGAATTTTTGGAAACTCCTAGATAGCATATTTTTAGAAAAATAGAGGAAAGGATCAAAATTCAAGTGTGAAAAGGGACACTTGAAAATGTATATAAGACAATTTCCTCTATTATGAGGGGGTTGGTTGATCATTTGTTTAGATGCTATCCAAGTGAATAGAGAGATTTTCCTGCTGAAAATCGTGTTTTCTCCTCTTTGTGTGGTTTCTTTGATTTGTTGAGTCTATTCTTTGTGTATCCATGGAGATTTGTGAGCTTCTAATGTGTAATTCTGTTGAATGTGTATGAAGAGAGCTGAATATTGATGTATTGAGTGAGAAATTGATGAAGAATGGTGCTGGAGATGAAAATCGTATGTTTTCACAGAATCGCGATTGTCTCGTCTGTATGGTACAGGTAATATTTTTAAGTTTTGACTTCATAATTGTGTTCTGCTGAGAAAATAGCATGTAATAGACACCAAGATTGTGGAAAAGGGTGGAGATTTGCTCAAGATAATCCAAACCCTAGAAATTCCTCTTCATTTTCATCATTCTCAGAAATCTAGCCATTATTCTCTTATTTCTTGGATTCTATCATCTAAAAGGGGTTGTGGTCTCTTGAATACTTCCAGGATTGACAAAATAAAGATGTCTTGTTAATTCTTTATGCTAAATTATTGGAGAGGACAACTCCAAAGATCAATAACAAACATCACTCAAGAAGGAGGAGAAGAAAAAACATTTTCATAATAGTTGACATGACATTGAATGACATAGAAGGATTAACTCGGTTAGTAAGAGAATTTAGAGATGTATTTTCCTATAGTGATAAGTGCCTCAAGGAAATAGATTCTTGTATCCATTTAGATACGATTTATATTGTAGCAAATGCTTAGCTAGTTAAATAGAGGCATTATACATACAATGACAAATATTCTACTAAAATTAAGTAAGAAATTGATAAGTTATTGGCATTAGATTTTTTAGATGAAATAGAATACATTGAATGGATATCTCCAATAGTGGTAGTACCAAAAGAAAATGGTAAATTGAGGGTTTCTTTGAGAATTAAGGAAGTAAATGTTGCAACTCTTAGAGATAGCTATCCGCTACCAATAATTGATCATCTTCTAGAAAGGGCTGGAAGAAAGGAAGTTTATTGTTTTTTGGATGGACTCACATGATATAATCAAGTTCCAACTTCTCTAGAAACTCAACCTAAAACAACATTTGCTACTAAATTGGGTGCATACAAATTTAGAGTTATGACATTTGGTTTAATAAATCCACCAACTACATTTCAAAGGATGATGTGTCATGTATTTAAGATTTTCTAAGACATGTAATGGAAATATATGTGGATAATCTCTGTACTTTTTCCAATACAATAGAGAATCATTTGCAAGATTTGATGGCCATTTTCAAAAAATGTAGAACTTATAGGGTCGATCTAAATCTTGAAAAATGTGTATTCTTTGTTAGGCAAGGAAGGATGTTAGCACATATTGTGTCAAAAAATGGTATATCCACAGATGAGGAGAAAATAAAGTCCATTGTAAATTTTCCTAGACCAACCAGTGTAAAAGAGTTACAAAAATTTATGGTGCATTGTGGATACTATAGAAAATTTGTGTATAAATTTGCAAATGTTGCAAAAGTATTGTATGCACTGATCAATAAATTTGAATGGTCCAAGGAAAATGAGAAATTCTTTGAAGCTTTAAGAAACTTTTTAGTGACAATAACTATATTGAAAAACCCTCCATTGGATTTAGTCTTTCATGTGCACATGGATGCTTCTAATTTGGCTTTAAGAATGCATTAGCACAACCTATTGAAGGAAGTAAAGTGGATTTTCCAATATCATATGCAAGTAGACAAGCAAATCAAGCTGATTAAAACTACATCACTACAAAGAGAGAGGGTTTTGCTGTGGTGTATGTAGACAAGAAATTTAGACATTACTTATTAGAAAACGCGTTTAAACTTGATGCTCTCTCAATCTAGGTAGAGGGAAGTCATCCATGCCTCTTTGGTTCCTATGTCCTTTGGCTCTTTCTCATTACATTCTATTTGTGTCTAGTCCTGATCTTTCTCTTCCTATAGTGTGCACAAAGATCACTTTAGGTCCTTCTTTGGATTTCTCTTTTTGTGCTCCTAGGACATGAGAAGATTCAACTCCATTCTGACTAGGAGGGCCAGTAGACTTGTGTGAGGGAAAAACTGGATCACCCTTCCACATGTACACATGTCTACTATGATCCATAACAACAAACATCCTCTTAGAAGTATTTTCCAAGTAAATAACCTTTCCTAGAATTTCAAGATCATTGAATTTGTATATGATGACTCCAATTACCTCACTAGGTTTTTCAATTTGATCATCCAAAAGGCTTTGTCAGTTTCTCTACTAACAAAGAGATCTATGCTCAAGTTATCTTGGGGAATCCATTCTAGTGTGATAATCCTTGATAGGACTGATTTACCTCTAGAAGGTATTGGTTCCGTATCTTTATTCTCATTATCTATATCTCTTATTTCTAACTCAGGTATAACATATCCAAATTCATTCATTCTATCAAGTAAGCTGGTCACCACATACATTTCCCATTGCTTATTTATGTAGGATCCATCTTCAAATTTGAGAACAAGGTGATCAATTCCAAAGGGTTTCTCTAGATTTTCCAATTGGACCAATGATTTTCTTAAGCCATCCTCATAGAAGTGAGCACCTAATTGGTTGGTCTTGATATATTCCAATCGATTCTTATAGGGACCTTTTGGGGTCTCTAAGTATGCTAACCTTGAACTAGATGTAGGTCTCTCCATGCTAAAAGAAATCTCTGAGTCATTGGTGTCTGAGCTTACTACGTAGAGGTAGTCAGTGAACTCTTGAGCCCATGACCTAACCATATGATTGATACTAGCTTCAGATAATCTGAGGTTTTGTCAATCAATCTTTCCTATGTGTTGGATTGGCCTAAGCTTCATGAATTTGATCCCCTTAATCTTCCCGATAGTTTTAGAGTACACACACATTGCAATGTTCTTTGGAGTACCAATTACTTGTTCTTTTTTAATGTCCTTTGGTATTTTTCTTGTCTCAATGTATATCCGTTTAGAACTTAGCATTACCCTATGTGTTAGCACTATGCCTTATCCTATGCTAGAATTGATAGAGGGAGTCTATTGAGTTTCCAACCTCAATGCAAGCAATTTGTAAGGCTTGTGATGCCTAAGAGGTCTCTCCCAAGAACTACTTCTTTTTTGTTAACCCTTGTGGTAATCATGATTGCTTGCTCTAAAACCCTTCAATCGCCAAAAAATCTTCAAAAATAGGCCAAATTTAAGCAAATTATACCCATATAGGTGATCTTTATTAACAGAGTGGGTCTTTCATGATACACCAGTCTATCATGACAAAGGTTGGCTATCATGATAGAGTGCCTTGTCGCATGAGTGGTTTGTCAGATAGATTAGTGATATGTTGTGACAGATGGGTCTATTGTGAGGTGTCTATGATGATAGACTAGATGGTCTATTGTAATAGAGTAGTCTGTTCCAATAGACAAGGGTCTATTGTCCTTTTGATCTATCATAATAATTCATCAATCATGATAGACAAGTATCTATCATGATAGAGGGGTCTCTATCATGTGGTTGATCTATTGTGATAGGCCCAAATGGTTTGTCTTGATGGACATGTCTATCCACATAAACAAGGGTGTCTCAATTCATTCTGTTGTGATAACGAGATGTTCTATTGTGATAGATTGGTCTATTGCAAGAGAGGGTCTCTTTTGTTATAGATTAGGCCTATCGTCTTTCACAACTTTTTGGCGTATCGTGATAGGGCCAAAAAATTGGAAATTTTTTGAAGCATCTAGTTCTCTATTGGAGTTAGATGTCTGCGGAAGCACGTGAACTGATGTGAATGCCCCAAATCAGACATCTCAAATGAGGCATGCAAATCAGCCTTAAAATCAGCAATATGCTTCTCAATAGGACTAGTGAGCAGCATCTCATCAACATAGATGACAATGATTAGAAGCACATCATTAGCATGCTTAGCATATAAGGTGCTCTTAGTTGGATTGTTCTCAAAACCATGTGCAATCAGATAGGCATGTATCTTCTCATACCAAGCACATGGTGCTTGCTTTAAACCATATAATGCCTTCTTTAACCTGCACACCTGGTTTTCATGCCCTTTATGCACAAAGCCACAGGGCTAAAAAACATACACTTATTCATGCAAGTCACCATTCAGAAATGCAGTTTTAATGTCCAATTGATGTACATTCCAACCATGATGGGTTGCACATGCACAGATGCTCCGAACAATAGTCATAAGACATGTAGGTGCAAGGGTCTCATCAAAATCAATGCCTCTTTCCTGTGCATAACCCTTTGCAACAAGCTTAGCCTTCTACCTATCCACTGTTCCATTAGGCTTACACTTTAGCTTGTAAACCCACTTAGTGCCAATGGCCTTCTTGCTAGGAGGCAAGTCACATAAAGACCAAGTACCGTTCTTCATTATAGCATCATATTAAGATTGCATAGCAACCATCCAATTTCTTGAATCTTATGCTTCATCAAATGAAACATGCTCATTCTCATCACAGAGACTAGATGTAGCCATAGCATAGCAATGTGATGCAAAAGAGGTACTATGAGAGCCTGATCGAGTACGATATGACAGAGGTGCATCTAATTTGCTGTCACGCAAAGTCTGGACCAACCATTTTGGCATATTTTTTTCTTCCTCAATATGAGCTCTCTCATCAACAAGTGCATCATGGAAATCTGCATAAAAAATGGGATGATCTACATCATCACATGAAACCTACAAAGGTTGAAAAATTGCCTCATTAGGACCAATACTAGACTTTCCACCTATAAAAAGAGGCAACAAAGTATCATACATGTCCTTGGAGGTAACAAATGTCTCCTTAGTACATGAAAGCAATGGCTGAATAGCATCTTCCACAAAAACAACATCAAGGCTAACCAGAATGCATTTAGTCTATGGATGATATAGAAGATAGCCTTTACTTTCAGAATTATACCCAACAAAAATACATTTTACTGCTTTATCATCCAATTTTCTACGATGTTTTTTGGGCACTAATGCATATGCCAAACAACGAAAAACATGCAGATCAGCAACAGATGGCTTGCGATCATGCCAAGCCTCATATGGATTGATAGACTATAGTGCGTTAGCGGGACAGCTGTTAAGTACATATGATGCACACATGATAACCTCAAGCTAGAAACTATGTGGTAAACTTCCTGACTCTTGACCATACACCTTGCCATCTCCATGAGTGACCTGTTCTTTCGTTCAGCAACTGCATTCTGTTGAGGTGTATACGATAGTGTATACTAGTGTTTTATCCAACGTTCAAGCCAGAAATGCATTAAAATCAGAAGACATATATTCCCCCTCTCGATCAAATTGGAGTGTGCCCAGTTTACATGTTGAAAGATTTGCAGCCAAAACCAAAAACTATTTGAAGCACATGAACACTTCGGACTTTGCCTTCAATAGATATACCCATGCATGCCTAGAAAAATCATCGATGAAAGTCACGAAGTAAAGATAATTTCCAAAAGAAGGTGTTTGCATAGGACCACTGACATCACTATGTACAAGCTATAATTTTTGAGTAGCCCGAACTAAACCATCTTTTGGAAAGGAGGAACGCTGCATTTTGCCCAAAATACAACCTTCACAAACATGTTTTCTGGGTGCCTCAAGTTTGGGCAAAGAGGACACCGTTTCAGATTTCTACAGGCATAACAAAGTAGCAAAGTTCAGATGACCAAAGCGTGCATGCCAAAGCTTTGCATCTGATATAGCATGAGAATCATGTACTGCGCATGCCAAATCATTTACAGATCTTTCATAGTCTATGATCTTATATATCCCATGGCATAAAATGCCAGAAGCAATAACCAGATCGCCATTTGATAGATCATGAACTATACATCTGTCATCAACAAATTTCACAACCAAGCCAATCTTGGCTAATGCAAAAACAGATAATAGATTTTTCTTGATCCCGAGCACAAACAAAGCATCTGAAAAAGTGAAAGAACTACCATCAGCAATAGTCAAAAAGATCTTACCAACTCCCATAACAGGATAAGAGGAGTTGTTGGCACATGTAACAGTATTCCGTGTAGGGGCAGGCTCAAGTGAACAGAAGAAATTGCGCGACGAGGTAATATGTTTGGTCTTCCCACCTTCAAAGTACCAAACATCTGAGTCTACTGTAGACATGCCCTGCTCATGAGAAGATGGGTCAAAACTGCAAAGAGTAGTAAACACCCATTCTTCTTCCTACACAAGATTAGCAGACTCTGTTTTTGGTGTAGAGGCCTCTGCGACAACCATTCCAGCCTCTTTCTTCTTTGCCTCTTTACCAACCAGTTTTGGACAGTTCTTTATTATATGATCATTTCCTTTACAGTACTTGCAAAACAATTTCTGCTTTTCTGATTTCTTTTCATCTTTGTCTTCCCTCTTTGATTGTGTAGAATTAGCAGATTTCCGCTTACTAATTGAAGAGCTCCATTTTCCTTTGCCCTTCTGATTAGCCAAGAAAGCTTGATCTGCAACACGTATAATGGACATGTTCTTCCTGGACTAATCCTCTTGCAATAAAACAGAGACTAAATCCTCAAAAGACAAGGCATTTGGATTGCCTTTCATCACCAACCAAAGATTAGAAGCAAAACTCTAATATGAATCAGGAAGACCATTCAGAACGGTCTGCACAAGTGAGCTATCTGGTATAACCTCATCAGCAAAAATCAACTGTTCCTTCAAGCCTTTGATCTTTGTTAGAAAATTGTCCATAGAATCACCTTCATTCATGTGCTCACTCTCCAATTGCTTTCGGAGGTAAGCAACACGAGCCTCATTCCTAGCTTGGTACAATGTGGTAAGTGTATCTCAAGCATCCTTAGCTATTCTACAAGAGCGAATGTGAGGAATAATGGCATGTTTGACAGACAAAGCTATCAATGCATGTGCCTGGGCATCTTTGCCATCCCAACGAATTTGCTGTGTAGTAGGTGAAGCAAAAACTGTAGCACGAACAGGAATATGCAGAATATCATCATCTTCGACACCTTCTGCATCAGCTTCAGTACCTCTAGTTGTAACAGTTGTAGGTGTCGTAGGACGTTTTTCAATACCTTGCACAATGTTCCATAGTCCTTTTGCAACCAATACATGTTGCATCATATAATCCCATAACAGGTAGTTGGTACCATCCAACTTATCCTCAATAGCCAACATACGGAATACATCACGGCTTTCAACCATGGTCGTGACTAAAATACCTTGATGCAAAAAATTGGCTATATCTCAGAAAATTGAATAGAACTACCCAAATAAATTCTGCTAGACTTGTAGCAGACTTCGAGATGCTTATACTGGAAAACCAAAACTGGTATATACCTTTGGCACAAAAAGATGAAATAGCCTGCATAAGCACTGCGATAGTGTGTTCAGAGGCCAAAACGAGCTCAGATCGTGATTTTCGCACCAGTGAGCAAAGCCATTTTGATCTCGAAAACACGTTGAGTATGCTCACCAAAATTCTTGCGATTCTGAGACTGAAACCAGAGAGGTGTTGACGATGCCCTAGATGAAGCGGCGACCTGCTCTGATACCAATTGTTGGAGTTAGACATCTGCGAAAGCACGTGAACAGCACAAGGAAGAAGAAGAAGCTTGGAGCACAACACACAATACTGAATGCATAACTAGAGAATGTACAAAGAGAAGTAGCCCATTAGGGCAATAGGCGTATATACAAGCCGGGGGAAAAAACATCCTAAAGAGGGAAAAAAGTGCCTCGGTGGTCCTAGAGTGTTCACACACATTGCTACCTAAATATATCAACATGCTCAAGGAAGATGATGAGGAGATCTATTCTAAGCTCTAGATGCAATGTCAAAAACTTTAACTTTTTGGTATGTTGGGATAGACCAAGGTGGAGGCACAAATTTCAAAAATTACTCAGGGACTACATGTGCACAATCATGAACTTGAAATTGAGGATGAAACCTACACAATAACCCAAAATCATGCAAAAGTGAATCACACACACACACACTCACTCTCTGTCTCTCTCTCACTAGCAAGTGAGGGAAATGAATGAAAGGAGGGTAGATATGGAAAAAAAAATTGGTGAAGATGATGAAATGTGGCTATGGATAAAGGAGGTATGGAGAGTGCAGATGAGGTAAAAGAACATAAAATTAATGAAAGAATTTGCCAAAAATCTAACTAATTACCTTTCAACATCGATCTCCTAATACTCTTACCATCACAAGTTTGTCCTTGAGCATGCTCTTGGCAATGGGCCTAATTTGGTATTTCTCTAGACAGGGATGAGTATTGCATCAAGGGTCTACACCTCATTAATTGTCGATCCACAAAGACATAAGGATGATATGACAATCATGAATGAGTGATGTGTGCAAAGATGAAGGTGAGAGGCATGCTAGTGCACATAACATGCATGCATACAATGAAAGGAGAATCACTTCTATTCATAACTCAAAGTACAAAGAACCTCTTACAATCTCCAAATCTCTTACACGCATACCCAAGATAACATAAAAAATGAGCTCTCCTAAACCACTTTTGGGACATCAAACAATCTCCAAAAAATATGAAATTTGGTACATACATTCTTCATAAGCTCCTCAAGCTTGTGAACTCCTTAGCTTGCACAAAATGGAGCACTATATTGCAAAACTATGATTTTTATGATACAAGGTGTAGTGATTAAAATCCTTGTTGATCATTGTGGTGATATTGATCTTTCTAAATAGCACCAGTTGTACAAAAGTTGTTGTGGGCCCACCTTTGGCCTTGCTCTAGTTCTTCTCACATACTTTCTCTAAATCTATGTTGACTTCCTCCACCTCTAGTACCACTAACACTAGCAGTATGCTAGACTCAATTGAGTCTTTGGCATAAGAATCTATTGCTGATGTGGTAGAGACCCTAAATGATGATGAAGTAGACACTAATTTAGTGATACCTTAATTCAAAGAAAAGTCACTAGAATATTTATGGGATTATTTCAAGGAATTGTGATGGAAAAAAGAAAGAGAAGATGGGAAAGGACCACCATACACCCCTAAAAAAAAGTGCATCATTGATTGATCTCTCGATGGAACAAGAAGAGGAGGAAGATCTCATGGGATTTCCACAACATAGATAAGATAATGAAAGAGATTCCATAGTGAAAGAGGAAACTTCCATCAAGTTGCTTATGAGCAAAACAACAAGGAGCACACCAAGTATGGAGCTATTAAAGAATACCCATGTGAAATCCACCCAATCGATGGAGGAACTTTTTCATGCAAAGCCACACTTATGGTGAAAATGGCCAAATATGTGGATACAAACTCCACTTGAACTATGTCTTTAGAGCCTAAAGCTAAATCAAATATTTTGAGTATAAAACCAATGTCAGCGGGCAAGGTTGGATAATATAGCAGAGGATGAAGGTGATGCTTGCCTATTTATCTCCTACAATGGGCACACTACAAAAGAAAACTAGATAGTGGATTTTACATAGCAATATCCACTAAATACCTATGGGAAAAATGGGGAAAAGCTGCACTATGGCCCACTCATCTAAAATTACAATTGGCTTATGGACATATAGGATGATCTATTGGTTTGCTATGAACATGAAATTGAACACATATGGAGTGGATTCTGACCACACTCTAGCTATTTGTAATTTCAACCAAGAAAGTTATTAGAAGATTGTTTATGCACCAGCTGAACTAGTGCAAGGTTTGGGTGAGATTTGTTCTATATTTGCAACACTTGGGGACTACAACTAGAATCAATTGCTATGTATTCACCTCGATGATATCTCCAATTTTGCACAAGCATGGGCATGAAGAACGAAGAAGTAGAGGAATTTGAAGTGGACTAATTCTATAGATACCACAAATAGAGATGCATTCCATTCCATTCTTCCAAGCCATGTACCAATGCTAATGTATAATCTCTCTCATGCTCCATAAATGCAACCATCATGGGTGCCATATGAAACTCATGTGACATTCCACCTAAACAAATCTCTTAGGTTGGAATCACACACCTTTCCCTTAGATATTTCTAGCATCCATATAAAATTTCCTTCCCCTTAATTCCACTTTTATCCTCAAAAATGGTGTTGGAAGGTCCTAATTAACAAGAGAGAGATATCGTGATAGGTACTCCCACTAAATCCTATGTGTTTTTCGTACATGGTCATATCTCCATGGTGTTTCCCCATATCCTTCCCCTTAAGAAAACCCTTGGGAAGGCAACAAAAAGTTGGGAAACCATCTTTGAAGTGTGCTAACCTACTCACATGTAGCATTATCGTGTGAAATACCTTTCCACTTTAAGAGGCACTCTTTATATATGTGACTTCTCATCCATTTCTCTCAAGTGTGTAGTATGCTCTCATGATCATGTGGAATAGATTGAATAGAAATAGGCTCTACTACCTCACTATCTATAATGAGGTTTTCATATTCACCCAACCTCTTCTTAAGCCATCTGACATGAAATACTAGATGGATTTGGCTATTCTTTGGAAATTGGACCATCTTTCCTATTATCTTTAGTATTTGGAATGGCCTGCAATACCTAGGAGATAGTCTTAGAAAAGTTCTTGTCTTCATGACTTCAAATCTAGAGGGAACTCTAAGATGGATTTGCTCGCCTATCTCAAAGTTGATTTCTCTCCTTTGAGGGTGATATATTTCATCTTTTCCAAGAAGTCCTTTGAAGATTGAACTTTCTCATGTTGCAATATTATTGTAGTAGAAGCTCTTGACTGAAACCCATACATAAGCATAAATGGATTATACCTAGTGGAAGAGTGCTTAACATTATTATATGTAAACTCTACCATAGGTAAGTAATTTTACCAATTAGTCTTACTCTTATTTACATATGTGTGAAGCATATCTTCTAGGATTTGGTTAACCCTCTCTGTTTGCCCATGCATCTATTGATGCTAAGTCATGCTCATGCTAAGTTTAGTATCCAACCTCTTGAAGAATGCTCTCCAAAAGTGGCTAGTAAGCTTCCTATCCTGATTTGAGACAAGTTCTAAGGAAAGATCATATAACCTGTATAGGTTCTCAACAAATAATCTAACCAGCTCAGGAGTCTTTAGTGTACTACCTATTCGAGTAAGCCTAGTCATTTTGCTTAACCTATCCATGATTACCCAGATGAATTCATGCCCTCTCTATGCCTTACCTAATCCTACTATAAAATCCATGGAGAAAAGTTCATCCAATACTCCTTGTGGTAGTTCTCCTGAAGTAAGTCTAGGGAGGCATCCACTCGAAGGTGAGTCTCGCCTTTCTTGAAAAATACTTCAAAATTGTATTCCATTACTAAGATGAACCATCTTACTAAAATGCCCGTGTTGCAATGTTTGTTCACTAGGTTCCGTAGAGCCTAGTGATTTGTAAAAAACTTAAACTTATTTGCAAACAAATAATGCCTAAACTTCTTAACTCCATACACCATGCCTAATCCTTCCCTTTTTGTAGCCTTGTAATTTCTCTCTACTATGTTCAACTATCTACTAGCATAAGCAATGGGAAGACCAATGTTTCCTTTACCCGTGGGTTGCGCTAGCACACATCCAATACCAAAATTGGAAGCATCCACATGAACATGGAATGTCTTAGTCCAATATGGTGTTGTTGAAATTGGTTCTAAACACAATCATCATTTAAGCTCATTAAAATGTTTTTCACACTCTTCATTCCACTCCAAATTAGTCAATACATTCTTTGACACTACGTCATAGAATCTTGCCATGCTTGACCATGACGACACACTTCTCTAGATTCAGACAGACTGTATATACTCTACATTTTTCAAAGATCTATTTAAGCTCATGGATGTGAGTTTGCCTGATGTGAGTGAGCACATAGGTCATCAACCTAGACCTCTAAGTTGTTTTGCAAGAAGTCCTTAAACACGTGACATATGAACCTTTGAAAGGTAGCAAGATCATCGATTCGCCCAAATGGCATCACACAAGATGCAAATTTCTCCCATTTTGTGGAAAAAGTTGTCTTATGTTGGACTTCAGGGACAATGGCAACCTGATATATACTTCCTTGCTTGCTACACACTCTAAGAGATGCTCGGTGATAGGGAGAGGACAACCATCTCTTATAGTGGCAATGTTAACGTTTATCAAGATAATGCATACACATAGTTTCCCATTCCTTTTGGCAAAACCACAATGGCGGATGCCCATTCAGTATACTCAATCTCGTAGATAAATCATGCTTCTATCAAGCAATCAATTTCCTCTTTGATTTCAGCTATGTAATTATCATTGTAGGTGTAAGGTTTTTGCTTGGTAGGCTTGGCTTCCAAAGAAATGGAGATTTTATGAGAACATATATCAGGGTCCGCTCCTTTCAAATCTTTATAAATCCAATTGAATACATCTATCTTCACCATCTTCTATGGTTCCTACAATTTTCTTGGCCTTCTCTTTATTGTCATAGGCTTCTCCTATGAGTGCTTCTCTTTTAGGAATTCTTATCATGATCTTTCCATCTTCTAGCTCATATTTCTTGAAGTTGTCTAGTACTTCAAACAATGCTTCCTCTTCTTCTTACATGGTGACTAATTTCTTTCCTTTCTTTTTGGCACTTTGATCTTCATCTCTCATAGTCACCTTCTTTCCTCTACATTTTTCTTGTTCTTGAGCCCTAGCATTTATTAACTAAATTTACTTTTCCTCGGAGGCACATAAAGGTTCCATAATGATGGATTCCTTATCCTCATCACTAACTTCCTTGAGAGAGGTCTTGTTAGGCTCACATTCCTCGATAACTGAGTCAAACATGAGTGGTTCTATGGTGAAAATTGAAATATCATAGCTATCTTCATCGCAATGGGGGTCCACTACTCATTGATAACTATGTCCATTGTGTCTAGGATTTTTGCCCAACCCTGGGGTTCAAATTCTTAATCTCAAAACACCATAGGTGCATAGGCTAGGTCTTGAACTAATCTAGGGTTCTCATTAACACTTACACTTCTAGAGGTTATCCTTTTCTCTTCTTCCATTGCAACTTTACACATCCATAAGTGGGTGTTATTGAACCTTAGTTAGAAGTGTCTGCAAATGTAATAACTTAGTCGGATATTTAAATAATTGCTCAATCATATATTTATGAAGTCTGTTGAATTGAATGTGTGCTAAATCAGATGTTGCTTAGCCAGATTTTGTTATAATTAGTTATAATCAAATGTTACCAAAAATCTTGGGATTTAGCATTTGTATTCGCTTCCCATGAATTTTTGTTATCTATTTAAAGGTAGATGTTGTGTGTGAAAGGGGAAAGGAGGAAAGAAGAATAGAATGATGCAATATTTGTGATCAATGTATGATTAGTTGGAATAGTGATGCTATAGATTTGTGCATCTTTGTTCGTTCTGTTCAATCTTATTATTATCTCTTTCTATGTGTTTAACTCTTTATGTACAGAGTCTATATGTGGAAACATTAAATGTTCCTTTTTAATGCTATGATATGGTGGAAGATTGTATTTATGACTATCACTGGCCATGTTGAGCATTTACTAGATTTCATGGAAAAAAAATTAACCCCATCTAATGCAACTCTTAACTTTAGATTTTGTGGTTTTTGTGAAAAATCAAACCACGTAGAATCAATATGCTAAAAATCTGCACTATCTACTAGAATACGGATTATTCCATCAGTACTTTTATGATCATGTCCCCATGTCAAAAGCTTTGATAATTTAGGGCTTTGAAACATATGTCTAATCCATGGAGCAAATGGAAAATGTCTCAATACCTTTTTTGGGATTTTACCTTCTTCATCCTTATATCGAGGAGATTGACATTTTGGACATGTCAAAGAGTCTGCATATTCACCTCTATATAAAATACAATAATTAGGACATGCATGTATACACTGATAATCTATACCAAGATTGTTGATTATCTTCTTCATTTCATCAGGTGAGGTAGGAAGAACATTCTGACTTGGTAAAAACTTTTCAGATAATAACCTGTAAGTTCATGAAAAAAAATCATATTAATAAAAATAAATAAATAAGTATATATATATATATATATATATATATATATATATATATATATATATATATATATATATATATATATATATATATATATATATATTTATTTATTTATTTACACACACACACACACACACATATATATATATATATATATATATATATATATATATATATATATATATATATATATATATATATATATATATATATATATATATATATATATATATATATATATATACGTATGTGTATGTGTATGCTTGTGTGTGTGTGTATGTGGATGTGTATATGCATGTGCATGCATATACGTATGTGTATGTGTATGTGTATGTGTATGTGTATGTGTATGTGTATGTGTATGTGTATGTGTATGTGTATGTGTATGTGTATGTGTATGTGTATGTGTATGTGTATGTGTATGTGTATGTGTATGTGTATGTGTATGTGCATGTGCATGTGCATGTGCATGTGCATGTGCATTTTCATGTGCATGTGCATGTGCATGTGCATGTGCATGTGCATGTGTATGTGTTTGTGTATGTGTATGTATGTGTATGTGTGTATATGTTATGTATGTGTGTATATGTATGTGTGTATGCATATGTGTATGTGTATGTGTATGTGTGTATGTATGTGTATGTATGTGTATGTATGTGTATGTATGTGTATGTATGTGTATGTATGTATGTATGTATGTATGCATGTATATGTATGTTTGTGTATTTATGTATGTGTAGGTGTGTATATTCGATTTTGTTTTGGAAGTATGACAAGAAATAGAAGCCATTCAAACACTCAGAGAAATAGTAGAGAATGCTCAAAGTGGGAAACCGAGATTCACAAACGTCACAAGTATTTATAGATAAAAAAAAATTTACACGTGGAAGTGAATCACAATCTTTTGATTTGATGTATCAACTGTAACCAAAACATCATTGAATTTTCTGAACCCAAAAAAAATTTGTATCTTCAAAAATCATTTCTCTCTTGGAAATTTAAGGATTTGTATTGTGTGCTATGCAAAAAATATCTTTTTCCATATGAAATAAAATTATTGTACACTGAATACAAGAAACTCCACCACTTTAACAGCACTTTTAAGCACATTTTCTTTGAAAAAGCATTTCTTCATACTATTAAAAGGGACAAGAATGTTATATTCTTGTACATGTGGAAAAGCCATATTTGTCAATTTTCTTAATCCGTAATTAGCAAATAGCCTTTTTTTAGGAATTTTTCACCCTAATGAAATCAAATTCCATTAGAAGCAAAAACATCTCTCAATTCTTCTTGAGTGGAAAAGTTTATTTATTGGGTAGAATAGGGATTTATAGTCAACAAAAAGTTTAAATGTGTTTGCTAATAAGTAAATGACTCCACCTTGGTAGCAAGGGGAGAAGGGATTCTCGGACGTGGCTGGGAAGTAACACGAACGCAGCTTTCTGTGTGTGGATTTGGTAGCTCGCGACTGCAGACGATAGCAAAAGGAAGCTCACAATCCATAATATTGGTATCAGAGCTACAATTTCGGTAGCCACGCGCATGCTCACTGCGGGATTTGATCCTCTACCCTCACTCTAGACAGTCGAGCGCTCTTACCAGATGAGCTACTTCAGCCATTGATATATTACCGGCCTTATAATACTTTTAACAGTATGAAGAAGGTTCACTTGGGACCTCTCATAGGTCCCAACGATCTCGCGGGCGACTAAGACAGCCATTCCAACAAGTTTCTATAGTGAGAGAAGATAACCTCCAGGCGGACTTGCGAGACCCCTTCACCTATAAGCCAAACGAGCTTATTTAGCTACCTATGAGAGCTACAAGAGGAGGAGGATGATTATACTGTTCAACGTGGCATTTAGAAGACTTTGTCCTTTTTCATATGAGATCATCTCAAAGAAAGAGGCTTCCTCTCTTCCTTGGTTTTTGATTTCGAAGCCACATATGGTTGAAGGATTGGAGTAAAAGAGAACCTTCTAATGAGGATTGAGAACAGACAAGAGATGGAGATGAGATGCACTTGTTACACTTGAAGAGTCCATGTACAAAGAGCATTCTTGTCGTGAACTCTCTGACGTCATGGCTTCAAGTGAAAGAGCATGGAGCTTCATGTTAAGAACAAGTATGAGCATTTTTGTTATTTTTAGGAATTAAAAGACAAAGACGAGGGTCCGACTCTTTGAGAAGGACAACAAAGGATTTGACGGTCAACATCTTGGAGGGAAATCACATGTATGGAGAGTATGAGGTCTATACTCTCATCTAGAGGCAAGGATTCCCTCAAGATACAAAAAGACATAAGTTTAGGGCATTAATAAAATAGTCAAGTTTCATGATTTTAACATAAATTTCAGGAGCTATTTTCTACTAGTACCCATTTTGGGAAAGGGGAATGAAGTAGGATTTTTCTTAGTTTGGTAGGAAAAATCATG
The DNA here is from genome assembly GCA_020310875.1 of Ceratopteris richardii. Lineage (NCBI taxonomy): Eukaryota > Viridiplantae > Streptophyta > Polypodiopsida > Polypodiales > Pteridaceae > Ceratopteris > Ceratopteris richardii. The sequence goes on along the minus strand of CM035436.1, from coordinate 72,796,946 downwards.
CACACATATAGTATAATGTATGGACTTTTATATACCATCAAGAAATCAAAAATATATCTCAGTATGATGGGAGTTTGAAGCTCCACAAAACCCCTTTCCATCACAGTTTGAGAAAAAATTTCAGCACCTGAATTTAAGAAATTCCCATTTTGAACGAGGGAAAAACAGGTGCAATAGCTATGGATGGATGGGAAAAAGTATATTTACTGAGAGTATGGTGTATGCACTTCATAGGCGAATCATTAGACTCATCAAAATGCTAAAATAAGGAGGAATTTTAGTTCCTCAAAGACACCCTTCCCGCACTTTTTGAAAAAAAAATTCAAGTGTTAGTTTTAGCCGAACTCCATTTTTGGGAATAAGAAAAGGGGCTATTTAAGAAGATTCTTGTGGATTAGTGCATACACACATGTTATGGTGTATGAATTACCTTGGAGAAGAGAGATCCCAAGAAAAATCCACATTAAGAGTGGATTAGAAGCTTGTTAAAAGCTCCATTTAAGTTTTTGCATGAAAGTAAAAATTGTAATTTAGGCCTCTTTTGGGGAGCGAATTAGCATGCACTAAGGGGGGATTTGGAAAGGTGAAAATAGGCCCAAGCATCTTCATATATTTTTCTCTGAGGTTATGGAGAGAATTTTAGGATTTGCTTGAGGGACGAATGCTTTTGGGCACCCCAAAAATCACATTTTCACACTTTTCCAGCCCCTCCGACAGTCCACTAGTTTAGCATGTCCCACTTGGAATGGCCATATCTTGGGCTAGGAAACTCCAAATTGGACGTGCTATTGATCGTTTCGAAGAGCACAAAGTCTGTTTATGAAAGAAATCTTGGAAAATAAGTACTTTTGTAGGTCTGTACAGGTCTGCAAAGTCTGAGCAGTTTTTGGCGACTACCTTCCGGGAGCCATATCTTTCAAATTGGGAAGACGATTTGAGAAATTTCACTTCGAGCTCTTTGCACATGCTATATATTTCCGTTTTTTATTGTTTACAGGTCCTAAAATGGTCTTTTCAGGTCTGGAGAAGGATTACTAATGCATTTTTGACTAAATTTGCATTATTTTAGTAATCACCTGACCATGCTTTATGTTTTGGGAAGTGATCCGATGTTTTTGGACACTTCAAAGCTTATTTTAGGATCTGAGGAGGAAGGTGTAGAGGTCTCGAAGCTCGTTGAGAAGGATTGGATGCATGCAATTCCAATACCAAAACAACTCAGGGGCGTATGCTTTATGCTTCAGGCAGTTTACTTTATGTTATTGGCATGTTCTATATGTACATGCATAAATTGGATTGCATACATCAAATGTTGATCATTGTTTAAATTCGTAAAGTATGGATCGACAGGCAAGAAGTATACTTTTTGATTTTTTGCAGGAAAGAGGATTACAGAAACCATATGGCTATGCAACACAGGGAATGGTTGCTAGCAATTGCTTTTATGTTTTTGTAGGTTATGGAGTCCATCTATGAGTTCATGGCGTGCATGCCATGGGCTTGTCAAGCCCTATGTTGTTGGGTGGCCTATGTGCCACTGAGCTTATGGTTTAAAATTTTTTTTGGATTCCATTTCTTGGGGAACTGCTATCGAAATTTTTCCCACCGCATGGCATTATATACGCACTTGCCTTTAGGTAAGAATGCTATGGCATGGTAACATGATCTTTCTATAAACTTCAATAAGGTTTAGGCATGGTTATAAGCATGTATTTGATGGACTTAGGACCATCATAGTAGTATACATAAGGCAACTTCACTAGTAACAGGATCCCTACACATAATCCTTACGAATTTAGACCATAGGATTGCTAACGGAAGGAGCTACACCTTCACCATTAGTATTGTGCACAAGCAATCCTATAGGTTTTAGGAAGTTGCATATAGGCACGGGAGATACATATGTGATACTCTCCAAAGAAGTGAAGATTTACTTATCTTCATAAGAGTCTCATAGTATGATTAGGAGACTATGGGGTATTATTAGGAATACCCAAAGAGTGACTAGTTTCACTCATGCACATCACTTGAGCAAGTTGTGAAGCATTTTTGCTACACTACTAAGGAAACCAATTAGGTGGGATCACACAGATGGGTTTCATGAGATAGCATCGATAGGTGCTTATGTGATTCGAGTGATGGTTAGAAAGGCCACAAGTCTGGCAATAGCTCTATGACTTAGAGCATAGATCCCTTATTCAGGAATAGTTGGGGTACCCAATACATGTATGTTTATTGGGATCTACAGACAGGTACTTAGACTTAATCTTGGTACCTAGGAACAAGTTGGTTTGGAACAGAAAGGGATATCCATGGTCACATATTGACTAGAACCAAACTAACTAGTTCGAGGACATGGGACTCATTTGAGTCCACCAAGATGATTTGAAGATATGGGATTCATTAGAATCCACCTATATATTCCATTACATATATATGGAATATATATTCGGTTTAGTGTAGGTATGACACCGTGAATTGGAAGAAGTTTTCACTGGTATGGGACGGTGGAAATGACTTCCCTTTGGGCACTCTTCTTCTATGGCCAGGAAGAAAAGGACTCATCATTCATGGCATCATGTCTCACTAGATCAAAGGAGAGCTCTTAGTAGACATCTCTTTAGGATTGGGAGTTATCCTTCATAGTTTAGGGAAGATTTATTCTTCCAGTAGAGAATGTGATAGGTGATTCTATCACCGTTAGTATCACATACTCATTTTGAGCTTTTCAGGAAGGATAATTCCATTAGTTGATGGGATCGTATAGATCCATGCATAGAGTATGGTTAGCATTGATAGCTCTTTGGTATGGATACATATGTGTTTATGGTATCATGTCATATCATTGCTGACCATTTAGCAGAGGGCTTTCACCCTTATTAGGAATTTATTTTCTCCACTCTTCACTCTATACACCTTCATTAGTCAGGGGAGATTTGTTCTCCATTTTCATAGGAATATGTGTAATGAAGGATTATGCATTAGTTATGGAAGAGAGGACTAAATAAATTCATGAGTTTCTCTTTTAAGGAAAGGAGAAAGTGGGAATCAGCTCAGAGATCCATGAGAGATCTCACTTTAGTTCAGTGGTCTCACTTTACCTCATGCTCTTTGAGAGAGAAAGAAGGAAAGGAAAACATGATTTCTTCATAGGGGAAGAAAAGAGTATGTTTTCCTTTAGACAGAAGAGGTGTTTGGGAAACATCTCTCAGTTTATATTTCAAAAGGAATTAATTTCCTCTACTTTTCAGTGTAATTTTCCTTCACATGGGAGTTTGATTCTCCAGTATTTTGGAAGGGAAAACTATGGAGAACTTATGTGCATGTTCTCAGTTATGGATGAGTAGAGTAAATGGATCCAACAAAATCTCTTTCAAAGGGAAAGGGAAAGTGGAAGAGGTTCCACTTCTAGAGCTCTTTTCCTTAGAAGAGATTGAATAGAGAGAGAGAGAGAGTTTCACTTTCTCACTTTTAGGTTGTCTAGATAGAAGTGGCACTCTTCTATCAAAGACAAGAGGGAGATCAGTTAATCATGAGGGTTAGATTGAGTCTCACATGGAGACTCTAGAGAGGAGAAATTATGTTACTCCAGTGATGGTCTCTGACTAGATGAGATGATCTAGTTATTGACATTAGTTAGGCTGGGATTAGAGTTATGACTCTTCTCTTTAGATTTTATAGGAGATAGAGATATATCTAACCTATTAAGGTACCAAACTCTTAGTTGGTGTTACATCATGAGTATGATGAGTAAACATCAGTTAGGAGGATGGGTACTGAAGGATTATCTGAATCTCAAAGGGAATGTATTTTGCAATCATATGGCAAACTAGAGGGAAGAGAAATATTAGAGTTTGCACAAGTGCCATTGGATGCTCTTCCAATAGAACTTAGTCCATAGGTAATGGATGAAAAACCACAGACTTCTTGGTTGGTGAAATGTAGAGACTGCATTTTACTACCATGAGCTAGATGATGGATTTGCATAGTTCACAAGGTAGTTAGGTTAAACTTGTGAGTACACTCAAGGTTAGGAAGACCTAGAGTGGTATGAGGGCAATCTATCATTTAGTCTTAGATCGGTTTGAAGTCACTTGTTATGGGACTTTGTTCTATACTTCAAAGGATTCTATGGTTTACTATCTCCATTATTGTATGGTCAAGCTTATAAGCTTGGCACTTTACACTTGCTTCTTCTATTATTACTCCATAGAGTATACATCATATGGACTTAAGTCATTTGGATGATGTTGTATGTTATGGGAGTGATAGTTTGGAGGTGGAGTGTACATGGGAAATAGTAGACACCACTCAGACGGTTTCCCTCCTTGAGATGATCTCATATGAGGCTTCTAAAGGGGAAGGATACAGGGAAACAACACACAGAGATGACCATGTACATAGAGTACATGGGGTTGAGGGGAGTCTGAGCACTTTCTTCTACCATTAGGGACATTTCATCTACATTTTCGAGGACGAAAATGTTTTCAAGGGGAAGGAAATGTCACATGATATTTATATGGGAGTTCGATAGAGAGTGCCACATGGCATTCCTATGTAAATGACTCCACCTTGGTAGCGAGGGGAGAAGGGATTCTCAGACGTGGTTGGGAGGTAACACGAACGCATCTCTCTGTGTGTGTGGATTTGGCAGCTCGCGACTGCAGACGATAGCAAAAGGAAGCTCACAATCCATAATAGTCTACTTGCATAGGCTATCAGAAAATCCACTTTACTTCCTTCAATGGGTTGTGCTAATACAATCATAAAGTAAAATTAGAAGCATCCACATGTACATGAAAGATTAAATCCCATGGAGGGTTTTTCAATATATGTGTTATGACTAAAAAAGTTTTTAAACCTTCAAATGATTTCTCATATTCCTCAAACCATTCAAATTTAGTGATCGGTGCATACAATGGTTTTGTAATATCTACAAATTTGTACAAAAATTTTCTATAGCATCAACAATGCCCATAAATATTTGTAACTCTTTTGCACTGTTTGGTTTAGGAAAATTCACAATGGAGTTTATTTTATTCTCATCTCTGGATGTACCATTTTTTGACACAATATGTTCTAATATCCTTCCTTGTCTAACAAAGAATACACATTATTCAAGATTTAGAAAAACCTTATAAGCTCTATATTTTTTGAAAATGGCTCTTAAATCTTGCAAATGATCCTCTCTTTTATTAGAAAAAGTACAAATATCATCCACATATATTTCCATTAAATGTCTTAGAAAATCTTTAAATACATGAAACATCATCCTTTGAACTGTAGTTGGTGGATTACTTAAATCAAATGGCAATACTCTAAATGCATATACACCCCATTTAGTAGCAAAGGCTGTTTTCTAGATCAATAGGAACTTGATCATATCATGTGAGTCCATCAAAAGAACAATAAACTTCCTTTCTTGCAACCCTTTCTAGAAGATGATCAATTATTGTTAGAGGATAGCTATCTCCAATAATTGAAAATTTTACTTTCTTAAGGTTTATAAAAACCCTAACTTTACCATTCTCTTTTGGCACTACCACTATTGGAGATATCCATTCAATGTATTCTATTTCATATATGATTTTTGTTGCTAATAACTTATCAATTTCTTCCTTAATTTTAGTAGAGTATTTTTTAGTGTATGTATAATGCCTCTATTTAAGTGGCTTAGCATCTGGTACAATAGGAATCCTATGTACATGAATATAAGAGTTTATTCCTTTGAGGTCTTTATCACTATAGGAAAATACATCTCTAAATTCTCTTACTAACATTAATCCTTCTTCTTCATTCAATGTCATTTAAAATGCTATGAAAATATGTTTGTTTTCTCTTACTTCTTGAGTGATTACTATTTTTTTACTTTCTTCTTAATTATCATATGAGTCATCGCTTTTCTTTCTCTTTGTGGTTTCAAATTCAACAAAAATATCTCCTCCACATCATCAATTAGATTTTTGTAGAAAATCAAATTTATTCTCTTTTTTTGGAACATTTATTGTCTTTTTTACTTTGTTTTCTTTCATAATTCCCTTCTTCCAATTTTTCTTCTTGATATTTCATGTTTGTGTGTTTTCTTGAGACTTTATCTTTTATAACATCTTTTTCTCCTATATTTTCAGAGTATAAGGTTTTATCTTGAATCATCAAGGATAGTCCATCCATAAGCTTCAAAGTTTTCATCATTGAATATTTGAGGCATGTACCTTTCATCATCTATTTTTCTGTCATTCACACAATCCTTTCTTCTAAGAAGAAACCTTCTATGCGTTAGGCCACATCTCTATAATTGAGCCTCATTTTCACTTAGGTCACTCATGGATTCAAAATTTTCCTCAATAGATTCTTTGTGATTATGGATTTTATTCCATTCCCTTATATAAACATCATGTTAAGTTCGTTTTCTTGAATTGAATCTAGTCACATTACTTTGATATCGCAAAGAGAGACACTCTTTTCCCCAATCTTGGACTACATTTAGTTGTCTCATGAATGGTTTTCCCAAAACGATCTCATAAGAGGACAAAAATGTGGAAATTCCGAAATTCCAAATTTATGTTCCATCTCTTTGACTCAAATCTATCATTTACTTACACAATTTCATTCTTTTAGTCTCTAAATCCGGCACATGATATACTTTGGTCTGATATGCGTCATGTGGTCCCTCTTTAATTCTAGCTTTATATGATCTTATCAAGGTTTCAAGATGTTTTGGTAAAGATTTTCTAGAATTGAATCTTTTTTCTCTTCTTGTCCTTCATGTTTTCCATTGAATTTTTCTAATTAAATTCTTGTAATGATTTTCCAACTCTTCTTATTTCATAGCCTATCTTGTTCTTCGTTTGCCCATCTTGTGAGGAGTGATGGAAGTTTGTAGAGATGAGAGGGCCTTGGCAAAAAGCTACTCTAGAACAGCCTATTTCTCACTTGGAATCTCTAATAGACTTCATAAGCTTCCAATATATGAAATAATATGCCTATCGTACCATGGAGCATGATCTCAAAAGTTTGTTTCAAGATAGATAACTTTGAGAGTATGCACATCTAGAGGAAACCTTCTATTTATGGAAGGCGGATCTTAGAAAAATACTCAAAGCTCATAGATTGCTAGGAATTGACATGAATCCTTTTGCATAGCTTCAAATAGGAACTTAAGTGAGCTTACACAAGTTATTATAAAAATTTAGAGTGCCTACACTATGAGCTAGATATTTTGTGTTTTTCTGAGATCAAATTGTTCACAGTGTTTAAGTAGAGTTACTGCACAAGAAAGACTTTCATGCTTGGAGATTGACAATGATAAATTTGTTGATAGAAGAAGCTTATTGGACGTATGTCAAAGGAGGCAATGAAAACTGTTATATGGACTAACCCTTTGGGAGAGGTGTGAACCACCACTTAACTTTTTTAGATGGGCTCACATATGAGTGCCATGTGGCACCCATGTGTAGAGCCATAGGGGACTCATTTGATTATGGAAAGAGAAAGAGAGACTAATCTGGGAATAGGTACGCGGTTGGGCGGCAGATCGAACATCGAACTCCGTGAGAATCTGAAGGTCTTGTCAATGAAGGACGAAACCATCTCGGGAATTGTGCAGAGCTGAGTTTGGTAGCAAAAGTGGGAGGGTCCTTGGAGTAATCTACCATTGCCATCAGAGACCAGGGGACGACGGCGGATGGCCCACGTAGACAGAGTACACAGAGGACGACGTTGACATGATCAACACAGGGACAGAACAAGCCGACGGCTCATTGAAGGAGTTTAGCTGCTTTTTCTCCTCACCTCCCCTCTGAGATGCAAGCAACGAGGGTGCGTTGTTCTATTTATACTCAAGAGAGAGTTTCTAAACGACCATATGTGGGATAATAGGGACTCACGCCAGCCATCTACCTTTTTTTCGAAACTACAATCAACCTTAGCTTGAAGAGGAGGAAGATTTTGAAATTTCTCATGAATTTTGGAAGATAAAACTCATGCTACCTACCAACAATTTGGGAAATTAATGATGCATACATGTATTATGGGTTGTGGAGATGGGCTATGTGTTTTGGGTTGGATCAAAAAGCTTTTGTGTCTCAGTTTGGAGCTTCTCAAAGTCACCCTTCCATGAAGATTAGCTTTTCCACTTCCTACTTGTGACATACCCAGCTTCTCCGCACCATAGCTTGCTCATACGATATTTGATTTCAAAAATCTTGGTCACATTGTGAAGCTACACCCCTAAGCTCTTCTCATAGACATTGGTGTTGGATTTGGAGGAGATTTGGTCAACAAAAATCTCTCTGCAGCACTTCAGTAGGAACTAGGCGACCACTTTTGGGCCTAGTTTTTCATCATACGGTGTCCAAATTCACCTTTTTCACTTGGGATAGATTTACATCTTTGAAGTATAGGTGTTGGGCTACATTTCTCAGACTGGTGAGGACTATCAAATCTCAAAGGTTGTTCAATTTCACTCACTTTGCCCATTTGGGGCTATTGCTACGTGGTTTTGGCATTGTTCTTCTTGGTTTTGGTGATTAGAACCTCTCCGAACCAACCGGACATTTCCAATTTTTGTTTGGACCTGGTGAGGATTCAAAATCAACAACCTAAAGCTTCAAGGATCACTTGGATTTCTCTTTCGCAGCTTCATTTTGTACCACGGAAGTGCTCTTGTGATATATTTCTCTTTTTCTTGCATATTTAAGCTTTACTTCGATTCATTTTTCACATACTCTAGTTAGCAAACAGGGGAAGGGAAGTAAAACATGGAATCTAAAGGGAAACAAGTAGTTGAACACATATCTCCATCTAAAGAGCAACTAGAGGATCTTGATTTTAGAATGGAAGAAGTAGAATTAGGGCAAAAAGTAGAAGAAAACTTAGAAGAGAAAGAGCACCAGCAAGAAGAGTATACATATGAGGAACTTTTAGATGAGTTTGTCACTCATGATCAATTCGTGGACTTGAAAGAGCAAAACCTTAAATTAGAGAGAGATCTTGGTAGCATCACATCTCTCATACAACAGCAAAAGTCTCAAATGATCTCACTTGAGACTAGCCTTACCTCTTTCCTAGCTAGGAAAGAAAGAGAAACCCCTCCTATTCCTCTAGAGATTACTAGGAAAGATACTTCTCTTCCTACTTAACGCAAAGGAGAGAGCTCTAGGGAAGCTCCCCTCCTGAAAGACTTGAAGCCACCTACCTTTACGGGGGATAACCAAGATAGGAATAAGGATGCAATCTACAGTTTTTTACAAAACTGGCATGATTTGCGTCAATTGAAGGGCACCCCACCATAGTATCGTGTGCTAGAGGTGAGTCTCTCGCTCGGCCCGTATGCTTATAAGTGGTGGATGAGTCTTAAGGAAGCAAAATCTATCCCTACTGATTGGACTCAGTTTGAGACTCTTTTTCTGAAAGAGTTTCTTCCTGAGAATGAGGAGGAAGATGAGTGGGATAGGATTACCTAGAGAGGTAGGCCTCTTACGGTCTACTTATCCCACTATTGGGAGATCATTTTGAAATTTAATGGCTTAGATGATTTCCAAAAGACTTGAGGGTTTGTTAGAGGCTTAGATAAAGCCATAAAGAGAGAATTCAGAAGGAATGTGCCTAAGACATTTGAGGAGGCGATCAAGTATGCACAGATCTATGAGGACCATTACCATCCTGAGTACACTCCTATGGAGACGGATCAGCCCCTCAAGCCTCTTAGTATGACTAAATTCAAGAAGAAGTTGCCATTTGGGAAAAACAAAGTTTTCATTAAAAAACAAAGATCACAAGGGCCTAGGTTATCCATAGATCAATTTGAGAGGGCCAAAAGAGAGAAATTGTGCTTTAGGTATTTGTCTCCTAGCCATTCACAGTGGAATTGTCCACTCAGGAAGGGGGAAGAAAAGAAGAAGGGGCCAGAGACTAGTATGGCCCCCAAAAAGGGCAAAAAGTAGTCCACCTAGTGTAGACCCTTCCTATTCATGGCAGCTCTAGCTACAAGGGAGTGGAGGTGATGCACGAGGATATAGAGCACACCTATTGTTTGACTCAGTCATTGTGGTCACCGCAATTTGGACCACATGACCTAGTTAAACTGCATGGTACAAGACCAGGGTGCAGGTCATGATAGATGACTTTGCCACTCAGAATTTTATAAACTATGCTTTGGTCAAGAAATTAAAGATTCCCCAGCAGCCCAGTGCACATAAATACATTGTATCTATGATGCAAGGGCAAGATAAGAGGATATGGGATACTATGGTATCCAATTTGGAAGTCAAAATGCAGGACTATATAGATTATATGGACTTCCAAATTATGAATATGGAGATGACAGACCTAGTCTTGGGAAGAGAGTGGCTATGGGGGTTGGGTGACACACTTAAACATAGCTATCAAAGCAACACCCTTGTGCACCTCTCATTTCATCAGTAGAGTTGTATAGTCTTTGTTATTCTCAACATGTATAGGAGATGTTTTTATTGTATGGTCATGATATGGAGCATTGTATAGACAGCTCATCTGATGTATATTTTCATGCTAGGAATGTAAATATGGATAGGACTTTCTACTATTCTTTTTTGCAAGAGTGTGTGGTTAAAAGTTTTAAGGATCTTATGTTTGAGTATAGAGATGTTTTTCCCATTGACTTACCTAGAGGGCTACCAACTAAGAGAGGGGACATTGACCATGCCATTGAGGTTGTTACTAACACTAACCCTATTTGCAGGCCACCTTATAGGCTTAGTGTTTCTCAACATGAGGAGGTTGAGAGGCAATTGCAGGATTATTTAGATAAGGGCTTCATTAAACCTAGTAACTCACCTTGGGCATCACCAATGCTCCTAGTTAAAAAGAAAGATGGCTCTATGAGATTATGTATAGACTATAGAGCAGTTAATAAGGTAACTATTAAAAATAGGTTTCCAATGCCTAGATTGGAATATCTATTTGATCAATTACATCAAGCTAGGTATTTTACCAAGCTTGTCCTTAGATCAAGATATCATCAGATCAGGATTAGGGCAGAGGATGTCCCTAAGATTGCATTTAGGACTAAAGCAAAGTATGGAGAAGTTGAAAGTGGCAATTGCTACAGATCCACTTTTACATATAGCAGATCCCAACAAACCATTTGTGGTTGAGACTAACGCGAATGACTTTGCCATAGGAGCGGTTTTAGCACAGGATGGTCGACTAGTAGCTTTTTAGAGTAAGAAACTAGAACCAACTCAAAAGAATTACTCCGTCTATGAGAAGGAGTTGTATGCAATTGTCCATGCTTTGAAGAAGTGGTGTCGTTCTTTATATGGTGCCAAAGTTACGATAGTGTTTGATCAAGAGAGCATTAAGTGGCTCTCTAATCAAACAAACTGTAAAGATCGTAAGGCCCGATGGGCAGAGACCCTTCAGGAGTTTGATTATGAGCTTAGGTATAGGAAGGGAAAGAATGGGGATCGTGATATACGGGTTTCCAGTGAGGATGGACTATCGACGGGTACTCAAGAAGGATTCAAGTGGAAGAATTATAGTGTCCATGATGGATATTTGTTATATAAACGTAAGGCGTGTGTCCCTAGAGATTTTGAGATGAGACGGTGTCGTAGAGGGGTGTGAAGGGAGGCTGACGTTCATCTAAAAGAATCACGCTAACCTAACTGTGTGACTGCACGTAGGGTGCTTCTAAGTATGCCTAGGGCCTTCGGTTGATTTTTCAGTTTAGGTGTGATAAAAACCTATATGTTTCTAATATATGGGAGTGCAAATTAAGAACTAATTATTTAGACTAAGGACCGTAAGGACGAGCGTTTCTATAATTTTCTATAGCTTCTAATTGATAAGACAAAACTAAGTTCTCGTTTGTAATTTTATCTTTAACAAAGTCAATTTCTTCGTTCTCAATTTGATTTGAGTTAGGTTTTTTAACTAAATTAGGTGGGAATAAGTCTTTCTTATCCTCCGGTTCTGGCAAAACTCTGGTAATTAAAGGTAAAATTCTAGAAAGAAGACGATCGTAATCTAACGTGTGTAAAGTTTCGTTAACTACTTTATCTTTAATAATTTCAACTTCTATATTTTCGTTATTATTTGAACTATCAATTGAAGACGGAAGCAATGTTCCTATTATTAAGTTTTCTAATTCTTGATTCTTAATATCAGAATCGTTTGAAGATACTAGTTTAGAACTACTTGTAGATCCTGATTCTTTAGACATATGAAAAATAAAAATAAAAAAAAGTAAAGATCTCAATTTATTTTCAGAGAAACAGTATGAAGAGCTTTTAAAATCAATTTGATTTAAGCCTATACAAATCTTAATTATCTCGAAAAAGTGGAAGTGCTAGAGATCTTTAGGATTTTAAGCCTATACAAAAGTTTATACAATTCTCTTAATAGATAATCCTCTACAACTTAAAAAACAATCTTTAAAAATATCGTATTTTCGTGCTCTTGAAATCTCGTATGCTTGTTTTCTCGTATTCTCCTTTGTAAGCTCTTCAATAATCTGCATAAAGAAACATTAGGAAAGCATAAGTATGCTTTTAGTAAAAATAAAACACTCATTAAATAATTTAACATTTAATACATAACTCAAACCTAAACTAACATATGTATACAAACACTTCTAACTTCCTAACTTTAATGCATACGCATTTGTGCACATCATATATAGATAGATATGCACTTGCATACACATGCACTCTTATTAAAAATAGACATACATATACAAGCATCTTATTTCATATGCTTATGTGCACATTCATTATTCATGATAATCTTACCTACTTATGCATACTTAAACACATCTTTTACATATGCACATGCATACACTCACTCATGCATACATGCACTATACACTTCTTAACTTGCTTATTCATACATAACCTGCATATCATGACGCAATCCTAATAGTATTTCTATTTAATAGACACTTAGACTATTGTAAGCCGAATGGTTCAGAGCAATCTCGTAACATTGCAGAGATAAACAATCTCATTCCATTGCAAAAAATGATGCTGCATCTGTTACATTCCACTAAAATAAAATACGTTTCACCAACTTCATAGAGAAGATACTTGTTTTTGTTATCTTTATCTTCCCGTAAAGGATCGTCGACAAAACCCATACCATTACACATGTTGTACGTATGTAAATTCTCTCGTAGGCTTGGCGTGTATTTTATTCATCAAAATCACTTTCTCTCTCTCTCTTTTTCTCTCTGTCAAGAAGAACAATTCGCAACAAGTGCTCGAGTATGGCAGAGCTGGCAGTTTGGTGCCCACGACGTAGCTAATAATCACTTTCTCGGCAACTCTCGTCAATACCAATGCTCTTGAATAAAGAGGCTAGAATGTTGAACGTCATATTTGTTACAGAAGATAATATGCACGACGAAGGCAACGATGGGAGTGCTGCTCTGGAATCCCCTATACATACTCTTTGACATGGCTCGAAAAAAACCCTAATAGTGTCAAACTATTGATGCTAATTTCTAGCACTTGTTGAGGAATAGATCTACGCCAATTACTTGCAGCAAGGTTGATCATAAGGAATAGATCAGTGCAATGACTTGTGCTATTGAGCATGCGGCAGGCGTTTCACTGTGCATGACACCATAACAAATTCAACTGAGAGACTTTCCGGAAAAGAAGCACTAGGAGAGCTAATGAAACGAACTGATGGGAACTAAAGAAGTGGATTCTGCGATCGAGAAAGCTACAATGAATTGCCAACAAGCAAATCTCTGATCAAACAAGCAAACCTTAGAATTCTTGCAGATTGTAGCGACATCTTCGTCTGTAATGGGATGTTTGCTAGCCAGACAAAAATGTGCATGTATGGTCATTGCGCAATGTCGCATATTCTATTATGGGGAATTTGAATCACCATGCCGCATGACAAAATCTATAGAAAATCCAAGGACAAGAAATATCTAAATGAAGAGCTTATGATTTGCGGTTCTAACAGATGTACTCTCATTCATGAATTATTCGAAATCTAATAATTCTAGTAGAAGATGCACAGCATTGAAAGACAAAGAACACGAGGAACGTCGCTAAATCAGTCAGAAGACCAAGAGCCATAATCTCTCTCTCTCTCTCCTCCTCTGCGCACTGGCGGCCTTCGTGTTGTTGATGCTACAGGGGGGGGGGGGGGGGGGGAAGGAACACATAAAAGTCGATCTCTGCATATCCTTTACACAAGCGGCGTTCTTGCATCTAATACACGCACAATAGATCTTCCTTTATACCAAATCGAGCGAGAGAGGAAACAGAGAAATAAGACATAGCATAGTCTCATTCTCACTTTCTCCCTTTCTCTCTTCTTCCTGTACTCTTCTTCCATTTATCACATAAAGAAATTGTCGATGTATAGCAATATAATCAGGAGGGGAAAAGAAAAAGAACAGACTCTCTTTTCCTCTTTCTCTCTCCCTCTCTCTTCACAGATCACGTACTTGCATAAAGAAACATTAGCATAAACACTCCTAATCATTCATTTATATACACATACACAAATAGATATGTGCACATGCACTTTCCATTAACTCATACACATCACATACTAAAACTAACTAATGCACATTTAGAATTAAATTAATACTAACTTAAGCTTCAACATAGTCACGTTTACGTTTTTGTTTGTCAATTAATTATTAATATGGATTAACTAAGTATTCATATAAACTAATATATATTATATTAAATTCATTAACTATTAGTTAAATTATCTATTATCTAATATATGATATAACTAATATATAGTAATAAGATACATTAATTATTACTTAAATAATGTTACCTATCATATAATGTCACTAAGATATAATAAATAAATCCATTAATTGACACAGGTATATAGATATACAAAAATATTCCACATACGCATATATGCTTATCTATAATTAAGGTTAAAACGTACAAACATATATACTTATAGCATACATTCATAAGGTATGACATTAAATATCATTATGGATCCATACACTTTAATATCTATATGATGTTTCTATAAAGGTTAAAACACACATATCTTTACACAAACAGACACTTTAAAATACACTCTTCCTATACCCATACATATGGTTAAATAGATATAGTTGCTCACCTTCACATGCCTATACATAAACTCGCATGGGTACAAACACAGAGTTAATCCCACTTATCACATACAATAGAAGTTCTCATAACATATGTAAATAAGTACTTAGAGTAAATCATAATCAACATATTTAGAAGTTTCTAGGATTTATGAATAGGTAAACATATAGGGTTTAATCCACATATATTGTAGGATGCTAGACCTTTTCTTAAGGAATACATTCACATAAATGAATTCAACTATTGAAGCATATCTAAAGCTAAGATATATTCTCAACAACATGAAAGTTCATATGCATAAATATAAACATTAGAATTAACAAACATTATCATACATTCTTACCTATTCTCTTGCATCTACATACATACACAAATATGTCTTTAACTAATAGAGATGAGGTCTTCTCTTAATTCAGCTCTTCTTGTTTTTGTTATCTGCAGGTACTTCAAAAGAAAAACATTAGTCATTTTAAACCAATGCATTATAAAAAATATGAGAGAGATATCATTTAACCAGCTCTAAAGCAAATTATTTTTATTTTATCCATATGACAATTCGAGTGAGGAAATCCTTTCGACATCTGCCCCCACCAAACCTGCACATCGCCCTCGATGGGCCAACCTGCAGATCAATAGGAAAGCAGTATCAAAATCTTTTGAAAAATATTTCTTGAACTATTTTCTTCAAAATTATATAAAATATGCTCCTAAAGGTAAGTACATCTTCTGATAGTTAAGAAAAATCTTTTAAAATTATGCAAACTTGAATCTTAAACGTTTTCGTTCAATGCATGAAATCAAAAACAAGTTTTAGAAAGTCCCATAGAAATCAATCAGACAGTTATGGTACTTGCTCTTCTATTAACCCGTTCAAAAGTAATAGATATTTTATATAAATGGTCTATCCCTGATTCCCTAGCCACTCGCCATAAGATGCATCTAACTAATTCCTCTATAGCATAAATCCGCCTCATATTGCCCGTATAGAATTTCACAAGTGGTTTCAAGACCACAACTGAATCATGATAACTTTTCTCTTTTCTTTTCTTTTCTTTCTTTTTCTTTTTCTTTTTTTAAAATTTTCTTTTTCTCATCTTGCAGTAGCCATTAATATACTGCTTGATGTTCTCATTTTTCTCTTTTCTTAATTTTTCTTCGCAACTTTTTTGTTTAAGGGGAAAGGCTTAACCCCTAATCAGAGCAGAGGTTCTAGAGGAATGCTATATTGGAAACTAGGATCTCATTAGCGATATGGGTTGGAAGTTAAGGTAGCCTACCTATATAAAATAAATTTACTTCTACTAGGAGTCGCAAGTCAAGTGTTCCCTCTCCTATCCTTATGAAAGCCATAGGGTCTCTAATTCTTATCCTCTCTTCATACACATCCCTACTTCAGTTTTAAATTCATTGTTTCATAATTTTAAAAAAATCTTCCTTTCCTATCAAAAAGATGTACATATCTACACATGAAATGCATCAATAAAAAATCATATTAGCAACTAGAAAATAAGTAAAGTTTAGAACTCTTTCACCTGATCATTTTTATTCTTCTTCATCGTCGTCCTCCAAGAAGTCTTCGTCCAATTCAAATTTACTGCTTTCTCTTCTTCTAAAGAGCTTGATTCTTTTCCCTGCAATCAAATTCTTTAGCATAGAACCATCAAATTCATGTAATTTATATGTACCTGTTTCATAAACTAAAACACCAACGTAAGGTCCGAACCAATGTTTAGTTAGTTTCCGACGTGCATCGTATTGAGTAACAAACGTACTATCATATACAAGCACCCAGTCACCACTCTCTATTGGTTGCGGTCTTAGTCTATGTTTCTTATCAAAATATAATTTATTTTTCAATCTAGATGTTTTTAATTTTTTTATTGCTTCTTTAAGATTTTCATTTCCTTGTTTTAATAGCTTAATTCTAAATGCTAATAAGTCCTCTCTTGAGATGTTATCTTTCCAATCTAAATTCATCCAATTAATTATCTGAGTATGAATGGGAAATAATGGTTTCTGACAGTACATGAGTTCAGCTGGCATAAAACCAGTTGTTCTTGTGTGCGTCATGCAATCAGCCCAAAGAGCAAATGGGAGATATTTTGGCCATTGATCAATATCTCCATGGCAAGCTTTAGAAATAGCCTTCACTATGGAAGGATGTCCTCATTCAATTTTACCATTTGCTTCTGGGTTATAGGCAGTCGTAAGAGACAATCGAATCCCATGTTGTGCAAAGAATTCTCTCGCCTCTCTCGCATCTAACTCACCTCTATCCGCTACTACTTTTTCTATATATCCAAATCTGGATAATACTTCTTCTAAAAGGAATACGCATACATTATAAGTAGTATTGGAACGAAGCGCTCTACCTTCGACGTGGTTTGTCAAATCCTCTCGCGCAAGAACAATATATCTCATGCCATCATTGCTTTTAGGCATGGTCACAAGGTCTAATACCCACTTGTAATGAATGCAAGGTGGATAGGTCGGGTGAAGGGGATCTCTATGCTTGACAGATGAATGTAACTGGCACGTACTACAAGTGCTCACAAATTCTTTAACAGTTACATACATCATCGGCCACCAGTAGCTTTCTCTAATTTTTTCATATGTAGCTACAAATCCTTTATGACGAGCCCAAAGGCTTTCGTGCATCTCTTGCATAACTTGCACTTGAAAAACCTTCAAACCTAGCACTCTTTGAGGGTTTCGAACCTTTCCTCTAGCATGTCTCCAAAGATATCCATCTTTCAAGAAGAAGTTGAAAGACTTCTTTCTGATGTTCCGGAATCTTGGGGAAGGCTGAAATGAACTCAGATAGTTTCCTATATTTCGCCACTCTCTTTCATAATCGTTTTCTCTAAATCTTTCATACGTATAGGTCGATGTTTCATAATTCAATAAATTAATATGATTATTTAATGCTTCACTATCATTATCAAACTTTGCTCTTGAAAGCATATCAGCAACGGTGTTATGTTTACCGGCTATATGAACAAAAGCAGGATTAATGAATTTAATATAGGCTATCCATCGAAGCATAGCTATATCTGGAGATGAACAATTAGCTATTAAACCTATTAATGGAAGACAATCGGTCTCTACTATTACATTAGCTCCTATAAAGTACTCTTTATCTGTTTTTAAAGTTGTAACTAATCCCCACAGTTCTCTCTTAATTTGCGGGTAATTCTTTTGAGTATCATGAAGATTCTTTGCTCCAAAGCGAGCTGCGTACCTTTGCTCCTTCTCATCATCCTGCCCAATGACCCAGCCTATACCAATAGGACTAGTGTCAATGGTTAGGATTACAGGCTTATTTCCTGTATAGTCAATATGTTTCAAAATAGGAGCATTGATAAACAATTGCTTTAGACATCTCATAATTCTAGAATGTTCATCAGTCCAAAAGAATTTCTTTCTTTTTCTTAATAAATCATAAAGCGGATTCGCTACATGAGCAAAGTGAGGGATCCAGATGACATAGAAAACACATGCACCTAGGAATCTCCTTACTTCACTTACATTGTGACATCTCTCAGAAATCCTACTAATGGCATCAACTTTTGCTGGATAGGGTCTACAACCATAATGGCCACATAAATGCCCAACTATTAGCACTTCATTAACACAAAAAGTTGATTTTTCTAGGGAGAAAGTTAGTCCAACCTCTTCAAGTCTTTCAAATATCTTTTCACAATCTAAAATATGGCTGGAAACAAACTTTCTACAACCAGATGAATCTAAACTTTCATCCTTTTCTTTTTCCACACACCCCTTTATTGGAATATCATCAATAAAGGCATCGTCACTTTTGGGATAAAGTCATGTAGGACCAGATTCATAGCATTCATCATGTGTGCCACAGAATTCGTGGCTCCTTGTGGTAAAGTACACATACGTACTAAACCCAAAGGAGTCTTCATCGTGGTCACATCTCGACTCTCAATTGCTAATTGAAACTGATCGTACCCTGAATACAGGTCTCCCATTGAATAGATGGAGTGACCAGCAAATGCCTCAGCAAACTCATCTACAATGGGACCCGTTCCTACATTCCTAATAGTGACTTTATTCACAGGCTGCAAATCTTGAATAAAGCGTAGCTTCCCACTCTTTTTCGGTACCGTGAACCACCTATTAGAGTATGGTGCTGAGGATGGTTCCAAAATTCTCATGGAAATCTTCTCCTTTAACAGTCTCATTAGCTCAGGTAAATGAGCCTTTGGGACTGGAATCGGACGAAGATTCCAAGGAATATGCGGTACTGTGAAAATAATCATTGGAGCTACTAACTTTGGGTCCACACAACCTATCTTATGAGGGAATAAAGAAAAAGCTTTACCATGACGAACAATCATCTTGGTAAACTGCTCTTTTTCAATTTGAGAAAGAAATTCATCACCGAATTTAATAAACTTCTTACTCTCATCAGTAAATATGTGACCTATCTTAGATCGATCTCTAAGAATAGGATCATTTGATACTCGACGAAGTATGTCATGACTATCTTGGGGTAAGGGTTGAGCTACAGGCTTTAGTTTCTTTTCTACAGTTTTGTATTTGGTTTCTATGCTAACTTCATGTTCTAGGATAAATTCACTAATAATCTCATACTCTTGAATAGAGTTAAGAATTATCAGACTTGATTCAAAATTTTCATGAGAAACACTTTCTAGCTCTTCTAATAGAGTGGAACTTTTTGATAATTCAATTATACTCTCAATTTTCTCGTCACTTGAAATTAATCCAGTTTGTCTGAAATATTTTTCAGTTTGTTTTCTAAATGTTTTTGGAAGGTTTTCATTAGTAATATAATGCAAACTAGTTGTAGGAGTACAAATTAAGTAATTTTCAAATTTATGTTCATTGATAGGCGAGACATCAAAACAACGTCCACTATTGTCTCGCTCAATAGTGGAGTCTAGCAGAAATTTTGAGCATAATACGCTCCATATTCTCTTACAGCCAGTGGATCATCACAAACATGACTGATCGAGTCAATGGGATTTCTTCTTAAGCTCTTTCTATTTCTAGTGTGGTTTGGGCAAACCATCATAACTTGCAAAGAATCCATCTCTGATTTGGATCGAATTCTTGCATATGCTGATCCGTCATTCATTGCTTTTGTTTCCATCCTCATTTCAGCTATAAATGGCTGTCCAAGAATCACTTCATATGAAAAATTATCTTGAACGAAGAAGTGAAACTCTTCTCGAACACCACCTATCATAATAGGCACATTCGCACATGCACCCAACAAAATACCAGAGCCATTATCAATTGTTCTCATCTGCCAACCGTGCTCTTTATCAATTGGCCATCTAAATTTGTCAAAGAACTTTTTTGAAATCACGTTTATCTCTGACCCTGAATCAATGAGAGCCAAAGCTAAACAAGAATCCTTCTCATCACCGATTCTAATCTTTACTTCTGGTGTGTCTCGTGCCCAGAAGGTAGAATTGTATTTACTTTCACTCTTTAACATTTCTTCATCAGGTTGTATAGGTCCTAGAAAATTTCTATTTACACTACCTGTTGTAAATTCTTCATCATCCCCATAGTCACTTTCTCTTAATGTAACTGCATCATTCATAGCTAGAGTTTCTTCTGCCACGTCTTGCATATCCTCGTCTTGTGGCAAAGGAAAGCGTCTTCTTCTAATAAGTCGAATAAAACTGTCCTTGAACTCCGGTTTCGCTATGGAAAACACTTGCTCAAGTGACATCATTACTTGACTTTTTAGAAGAATGTCATTTAAAATCTCCCTAGCATCATTTTTCTTTTCGAGCTCAGAAATCATAATAGCACGTGGAGCTCTTCTACCCTTCTTCTTTCCTTTCTCTTCATTTTGCTTTTGATCCTCTTTATTTTCAAGTTTAGAGGTTTCCAATTTCTTTTGTTCTTCTTGCAATTGAACATTTTCATCGGTCGGCTTTTTGCCTATCTTTATTATTTTTCTCTTCTCTTCTTGAGATAAATTTGATTCATCAAATTGAACTTTTTTATCAGTTTTCTTTTCATCCTTCTCTTGTTTGCCTCCTAGTTACCCTCCTATCACCTTCTTCTACATCATCCTGTTGATCTTCTCGTCTCCGTTTTTCCTCAACATTAGCAATGTGAGAAAAGACAGAGGATTGATCTACAGGAGATTTCCATGTGGTCTTGTACATTATCTCGTCTCTAGCTCATACCAGTGCCTCTATTGAATATGGATTTTGGCTATCCTCGACCGGCTCTAGTCTTGCAGCCGAAGTACTGGCAGTTGCATCTGAGACTGTTAAATTTTCATAAAGCTTTTTCATTCCGCCTTTGCCCCAATTGACGGACAAAGGAAGACGAGACTTAAAGTCACATAGTCTTCTATCTATTTTTACAACTAATTGATTCGCCTTAGCACTTTTTAATTCTTCACAAGCAAATGATGCGTGCTCCAGACTATCACACCAAACACAACGCTTCATGCCAGTCCCTCTTTTCTCATTAGTTCTTTGAAAGGGTGGCTGTACAGCAAACTGAGGAGCTTGCTGAGGTGCTGGCTGAAAGACTGGTTGAGGTGGAACATATTGAGGCATAACTTGTTGATTAGGCGGTACTTGCCCTGCACCACTACTGCTAGCCCCTGGATCGTTAAAGCTCATGGAGTAAACTTGTTTATTTAAATTAGCAACCTCTTTTGAAAGAGATGCTTGCATGTTCATAACATTTTCCATTTGTTTACATAGAATATCTAATTGAAATTCTATGGGAGCTTTAGTAGCAGTTGTATTATTAGCCGTAGCCATAGTAGCAGGCATTGGCATGTCAACTTGCCTTATAGCAGGAGTTTCCCTTGGCTGAGAAGCATTAGGTCTAGAATATAAAATCGTTTGCCTTTGCTTCATTTGAGCAACAACCTCTATCTCTTTTTCGACTTTCTCCCAGTCATCAGTTAGCCCATACCTTTTTCCTGGCTCTTCTATTCGTCTTTCAATTTCAGCCCTATCTTCTGGATTAAGTATCTTAAGAAAATATATAATTACATCTGGATTAATAGCATTTCTGTCATCTTCAAGAAGTTGAGCCAGACGTCTCATAAACTCACCGTGAAGATGAGTTAAAGGCTCATTGCTCTTAACAATGTTTAACCAATGCAGAAATCCTTCACGACTGTGCTGGCTAAAATCTTCGAGGGAGAACATTTTATGAAGTTCCTTTCTAAATTCCTCCCAACGTTTTTCAGCGTGTTCTTGTATAGATTCTAGAATTGAACTAGAAACTACACATCCAAAGTATTTCACTAGTACATCTTCAGGTAATCCCTGGATTTGCACTTGCTCCTCAAATGCATCCAAGTATTCCGTAATGTTTAATCCGGTAAATTTTCCTTTTTCTTTTAGAATAGCTTGGACTGTACGTGTCCCTTGCTTTTCTATCATCATGTTCCTAAACATTTCCTCCATTTTGCGTTCTTGATAACGTTTCGAATAGAGAAGAAGTTCCCTAATAGCCGGATCTAATTGCTCTCTAAATTGCTTAAATCTATCACTAGTTGATAAAGCCAGGGATGGCTTTACCCTAGTCCTAGGCTTTACTAATTCTAATCTTCTTTTTCTAAAATAATTTTAAATTCAAAAAAACCTAAATTTTGACTTATCTCTTATATTTACTCTTTTTGAATTTAAGTTTTTTAGAGATTTTAAATTTTTTTTTAACTTTTCCAATTTTAAAGGGTTTTTTAATAAGATAATTTTTATAAAATAGTTTTTCTTGATTTAAGTTTTTTAGTTTACTATTAATTTCTTTAAAATTAATTTCTTTGAAAAAAAGCATTAACTATAAAAAGAACATAAATTTAAACTATTTTTATGCTATAAGCTTTCTTTTTATGCAATAAAACAAACAATCTTTCTTTTTCAAAACTTAAAATCTTTTTTTTTTAATGATGCAAAAATAATGGCTTTTCCTAAAATGCAGATATTTAAATGCTTTAAGCAAAAATTATATTTCCTAGATACAAAAGAAAGATTCAAATATCTTTTAAATGCTAATATGAAAGTGCTTAGATCCTAGTGTAGATGAAAACAACTTTTCTTTTTAAGTGAAGTGCGTAAACTAAAAATAAAGAACGTAAAGTAAACACCTTACTTGATGATATTTTTGCTGAAGAGGTTCGAAAGTGAACGTTAAAACAATCTAAAACACAAAATTTATCTTGATTCTCTTGAACATTGAGGGGGGGGGTTTGAAACAACAAAGCTACACCAGTTGGAAATCCTTCTTCCACGGTTTTGTCACAGCTTCCATCTTCAATTTTTCTGCATACAAGAAGAAAATGAAATTAAAGATTTAAATCAAAACTGAAAATGTAACGTAAGTCCTAGGCACACTATCATCACGCTTCACATTGGGTTCACCAATGCTGTCGTAGAGGGGTGTGAAGGGAGGCTGACGTTCATCTAAAAGAATCACGCTAACCTAACCGTGTGACTGCACGCAGGGTGCTTCTAAGTATGCCTAGGGCCTTCGGTTGATTTTTCAGTTTAGGTGTGATAAAAACCTATATGTTTCTAATATATGGGAGTGCAAATTAAGAACTAATTATTTAGACAAAGAGCCGTAAGGATGAGCGTTTCTATAATTTTCTATAGCTTCTAATTGATAAGACAAAACTAAGTTCTCGTTTGTAATTTTATCTTTAACAAAGTCAATTTCTTCGTTCTCAATTTGATTTGAGTTAGGTTTTTTAACTAAATTAGGTGGGAATAAGTCTTTCTTATCCTTCGGTTCTGGCAAAACTATGGTAATTAAAGGTAAAATTCTAGAAAGAAGATGATCGTAATCTAACATGTGTAAAGTTTCGTTAACTACTTTATCTTTAATAATTTCAACTTCTATATTTTCGTTATTATTTGAACTATCAATTGAAGACGGAAGCAATGTTCCTATTATTAAGTTTTCTAATTCTTGATTCTTAATATCAGAATCGTTTGAAGATACTAGTTTAGAACTACTTGTAGATCCTGATTCTTTAGACATATGAAAAAAAAAATAAAAAAAAGTAAAGATCTCAATTTATTTTCAGAGAAACAGTATGAAGAGCTTTTAAAATCAATTTGATTTAAGCCTATACAAATCTTAATTATCTCGAAAAAGTGGAAGTGCTAGAGATCTTTAGGATTTTAAGCCTATATAAAAGTTTATACAATTCTCTTAATAGATAATCCTATACAACTTTAAAAAAAATCTTTAAAAATATCGTATTTTCGTGCTCTTGAAATCTCGTATGCTTGTTTTCTCGTATTCTCCTTTGTAAGCTCTTCAATAATCTGCATAAAGAAACATTAGGAAAGCATAAGTATGCTTTTAGTAAAAATAAAACACTCATTAAATAATTTAATATTTAATACATAACTCAAACCTAAACTAACATATGTATACAAACACTTCTAACTTCCTAACTTTAATGCATACGCATTTGTGCACGTCATATATAGATAGATATGCACTTGCATACACATGCACTCTTATTAAAAATAGACATACATATACAAGCATCTTATTTCATATGCTTATGTGCACATTCATTATTCATGATAATCTTACCTACTTATGCATACTTAAACACATCTTTTACATATGCACATGCATACACTCACTCATGCATACATGCACTATACACTTCTTAACTTGCTTATTCATACATAACCTGCATATCATGACGCAATCCTAATAGTATTTCTATTTAATAGACACTTAGACTATTGTAAGCCGAATGGTTCAGAGCAATCTTGTAACATTGCAGAGATAAACAATCTCATTCCATTGCAAAGAATGATGCTGCATCTGTTACATTCCACTAAAATAAAATACGTTTCACCAACTTCATAGAGAAGATACTTGTTTTGTTATCTTTATCTTCCCGTAAAGGATCGTTGACAAAACCCATACCATTACACATGTTGTACGTATGTAAATTCTCTCGTAGGCTTGGCGTGTATTTTATTCATCAAAATCACTTTCTCTCTCTCTCTCTTTCTCTCTGTCAAGAAGAACAATTCGCAACAAGTGCTTGAGTATGGCAAAGCTGGCAGTTTGGTGCCCACGACATAGCTAATAATCACTTTCTCGGCAATTCTCGTCAATACCAATGCTCTTGAATAAAGAGGCTAGAATGTTGAACGTCATATTTGTTACAGAAGATAATATGCACGACGAAGGCAACGATGGGAGTGCTGCTCTGGAATCCCCTATACATACTCTTTGACATGGCTCGAAAAAACCCTAATAGTGTCAAGCTATTGATGCTAAGTTCTAGCACCTGCTGAGGAATAGATCTACGCCAATTACTTGCAGCAAGGTTGATCATAAGGAATAGATCAGTGCAATGACTTCTGCTATTGAGCATCAGGCAGGCGTTTCACTGTGCGTGACACCATAACAGATTCAGCTGAGAGACTTTCCCGAAAAGAAGCACTAGGAGAGCTGATGAAACGAATTGATGGGAACTAAAGAAGTGGATTCTGCGATCGAGAAAGCTACAATGAATTGCCAACAAGCAAATCTCTGATCAAACAAGCAAACCTTAGAATGCTTGCAGATTGTAGCGACATCTTCGTCTGTAATGGGATGTTTGCTAGCCAGACAAAAATGTGCATGTATGGTCATTGTGCAATGTCGCATATTCTATTATGGGGAATTTGAATCACCACGCCACATGACAAAATCTACAGAAAATCCAAGGAAAAGAAATATCTAAATGAAGAGCTTATGATTTGCGGTTCTGACAGATGTACTCTCATTCATGAATTATTCGAAATCTAATAATTCTAGTAGAAGATGCACAGCATTGAAAGACAAAGAACACGAGGAACATCGCTAAATCAGTCAGAAGACCAAGAGCCATAATCTCTCTCTCTCTCTCTCTCTCCTCCTCTACGCACTGGCGACCTTCATGTTGTTGGTGCTACAGGGGGGGGGGGGGGGGAAGGAACACACAAAAGTCGATATCTGCATATCCTTTACACAAGCGGCGTTCTTGCATCTAATACACGCACAATAGATCTTCCTTTATACAAAATCGAGCGAGAGAGGAAACAGAGAAATAAGACATAGCATAGTCTCATTCTCACTTTCTCCCTTTCTCTCTTCTTCTTGTACTCTTCTTCCATTTCTCATAGAAAACAGATCACCTACCTACATAAAGAAACATTAGCATAAACACTCCTAATCATTCATTTATATACACATACACAAATAGATATGCACACACGCACTTTCCATTAACTCATACACATCACATACTAAAACTAACTAATGCACATTTAGAATTAAATTAATACTAACTTAAGCTTCAACATAGTCACGTTTACGTTTTTGTTTGTCAATTAATTATTAATATGGATTAATTAAGTATTCATATAAACTAATATATATTATATTAAATTCATTAACTATTAGTTAAATTATCTATTATCTAATATATAATGTAACTAATATATAGTAATAAGATACATTAATTATTTGTTAAATTATGTTACCTATCATATAATGTCACTAAGATATAATAAATAAATCCATTAATTATTAGTAAAATTATTCTATTTTTTATAATTGACACAGGTATATAGATATACAAAAATATTCCACATACGCATATATGCTTATCTATCATTAAGGTTAAAACGTACAAACATATATACTTATAGCATACATTCATAAGGTATGACATTAAATATCATTATGGATCCATACACTTTAATATCTATATGATGTTTCTATAAAGGTTAAAACACACCTTTCTTTACACAAACAGACACTTTAAAATACACTCTTCCTATACCCATACATATGGTTAAATAGATATAGTTGCTCACCTTCACATGCCTATACATAAACTCGCATGGGTACAAGAGTTATTCCCACTTATCACATACAATAGAAGTTCTCATAACATATGTAAATAAGTACTTAGAGTAAATCATAATCAACACATTTAGAAGTTTCTAGGATTTATGAATAGGTAAACATATAGGGTTTAATCCACATATATTGTAGGATGCTAGACCTTTTCTTAAGGAATACATTCACATAAATGAATTCAACTATTGAAGCATATCTAAAGCTAAGATATATTCTCAACAACATGAAAGTTCATATGCATAAATATAAACATTAGAATTAACAAACATTATCATACATTCTTACCTATTCTCTTGCATCTACATACATACACAAATATGTCTTTAACTAATAGAGATGAGGTCTTCTCTTAATTCAGCTCTTCTTGTTTTTGTTATCTGCAGGTACTTCAAAAGAAAAACATTAGTCATTTTAAACCAATGCATTATGAAAAATATGAGAGAGATATCATTTAACCGGCTCTAAAGCAAATTATTTTTATTTTTCCATATGACAATTCGAGTGAGGAAATCCTTCCGACAACGGCGTATTTTGTATGAGTGTCATGACACACCTAGTGTAGGACACCCAGGAGCTAACAAGACTTATGATCTTGTTAAGAGGCAGTTTTATTGGCATGGACTTCATAAGTTCCACCCATTGGATAATCCTAATGGGAAGTGGGAGAGTATCTCCATGGACTTTATAGTCGAATTAACTAAGACACAAAGAGGGCACGACTCGGTCTGGGTAACTGTGGATAGGTTAACCAAAATGGCTAGGTTTATTCTGACACATACTATAGTGAAGACACGAGAGTTGGCAAGACTCTTTGTAGAGAACCTATACCGGTTATATGGTCTTCCTTTAGACATAGTTTCTGATCGGGAAGTTTACTAGCCACTTTTGGAGAGTGGTCTTCAAAAGGTTGGACACGAAACTTAGCATGAGTACGGCCGAACATCCACAATCAAATGGGCAAACAAAGAGGGTTAACCAAATCCTAGAGGATATGCTTCGGGCATATATGAATGAAAGGCAAACTAATTGGGAAGAGTACTTACCTATAGTAGAGTTTGCATATAATAGTGCCAAGCACTCTTCCACTGGGCATAGTCCATTTATGCTAATGTATGGGTTTCAGCGAAGAGCTCCTTATGTAGCAGGCTTGCATGAAAGTTCAAGCTGCAAAGGACTTCTTGGAAGAGATGAACGATATGCTTAGACTTGCTAAGGACTACATTAGGAGAGCTCATGATAGAGCTAGAGCCTATGCTGACCCTCAAAGGAGAGATATCAACTTTGAGGTAGGACAATAGGTCTATCTTAGAGTTCCACCTAGGTCTAAAACTATGAAGACGAGACCCTATCCAAAACTATCTCCTAGGTATTTTGTACCTTTCCAAATACTTAAGAGAATAAGAAAGATGGCTTACCAACTCCAACTTCCAAAGAATGGTCAAATCCATCCAGTTTTTCATGTTAGCCGCAAGACTGTGTGAATCTGACAACCTCTATTCAGATAGTGAGGTAGTAGAGCCTATTTTTGTTCAATCTATTCCACATGAGCCTAAGAGCATACTACACACTCGAGAGAAATGGACAAGAAGTCACTTATATAAAGAGTGTCTAGTAAAGTGGAAAGATAGTTCAGAAGATAGTGCCACATGGGAGCGGGTTAGCACCCTTCACAGACGGTTTCCCAATTTTAGACTGCCTTCCCAAGAGTCTTCTTAAGGGGAAGGATATGGGGAAACAACACGGAGACATGACCATGTATTTTAATACATGGGGATTTAGTGGGAGTACTATTCTGTTGATTATCTCTTTCTTTTAGACCTTCCAATACCATTTTTGAGGACAAAAATGGAGTTAAGGGGAAGGAAATGTTATATGGAGTAACCCTTTGGGAGAGGTGTGAACCACCTCTTAACTTATTTAAATGGCCTCACACATGAGTGCCATGTGGCACCCATGTGTAGAGCCATAGGGGACTCATTTAATTATGGAAAGAGAGAGAGAGAGAGAGAGAGACTAATCTAGGAATAGGTACGTGGTTGGGCGGCAGATTGAGCATCAAACTCAGTGTAGAATCTGAAGGTCTTGTCCGTGAAGGACGAACCCATCTTGGGAATTGTGTAGAGCTAAGTTTGCTAGCAAAAGTGGGAGGGTCCTCGAAGTAATCTACCAAAAACCCTCCGCTTAGTTACCAGAGAGGAATTAAATTGCAGACCCCTTAAGAGCATATGAAGAGTGGAATCAAGGAGCACGAAAGGTGATGTATTGGCTATCTGTTAGCATGCAGGATAGCATTATTGGGCACATATAGGATGCCAAAACTCCAAAAGAGACTTGGAATAGTTTGGTCACATTTTATGGGACCAATACAAAGGTATGAAAATTGCAACTCAAGAATGCGTTGCATACACTCAAGAAAAAGAGCATGTGAGTAAGTGACTACACCTTAAAAAATGAAAAGAATATGTGAGTCCCTTTCGTCTATTGGTGTCAATGTAGATGATGACTTAAGGTTGAGGTGTGCGCTCGTGGTTTAGGAACCACATATAAGCAATTCATAACTTCTATTTAGCCCATAGAGAATATTCCAAATTTTGGTTATATTATGTCTATTTTGATAATTGAAGAAACGAACCTTGGTAATGAATCAAAATCCCAAGGAAAAACCTGGTTTTGACCATGTATTCTACTCTCAAAGAGGAAAAGGCCGAGGTAGAGGCTTCAAAAGTGGCAGAGGAAATATTAACCAAGTGCAACTTCAACAACAAACGAATGCAAGAGATAGAGGACAGTTTCGAGGCAGGGGGAGCCAAAGAGATCACACAAATTTCCAAATAAATGATTTAGATAATGATAGTAAGGGATCCTTGAATTGTGGTAGACCTGTTCACTTTGCACACGATTTTGCAAGTTGAAGAATCAAAACAACAGAAAGCGATAAAACAACTATGCATCCACAAGTGCAAATGATTCACAGAAGTTGTTCATGGTCCAACATCACATGATGAATATAATGTTTGTTGATGTTTCACAATTGAATGGTAATGTTTGATATGTTGATTGATGTGCTTCAAATCACATGATCAGCCATGTAGAATGGTTTAGTAATTTGCAAAAATTCTTAATTCTTGGATTTGTTGAAATAGGTGATGATACATCACATCTTATTAAGCATACAAGAAACATAGCACTATCCATCAAGGATGGGAAGGTAACATATCTTGATGATGTACTACATGTTCCCAATATAACAAAGAACCTAGTTTCTATTGGACAAATCGTTGATCAGGGTTACAAGCCAGGTTCAATGCTAATGGTTTATATGTAGAAGAGTACAAACAGAATGGAAGGTTGATCGCCAACCGAAACAAAGTGGGTAGGATGTTCACCGTGAATGTGAAAATTCTTGAAATGAATGTAGCCATGTTTGAAAAAATTATAGGTATTATTGCTGACATAGAGATTTGGCATAAGCAAATTGGATGTGCAAATTTGAAGAGGCTGAAATTGATGCACTCAAATGAGCTTGTCAATGGACTGCAAAATTTCAGGATGACAGAGATGCAAAAGGTATGCAAAGCATGTCAATTTTGTAAACAGTCAAACGCATCATTTCTACATGAAAAGCATCTTAGTGATAATATGCTAGAGATAGTGCATACGGATGTTTGGGGCCCTCCAAACACTATACCTACGGGATTATAGGTTTTATGTCACTTTCATTGATTACCATACACAAAAATTATGGGTATACTAATGAAGGAGAAGAGTGAGGTGTTTACTAACTTGCCGAATTTCAAGGTTATGGTGGAAAATAAAACATGGAAGTATATTCAGATATTAAGATCTCATAAAGGAGGTGAATATGTAACAAATGAATTCAATACTTTTCTAAAATTTCATGGAATTCAAAGGTAGGTTTCATGCAGGTACACACCACAACAAAATGACATTATTGAATACAAAAATAGACTCATTGAAGAAATAGAAAGTTCTTTGATGGTTGAGAAAACTAGCCTCATTGTTATTGGACAAAAAATATACACACTACTGTATACATCATGAATAGAACTCCAACTACGTGTTCCAAATGGTTTGAGGATGAAACATGATCCAAAAGTAGAAAAATATATCTTCAGTGGGAGTTCCCTTGAGAAAAAGGGATATAAATGCTACAACCCACTCACACCATAGGTGAAGATAAGCAGAGATGTGGTTTTTAATGAAATTTCAAGCTTCTATTTTGATGTCAAAGAAAGACTTAATCTTGAGTTAAATGAAAAAGAAAATTTTGGAAACTCAAGTATGAAATCTCAAGTTCTAAGTGGCCCTCATATGTCACCCAACAATAGTTCCAACTCAAAACCATGGAGTAGAAGATTGCATGGAAATTTCAATCCGAAAAATTCATTGATTACATATAAGAAAGTTAAAGAAAAGGTTTGTACTGGTAATAAAACATCCACAAGTTTGAAGACATTGATGGAGAATCAAGCGGTTTAGAAAAGAGACTTGATGAGGAACTTGGATTTCCCTCTATGAAGACTCCAAGAGTAAGAAAGGCATATGCAGATTATACTACAAGAAGAAGTGACCCAACTCCAAGAAGACCTGGGAGGATGTGGAATTCAGTGCATTGATTAACATATTATAGCTACATGGATCATCATTGTGCCTACATGAACAAGGTAATACAAGATGGTAAGCCTTCTTATTTTGAAGATGCAAGTAGAAATGCATATTAGAACAAAGTTATGGATGAGGAGATGGTTGCACTTTATGGAAATGAAACATGGAAGTTCGTTCCATTGCTGCAAGGAAAAAAACTCTTAGGTTGCAAGACTAATATTAGAGCATTTGTTGCATTGGCTACAACAAAACGATGGATTTTGCATGAGATAGATGTGAAGAGTTCTCTGTTACATGTTGAGTTGCAAGAAGAAGTATACATGGACCAGGCACAAGGATATGAGGATTCAAAGCATCCAGAATATGCTTACAGGTTGAAAAAGGCATTGTGGGCATACACAAACCCCTCGTGCTTGGCATGCAAGGATTACAAATTATTTAACATCCATTGGATCTTCTATGTGTGATAGGGATCACTCATTATACGAAAGGCTGATGATAGCATCACAATTGTGGCTATTTATGTTGATGAATTGATTAGGGTGATAATGAAGAAAACATTAAAGAGGTAAACCAACTCCTTATACAAGAATTTGACATGAAAGATCTTGGTGTGTTGCACTATTTTTTGGGCATTGAGTTTATAAATATAGAGATAGTTTTATGGTTCTCCCAAAAGTAGTATGTGTTGAGTATGCTGCAAAAGTATGGTATGGCTGATTGTAAGCTGATTTCTATGCCATCATATCAAAATTTGAATTTGGATATAGGAAAATTGTGGGGAGTTTGATACATCTCACAATTACAAAGATTGATCTAAGCTATAAGACTTTAGATTCAATTTATGCAAGTTCCAACAAACCACATTTAGATGCTTTGAGACCCACTCTATGTTATGTGAGTGCTACTTTGGATTATGATTGTTATATGAAACTGGCACAGAATTGAAGATTCATGGATACACTCATGAAGATTAGGCTAGTAGTATTCTAGGTAGAAGATGATGGAGAGCGTTAATCTCCAAAAGAACAAGTTATCCTTGATGTTAGAGCACTTATATATCAATCACAACTCAAAACCTCAACCAATGTTGGAAGACCAATGCCAAATTATCAAACTTTGAACTAACTATGAAGAAAGTCATTACAGAGAAAAGTCTACTGCACATAAATCACTCATTAATTGATCAAATGTGTAAATTCTTCAATGAAACTTTATAAAAGGTGTCTCCTAAAGTTTTTGCACCTTTTTCAAGTTAAATATTTCCAAAGGATTCAGTAGATCTTGAGATTTGCTTCAAACAATGTACCTATGTGTGAAACTGTTCCTCTTTTTAGTTGACTTCGACACATGCAACTTCTAATGCATGGTTCTCCCAAACTAGATGTCATTTATTCAAATGCTTTTAGCCACACATAGCTTACCTCTCAACTTAAAGAATGAGTGCTTAATTGCTCAAGACATTACATTGTGGAGGGAGATCTGATCAAAACATTGAGCATTGGGATTGTGAATGTTCATTCCTTCACTTCAACACATTTACACATGTAAATGTTCCTACTCACAATTCTCTCAGCCTAATTATAATTAAACTCTCAAAACTTGTACAGAGGTCACTCAACTGTAGAATAAAGTTTGTACAAAACCATTCCTCAATAGGATAAACACAGAAGGAGCACTGAGCAGAAGATCCAGGCACATCTTTCTTATATTCAGAGAAATCTTACATCTGATTGATGATTCATGTTCTTCTCACATTCTAAAGTCTCTAATGACTTCTAAAACTTATCTCTCATCACCCCTCTTCTTCGTAGTACATCTACCTCAAATATACATAGATGTTTACATCCCGACTCATCAAAGATAAAAGTTTTTATAAACTAATTACAAGATTAGTATATATGTATATACAAGTCTTCATCTTCTGATCATGTAATGAACTTTAAGCCTCATATGTTGATCTTTGCTTCATTCTTTGACTTCAAATCTTTGTCCTAATCACCAATTGTTGATTGTCTTGCACCAACAGCTCCCCCTCAATCATCAATTGTGATTTTCTCCATCTTCTTTATACTTGACATGTCTTTGAACCTCTGTAAATTAGGTCCATCCAAGCTTTTGGTTAACATGTTTGCAATCTGATCTTTTGTTGAAGTATGTATGACTTCAATTTCTTTATCAATCACATTCTCTCTCAAGAAATGATATTGAATCTCAATATGTTTAGTCCTGGCATGAAACATAGGGTTAGGAGCTAGATACAATGAACTCATATTATCTCCATGAATAGTGGGTGTACTCTGAATGATGTCAAAACTCTTCATGAGAGTTTTCAACCATATAACCTCCTTTGCAGCTTCAACCATACCTTTATACTCTGCTTCTGTGGATGACAAAGCAACTCTATGTTGCTTCTTAGAACACCAAGAGATTAACTTATCTCCCACATAACATAGATATCCATAGGTTGATCTCCTATCATCACGATTACCTACCCAATCTGTATCACTATATATCTTGATGTTTGTATCTGATGTGAATCCATAATACAAAAATTCTTTGAGTGTACCCTTAATGTATCTTAACACCCTTTGTCTTGCAATCCAATGTCCTTTCCTAGGACAATGCATGAATTGAGATAACACTTCAATTGGATATGACAAATCAGGCCTAGTTAATGTAGCACAGATTAGAACACCAACTTGACTTTGATATAGCTTCATGTCCTTGAATTCTTCTCCTCCATATTTGCTCAATTTATGATTCACCTCCATCGGAGTAGGTGCTACCCTGCAATCTTCCATTTTAAACTTGATTAGCAAGTTCTTCAAATACCTTTCTTGAGTCACATATACTCCATGTTTACTATATGAAATCTCCATGCCCAAGAAATATGACAAGTCTCCCAAGTCACTAATCTTGAACTCTTTCTCCATTTGCTTCTTAAGACTTTGTATGCCCTTCTCATCTATACCTGTAAGAATTATGTCATCAACATATATGCACATGTAAATGAATCCACCATCACTTGCTTTAATAAGCAAGCTATTATCTGCCTTAGACACTTGGAAACCAAGCTCTTTCAAGAACTTCACAACTCTATCATTACATGCCCTTGGGGCTTGCTTCAAACCATACAAAGCTCTCTTGAGCTTACATACATACTCGGGATACCTTTTATCCTTGAAACCTTCGGGTTTCTCCATGAAAACATCACCTGAAATGTAACCATTTAGAAAAGCATTCTTCACATCTGATTGACATATCTTCCAACCTTTACATGCAGCAATAGCTATGAGAGTCTTCATAGTTTTCATCTTTGCTACAGGACTATAAGTCTCATCATAATCTATACCATATGTCTAAGCAAACCCTTTCAAAACAAGTCTAGCTTTATATCTAAACTTCCATTTGCATACCTCTTTGTCTTGTAGACCCATTTGCATCCAATGATCTTCTTACTATTTGGTTTACGAGCAAATCCCATGTCTCATTCTCCATCAATGCACCATACTCCTCCCGCATAGCTTTCTCCCAATTTTCCTTACCTTTTGCCTCTTCATATGTAGAAGAATCTTCCTCTCTTTTCACCATATAAGCATAATCTTTAGTGCTCAAAAATGAAGTATCATAGCTATACC
The DNA here is from genome assembly GCA_020310875.1 of Ceratopteris richardii. Taxonomy (NCBI): domain Eukaryota; kingdom Viridiplantae; phylum Streptophyta; class Polypodiopsida; order Polypodiales; family Pteridaceae; genus Ceratopteris; species Ceratopteris richardii. Next base: position 72,761,683 of record CM035436.1, on the reverse strand, counting down.
TTGTAGGTTTCCATTTGTGCCTTGATGGTCTTCTGAGTTTTCCACTTCTTAAAGTTTCTGGTTCATTACATTCTGGATCAAACCTTGGCATTTCCTTTCTTTGATTTACCTTTCTCACCTGTATTAATGTTAATTGCACCTGCATACCAAGTACCTTGCTCATCAAATGTAACATCCTTTGACACAAGGAATTGCTTTGTGGATGGAGTCCACAACCTATAACCCATCTACTTATCATCATAACCAATGAACACATACTTTTCAACTTTAGGTTCAAATTTATGCCTCAACTAAGATGGCACATATGCATAACCCAAACATCCAAACACTTTGCAATGATCTAAGGTAGGTCTCTTACCCCACCATGCCTCATATGGTGTCATACCCTGCAAAGCTTTACATGGTAGCCTATTAACCAAGTATGTGGCTATATTTACAGCCTCAGCCCACAAATAGTTAGGGTAATTTTTCTCCGTCATCGTTGACCTTGTAAACTCAACAATAGCCCTATTCCTCCTCTCTACTCCACCATTTTGTTGAGGAGAGTACTTGCAAGTAACTTCCCTTTTTATACCTGCATTCCACAAGTAATCACTAAACTCATTAGAGAAATACTCTCCCCCTCCATCTGACCTTAGTCTCTTCAATTTTTGTCCTAAACTCTTTCTGCATACACATGAAAATGTTTAAATGTATTGAACATCTCTGATTTATCTTTGATCACATATATTGTGGTCCACCTAGTAGCATCATCAACATAAATCACACAATATCTTGAACCATTAATGCTAAAGTCCTTTGCCCGTCCCCACACATCTGTATGTACCAACTCAAGCTTCTCTGAATACATGAAACCATGCTTATTATATGATTGCTTAGGAGCCTTACCTATTTGACATGCTTCACATCTGTATGTCATATGTTGTCCTCTAACACTAGGTAATCCAAGCACTAGACCATTGTTAATCATATCCTTAATACCTCTTTCATTGAAATGTCCAAGTCTTTTGTGCCAAAGATCTAACTCAGAGATCTTGTGTCCTCCATAAGTAAACAAAGCATGACCAACATTGCCTTGAATCTTCAATGAATAGCCTTCCTTCTTTCTTTCATGAAACAATTTGTTTATACCCATTGCTAGGGTCTTCCACAAAAACTCCATCGTTAGTGAACCTTACTTCATAACCTTTCTCTACAATTTTCCCTACACTTATCAGATTCTTTGGAATTGTAGGAACATACAGAACCTTAGTCAAAAGAGTGCTTCCATCCTTGGCCTTTACTGATCCAATTGACTTCACATTGTGCTTTGTATTATCACCTGTTTGAACTATATGCTTAGTTACCTTATTCTCCAAATTAGTCATCAAAGCTATGTTGCCACTAAGGTGATTACTACACCCTGAGGGAATGTAAAAGACCCTTTGATCTTCACTTTGTCTTTCACAAGTTGCATTCATAACTAAGGTTGAATCCTCCTTCTGATCTGAAGTATAATTATAGTAGGTATTGTTGTAGGATTGACTTTGAATGCCTCTACCTGCATTTCTTCCAAAGAAACCTCTACGACCTCTACCTCTAAAATTACCTCTCTGATATCTATTACCTCTTACTCTTGAATTAAAGTTCTGATTAAATCCTCCACCATTTTGATTATTTTGCCAACATTCATGAGCTAAGTGATTAGTCTTACCACAAACCCAGCAAGCCTTGACACCATCTTTATTGCTTCTTCCTCTTCCTCTTCCTTTGCCACCTCCTCTTCCTCTTAGGAAGTTAGCTTGACTAGTATCGCTTTCATCTTCATTCGATTGTTGCTTGCCTTTGTTAATCTTCTTCTTGTCCTTTGAATACATTGCTTGACCTATACTTTTATCAACATCACCTTTGACATCCTGCTCAAAAGTTAACATGTGTCCTAGCAATTGATTCAAATCAGGAGTAAACTGATCTAGTGACAATTCAGTGGACAGAATGAATGGCTTCCACTTTTCATCTCCTCTCAAACCTGTGAGAATTTGTCTTACCAATTCGTCCTCTTCAGTATCTTCATCAACTACTCCTAATGCATCTGCAATGTCCTTCATCCTTACTACATAATCAGAAATAGATTGAGAAGCTTTCATTTTGAATGTGGTGAACTTTGCCCATAAAGATGCCTTCCTTGACTTTGTAATGTCTTGGAAATGCCCCTCCAAAGCATTCCATATATACTCTTGCACTTTCAAGTCCTCTAATGTGAGGTAGCAAGTAATCATTAACTCCCATGTAAATAATGCTTCTTGCTTGAGAATCCTTCTTCATCCATATCTTCAAATCTAATAGCTCTTTCCTAGTTGGAACACTAGGATCTCTAAATTCTGGTTTCTCTTCTTCACCTGTCATGTATCCTATCAAATCTTTGCTCATGAGATGAGCCTCCATCCTCATTGACCAAGCAAGATAGTTCTCTCTATCCAATTTCTCCATCTGAAGAGAATCTCCCATCCTTTCTTCACCTATGCAATAAATTCTTCAAGATTTGTGAATAATAAATGTACCTTTACTTTGAATGTAGTTCCTTTTGATCTTCTTGATAGCTTCAGGCCTCCTTCTCTGGCTGTCACTTCAAACTTTCACCTTTTGAGTCTTCAAAAGTTGATTTGTGTATAACTGCAACAGTTGGGGTCCTTCTTTCTTCAATTCTAGTGACTCCTGCTTTGATACCACTAATGAAGAGTGTTAATCTCCAAAAGAACAAGTTATCCTTGATGTTAGAGCACCTCCATATCAAGAACAACTCAAAGCCTCAACCAATTTTGTAAGACCAATGCCAAATTATCAAACTTTGAACTAACTGTGAAGAAAGTCATTACACATAAAAGTTTGGTGCACATAATTCACTCATTGACTAATCAAATGCGTAAATTTTTCAATGAAACTTTATACAAGGTGTCTCCTAAAGTTCCTTTTCCAAGTTAAATATTTCCAAAAGATTCAGTAGATCTTGAGATTTGCTTCAAAACAAATGTACCTATGATGATTCATGTTCTTCTCACATTCTAAAGTCTCTAATGACTTCTAAAACTTCTCTCTCATCATCCCTCTTCTTCATAGTACATCTATATCAAGTATATATAGATGTTTATATCCCGACTCATCAAAGATACAAAGTCTTTATAAACCAATTACAAGATTAGTATACATGTACATACAAGTCTTCATCTTCTGATCATGTACTGAACTTTAAGCCTCATATGTTGATCTTTGCTTCATTCTTTGACTTCAAATCTTTGTCCTAATCACCAATTGTTGATTGTCTTGCTCCAACAAAACTACAAGTGGCTTTCTATTCTCACTTGGGAGTGTTGTTAATACATTGAGCAATAAGAAGCAACCCACTCTTGCTTTGTCAAGTATATAGTTGAGAATAGAGGTATAAAAATGGTAACATGTGAAGTGTGATGGCTAGAGATGCTACTTATAGATTTAGGTATGGAACTGCAAACGCCTATCATATTTCATTGTGATAATCTAAGCATCATACAATTAGCACGAAATCTTGTTTCACATGCTAGAACAAAACACATCAAGGCATATTATCACTTCATCAAGGAAAAGGTATTAGCAAGTGATACTGATCTTGTTTATGTGAGGACAAATGAGTAGCTTGTTGATATTTTCATAAGCACCTCGAGTAGAGAAGTTGAAGAAGTTCCCAAAGATGCTTTTGATTACAAAACTTGACCTTGAGGTTGAGAGGGAATATTGAGATATCAAGCTCAACATGTGATGATGAAGGATGACATGTACCAGTTTTCATTTCTATGACATGTAAAATGGTTACGACGATATATGTCAAGGATACTTTTAGTGAGCTTTCCCAAATTTATCGACCGAGAGATGGAATATTTATTTCTTGCCAACTAACTCATTCGTGGACATTAGGTTTTTCTTTATGTATTGTTCTTTATATATTGTTTTGGTTGTATTACTGTATAAGGTCATTCTTGTATATTCTCTTCATGCAATACAAGAAGTAGAAGATCATTCTTCCTCGACAACTTATAAGGTTGATTATACTAAAACTTTCATAGCAATTATTGATTTTGGATCAGATGCCATACCACTGATTTGAATTTTGGATCAGATGGCGTACCAATACCTCACTGAGCCAACTTAAGAGTACACTCAAATTAGATCCATCAACAACCTACGTATACAATAAGATTTATAAAATATCAACTAAAAGAGAATTTTTATTTCAACTTCCAACTAATATAGTAAATGTACACATTGTTAGACCAATAGATGAATAGGGCGTGATAAAACTAAATCTCTACCTTCAATTGAGAATATCGGAGATCTTTTCTGTGAAAATATAATTAAGTCTCTCTCTCTCTCTCTCTCTCTCTCTCTCTCTCTCTCTCTCTCTCTCTCTCTCTCTCTCTCAAGCACACACATTGAGAATACAAAATCTTTCTAAAAAGTAGTATAAACCTGCGGATTATATTTCGCATGTATGTAGATGAAGTACCATCTTATATGCCTTAAAAGTAAAAGCAAAAGGGAGGATGCAGCAAATGACAAGTAAAATAAACCTGCGGATTATATTTCGCATGTATGTAGATGAAGTACCATCTTATATGCCTTAAAAGTAAAAGCAAAAGGGAGGATGCAGCAAATGACAAGTAAAATAAGTAAATAGTTTCTGAGCTACAATGAAAATCTTCTGCATAGATAGAGCCGATGTAGTCGAGATTAAGAACCAGTGCAAAATTGGTTAGGAACACGTTCCTCAAACCAGTAACTTGGCGATGAGTGGCGCAAACCATCAGGTTGGCAATGATTGATCCACATCTCGGAGGATTGTCAAACATTCATGATTAAAGAGCAAATTGATCTGTCTTGTGAAATGAGGACAGGTTTTTATCCATGAAGCTAGCTGTTAAAGGCGGCCTGCAGTCTCGCATGGAGGGAGAAGCTGCTGTCTTGTAGATCTTCATTCTCATAGATGCGTCAAGGCAAGGTTAACGCGTATGCTTGACACTGCGACTAACGAAGTCCAAAGCATCTGCAAGTGACCCTGTTCCATTTGTCATTTCAGTGATGGCTGCTGCTACTTGTCATCTGCAGCCGCATGATCTAGCCCCGAGCCACCTCTCACGTTGTTAGCTTCTTTTGCTTCAGATGTTACTCCATCCTCAGCATATCCAGTTGCTTCATATGTTACTCAATCCTCGGCATATCCAGTTACCATTGACCAACCTGATAGACGAGTACTTTCCATGGTCACCACAATTTAGTACCTCGATCTTTGCTTTTCGTTTTGGAAATTAGGGGAGCATTTTCTGCACTTCGGGTTTCCTGCGTTCCTAATCTGAGCTTCAGAGTTCAGCTGTTTCATTTGAACTCTATCCCAGTTTGGAAAGTTTGAGGGAGCATCGTCCGGCCAAATCACGCCGGGTTTGTCATGTATCATTCCACACAGCAAACATGGGAAGATGGCCCATAGGCCTTCCTCCAAAGTTTTGAACATTCACCGAATTGTTCATCATCCATGGCGCAATGTTGAGACTAGCATTGTTTGACCGAAAGACGGATGCTGGCACGTGGTGCTCACAGTTTGTTACAATATCTAGAGCTTTAGAAAACTCTCCTGGTAACACAATTTCTAGCTGATCAGATGATTCTTTTGGGCTTCCATTGTCAATTTCACTTACTGAGTTCTCTGGGCTGTCCATCAAGTTACTCTTTGCTGGACCTTCCAGTGCAACGAGGGAAGATGATCCTGGGCTTATAGCATTCAAAGGCTGCAAATTACTGGATGCGGAATTTGGCACAATCTCATTGAACATTTGACAGTCGCTTGATATTAGATCATTGGTATGAGACGAACCCTTGCGTATGATAACAGGAGACGTCGGTGCAGATAAAACGTCATCAAGACCTCCAGGTGCACCCCCATGTTCTTCTTCTACATCTTGTTCTGCGTTGTTCTTGCTACTCACATCTTCATCCACCACCGTAAATTTATCCTCGTCCTGTTTCTCGGTGAATGAATTTTCATGTTTCACGTCGGATTTCTGAGAATGCTTTGACACATTGGACCATTCCGAAGTATTGATATCATTAGTTCCGTTATCACCCATCCTAACACAATTATTAACATCTCTGTTTTCTGTTTCTTGCAGGCTGAGGGTGCCTTCTTGATTTGGAGAAAGGTTCGATTCTTGAGCTATGGTCTTCTTAAGGTCCAGCTCCCTGCTGTTACCATTATTTTGACGCCTAGCAAGATCTGCGATAAGAAGAGTGCTACTGGAGCATATGCGTTTCACATCGTATCTACTGGTATCGAAATTGGTGACTGCATGGATGCCACGAAACTTGATCGCTGCAATATCATAAGCTTCTGCAGCTTCCTCTTGAGTACCTGTTGCATAATTAAGAAAATTCATATACAAGGTGCTGTAAAAACTCATTCTATAGAGATCAAAATCATCCACAGACAAATACGTATTACAGCTATGTAACTACGTCTATACCCAATCAAAATGTGGTGACTGAATTTCTGAAATTCTAGTGGTTAAATGATAGAGACATTCAAAGCTCAATTTCTCCTGGAATTCTGGAGCCAGATCTTTACTGGACGATGTGAAGAGCTACTAAAAATCTAGGCATTAGCCCCTTCTGCAGGTCCACGATGCTTCTAGGATTAGTCTCTAGAAAATTCTTTTCAGCAAAACTTTCCATGTACACATGGTCAACGAACATCAAGTGGCTGCGCAGTACGAAAGCATAGCTGCCCACATTGTCCAGAAAATCGCTTATCAAATATTTATAATTTGCCACCTTACCGTTCGAGCAGAAATAAGTAACTATCATGATCAACTATCTGAAAAAAAACGTATTTGTTTATAGCCCCTTGCGATGCTTGTGTGAGATATGCCGTTGTGATGCACGACTGCTGACAAGGGCTCCAAGAAATGTAGTTATTCTTCTAAACCACTAGGGTAGATAGACAAGACATACTGAATGTGCCCAAGTACAAATCCTTGTTGCCAGCAACACGTCCAATCCGTGCTTGCCATCTGCCTTGCTGATGATGCCTGCAAAGATTTCTATCCATCAGCCAAATTTTATGAAACTCAAGTGCATCAAAGTTTCCTAATCACACGCTACAAAGTTTTAACGAGAATCTTGCAAACGAATCATAGACAGAATAAACGATTCCTCCCTCACGATCCAATCATCAACCGGCAATCGCTGGTAGTAATTAGCAACCCCCCCCCTCTACCCAGGCTCAATTTCAGGAGATGTAGGTACCCTAACAGTATATGCAACATTGTACTTAGCCCATTCTGGCATCACATGCCTTTCTACACGTCGGCAAAACAGAGCACATTGAGAAATCTAAATTGTGTGACAGGATGTTCGCATGCATTTGGCAATATGTGGAAGGAAGGCGCTCCCTCCTATGGCCCTCCGAATACAACGTAACAGACAGATACTGATGTTCCTCCCCCTTGGGTAACGTCCCCCTATTGCCCTCCGAATACAATATAACACAGATGATAATGTTCCTCCCAATTAGATAAGCTGAGCGAAACGCTTACGGAAAAACTTGTGAGCAGAGACGATCTGCAAGTACAACTTTAATATAGAAGAATACCTTGTAACTCCTCGGTACACAGAAGCTCCCCTCGAGAAGCCGCTACTCTTTCTGTACAAAGCATCGCATCACAACGGGCGTAAATAACTCAGTACAACATAAGTGTAAATTTGTGGACAACGAAAAGTGCACTGCCAAAGAAAGTTCCCTTGGACTGCTAAAATAAGCATCCACACTTAATCTTCTAACAGAAATCATAAAATCACAAAGTATTCGAGTTCTCTAGTTTCTCTTAACTTAATAAAATAATATCGGAAAGAATTATGAAGGAATAACCAAACCTTCTGAGAGAGGCAACATATTCCTGCCGCGTCATCCCCTTCATTTCCTCCAGTTCTTTTTCATATGTACTCAGCTGTCAGAAAAATAAGCCGATCAATCAGCCCCAGTAGCGTTCGTGACTTTACTGAATCAAAATACTAGAACAATAGCGTCAAACTGCCACGCATAGTCGGAGACCAAGCAGTAGTCAGACCACAGGATTAGATCATATCCAAAACTCTACAGCCCTAATGTTGCACTACCTTCACTGGGGAAAGATTGAAAAACAATTTAATTGGATTGGCACGAGGACACGGGGAAAAGCACAATAATTCATATTCCATACACACTTCCCATAGAACTGCCAATCGTAAAAAGAGTATTAACAATGAATACAGTTCTTGAATCGAGATCCTCAGTCATATTATCTAGTATTCTCCATATAAAATTCCTAAACTTCATCTCGATATTCAAAATGTTCGGTGATCTGCCGTTCAAGATTTCTACACGATCATCTCTCTTGTCCAACACTGACCATGCATGCCAATTTTATAACCGCATATATATGGTCATAGACTCTCTCTCCATCTAGACCTCACCATATATGTCACAATCTTACTTTGTAAGTGGTCAATTGGATATCCCAAATCTTGAGCTTCCTTTCTCTACGTTCAGGCTCTCACCTTATATGCCAAACTTATAGCCACACATGTAAGCTGCTATTGGCTCTGCGCTGGTAGAATATGCCTCTTCAGTGATCCGAACAGGGGCACTTCCATTAGGTCCTCCGATCACATGAATTGATCCATATTTCTAATCTGAAAAAAGTTAATCATCGACAAAATAATCTACTTGTTTATTAAAAATTTCTGTGTAAGAATGTAATTTCACCGAGTCACCAGTTTAAAGAGTCAAGCGCACTACTGATTTACCCTGAACGACTCGTTCTCTATGAGGATACTGTGGCACTAGCAGCTATAGTCCGTACAATCTATCACTAAATGAGGATATTAACCTCTGGGTGACATTTGATCCGGTCTCTATCAGAATTTTGGGTCTTCTGCTGCAAGATTTCCTTCATTGTGTGGTCGCATCTGCGCTAGAAGTGCGGATAGAGAGCGCCTTTTCTAAGAACATACGAGAAGAGCTTAGGAGCAGATAGTACTTCTGTCATCTGAACTCATTTCATAACAATTTGTCTGAATTCATGATTCAGGGGAAGCAAAACGGTTAAGTTTTTCTATCTATGTGATGTTGATTAGAAAGACCATTATATATGATGATTTTTCAGTACGTTGCGTAATATGTAAAGCGAATCCATTACTGCATTCTCGTTGAAACATCAACAAAACTTGTCTTGCTTTTCGCTTATAATAGGCTTATGTTAGGCTTGAGTGGGACTTCATTTTCGAATCCCAGGAAGCTAATGATGCACATGATCTTGCAGAAGATGGGCCTGAATCCGATTACTGACGGCTCCTAGGTATGTCTTGATAGGACAGATCCAGCGCTTGTGAAGTTGGACGAGTTTAATTGCATTAGTAGAGAGGAAATCAATAGCAAAGTTGAGCGGAGATTCAAAAAAGATTAACGAAGCTCTCATACAATGGTCAGAGACAAACACTCTTTCTCAATTGACATGATTAAATTTATAAAGTGTATACCATTTTTACATATACAATTTAATGTATTCATTCTTTCTCATTTGGTATGATTAAATTTTTTAAGGATATATCATTCTTATATAGTTATATGTATAAATTTAGTACACATAAAATATGTGATGTGAAAAGCAAATAAACCCTTTGTCTACCAAGACATTTATTGTTAGATATTGTTCATATTATCATTTATGACAATGTGTTTATACAAATCAAAGGTTATTTATACACTCTACTTGTACAAGCTTGTATTATCTAAAGTCTTGCCAACTCTTTAAGTGGGGTAACACTCATTAGGGGTTAAAATACACATCACAAACCAAGTGTGAAAACACCCAATATACTCTCACCTAAAAGCCCACACCCAATATATTCTCATCTAAAAAGCCCAAACTTTTTCATTAAAAAAACTTGTGCAGCCATCTCATAAGAATAAGAAAACTTCTGCATTACTCTTTTTATAAAGTAAAAGCGGTATGCTTCTTTTAGAAAATCAATGCTATCTTGATAGAAGTAACCTCTATTGTTAGAAAAGTAGAGCACCAGATGTTTCCCTATACGAAGACATATACTCGTCTGAGATTTTGTGGCTCGATATCAACCTTCTCTTCTTGTTGAATGTTAGAAGTAGCAACCTTGCACAAGGGGGTTGCTTACAAGAAAAATTCAGGAATATACAAAGACAACACCGATCAAAGATGGTAAACAATGGTCAAGTTTGGCAATACAAAAGCAATTACATATTTGGATAGAATTCTTCAAGAGAAATCTAATGGTATATGACACTTTAGATTTGGGAAAATCTAGAAGGGTTAAAAACAAAACCCTAAGTTTTTATCAAAAAGTCAAAAGTGCTTTAAAAGTCAATTTTAAACTTGACACATGGCAACAATCAGTTAATTTGAATGTGTGGCTCCCATCAAATCAAGCAAACGCTACATGACTTAAAATAAAAACTCATGATTTAGAATTCCAAAAATTATGGAAGTGGGAGGATGCTTTTACTAAAAAAGGACACACTTTTCAATAGCTTTTTCGTTAAAATTCACAGGGCAAACAAATATTATAAATAGATAACCAAACAAGCACTAGAATCATCACATTTTGGAGAGCAAGACTTAGAGCTTGGGTGCAGAAGAAGTCTACTTTCACCTCAAAAGAGTGGAGTTGTGTTCTTCATCTTTAGCAAGGAGGGCAACAACTTTGAAGCTTATCTATTCCTGGAGGAGATCATCTTCAACTTATGGAGATTATGGAGTTACGAAAAAGAGAGAGCAGCATCACTTTATCATGCATACCATTATGCTTCTTTGTAACTTCATATACTTCGTGGTTGGAATGTATGCAATATATGTGGAGCTATGCTCTTTTATCTCTCTTGTCTTGTGTATTTCTCTCTGTCTCAATATTGATTGTGGGCCTAAAAACCAACAATTGGTATCAAAGCAAGTGAAAAAAGTGCACATAAAGAATAGTGCAACATGCAGAATGATAAGTGTTATATGGTAGATGCAAACCAAGCTTCAGTTCGATATTCAATAGATGAAAGAAGATCCTTCCACAAGGAAGTTGTCATATACTTGCTAAGTATATGAACATAGGGAATCAATCTCCAAGAGGGGTCACATCACTCCATGGCGATTGCATAAGGAATCAACAAGAAAAATATCAGCAAAACATGTTCAATATGCTCGTTTTGGATATGTACCAGCTAGTATGCAAAGAATGCAAGACCATTTGCAAAACCCGAAAGCATTGCTTCGTGCACAAAAAGAGGAGAAATGTTCAAACCACTAGTCAACCTTCTAGTTTTCCTTAGGGTTTATCACTCAACCATAGATATGGGAGATGACATGTTCAACTTGGTAGTCATAAAGGAAGACTTATGCGAGAAAGAAGGGGAAAGGGATCTACACTCAGAACCTTATGGTGGACAGATTTTCACCTCCTTGTATTTGTGTGTGTGTGTGTGTGTGTGTGTGTGCGCGCGCGCTTGTTTGATAGGTTTAGATAAGAGCATATGACTGATATTTGATAGGCATGGCCAACCTTAAGAGTTGAGGAAGTATGTTTGAGTCTACACACTATCTTTTGGCGTTATTAAATGTCAATACTCTCGTCCCATATATTTGTCTCTATACTTCCAAGTAGTACTTAATAGAGAGTAGGGATGAGTGAGCTCTCTTTGAGATGTGTGTTGGGGGAGGACTTGTCATGTTCAAGGTCTTTGAGTTTGCTAGTGGACACTTGCATGACACCATATGGAGGATTATAAGTATATACAAACCAACATCAAAAAAAAAAAAAGCTAACTAAATACCCACCTAAATACCTACCTGGCATATGCCCCTTGTGTCAAGTTGGGAGAGGATTGTTAGAAATAGTAAACTTCCAAAAGGGGATTTGCACACACTTTGCAAGAAACATTCATAAATAAACAAAGTCAACATTGGTCAAAGATGGAAAAAAATGGTCAATTTTGGTCCCTCAAAGTAATTACATATTAAGACCAATACTCTTAAAGAGCAATCTAGATATATGAAACTTGAGATTTGGGCGAGTTTAGAAGGGTCAAAATTCACACCCTAATTTTTTATCCAAAAGTCAAAAAGTGCTTCAAAAAGTCAGTTTTAAACTTGACACATGGAAACAATTGGTTAATTTGAATGTATGGCTTATATTACATCAAGCAAAAGCTAAATAACTAAAAATAAAAGCTATCAACTTACAATTCCAAAATCATGGAAGTGGGAGAATGCATTTACTACAAACAAAAACGAATGCTCTAATAGCTTTTCTGTTTAAATTTGTGGGGCAGTCAAATCTTATAAATAGACAACCATAATAGGACTATAATCATCAAATCTTAGAGAGCAAGACTTGGAGCTTGGCTGGAGAAGAGGTCTACACTTCAGCTTGAGGAGTGGAGTTGTGTTCTCTTCATCTTCAACAAGCAGGTTAACAACTTTGAAGCTTATCTATTTTGGAGGAGATAATTTGCAACTTATGAAGATTGTGTGGAGCTATGAAGAAGAGCAGCAACAACAGCACTTCATCATGTATATCATTATCCTTCTTTATAACTTCATGTACCTCATGTTTGAATGTATGCAACATATGTGGAGCTATGCTCCATCTCTCTCTTATCTTGCATGTTCTATATCTTGTCTATATTATTTCTATGTTTCAATATTGATTGTGGGCCTAAAAACCAAGAACTAGTACCAAAGCAAGTGAAAATAGTGCACATAAAGAATAGTGCAACATCTAGAGAGATAAGAGCTATATGCTAGACACAAACCAAGGTCAATTTGCTATTCCACAAATGGAAGTAGATAAGGAAATCATCTCCAAGAGTTGTCACATTAATCCATAGTGATTGCACAAGCAATCAACAAGAAAAATAGCATCAAAACATGTTCAGCTAGTTTTGGTTGTGTAGTAGATGGTATGCAGAGAATGCAAGACGTTATAAAGACTAGAGAGCATTGCTTCATATGCAAAAGGGAAGAAGTGTTCAAATCACTAGTCAACCTTCTAGTGCTCTTTGGGGTTTGTCACTCAGCCATAGATATGGGTGATGGCATGTTCGACTTGGTGGTCATCAAGGAAGACTTATGTGAGCAAGGAGGAGAAACAAATCTACACTTAGAACCTTATCATGCATATCATTATGCTTCTTTGTAACTTCATGTACATGTTTGCAATGTATGCAATATATGTGGAGCAAGGTTGGAGAAATTCGTGTGCCAAACCTCGAGGATGTGTATGGTACGTATCGAACATATCAAACATGTACGATATTTGTTCTATATACAAATCGTACCATCTATTATTTTGAAATTGGCACCTCATTATTTGAGCCATACAATTCATAGTTGACTATTCTATGTAGTATGAACTCAAGCACTCATGTTGTAAAATTCACTGTAAATACATGCATGAAACATATATTATTATTATATATTAAGTATATAAATAAATACATATATACATATATAACAAATAAATAAATAAATTATATATATATATATGTATATGTATATATATATATATTTTTTTTATATATAGTTATATATATATATATATATATATGTATATATATATATATATATGTATATATATATATATATACTATTTTCTGTCTCAATATAGATAATGGGCCTAGAAACCAATGTTATGAGCAGTCACATGGAAATATTTCGTCATCAGGATACCTCTCTTCTTGAGGTACTCATGCAAACAAGCTCAGCTATATGCCCATATTTCTCCACCTATGCATCGACGAGCAACTTTTCTCAGCCTCAAATGATGTATGGACCTCAGCCTGAACTTCAGATCAGGTCATAGCACATACGAACCTCAAGCCTAAGCTTCAGCTCAGCATTTAATCTGCCTCAGTTCAACATACATTTAACCTCAAATATTTTATCATTCATATAACATCTCATACCTGATGTATGTAGCTATCCTAAATCAGATGTGTGTGAGATAGATCACATACTTACAAAATTAGCATAGAATGCTAACATGTTGCTGACAAAAATCCTCATACTCATGTGGAAACACCTTCTCTAACACCTCATTTGATGCATGTAGCATGCATGTACTGATTCTCCTTTATGTATGCCGAATAGGACTCCTCCAGGTATGGATGCCACCGCCTCCATAAGCTCCAAGTAGTACCTGTGTGCATAAAGAGAATATGTACCTGAATAGTTAACATAAGATGCACTCTTATGTTAAACTCCATCCAATGTCTTTGAAGTAAACCAAAATACATCATGTAGATGGCTGATCCAAACCACCAAGCTACTCATAGGTAAGTCTTCTCCATAAGCAAGAGTGTAAGCACACTCTTCTCCAAGAACTCCATGGCTGCTCCTCATGAGCTTCAATAGCTGCTCCATAGCTGCCCATATATGCACCATGGCTGCCCCATGTGCAATAGCACAATCACCTCAAAGAGACCTCAAAGCTGGCATTGGATACTCCAAGAAGTGACCATAGGCTTGTTTATATAGCCTTCTATGTCCACATGCGAAAAATCTTGCTCAAAAGCAGCTGATCGCAAAATAAAGTTGATCGTAGCTTATTAAAAACTCTATCGCAGTTTTTTAATAAAACTTGCTTTTTAATTTGACTGCTTAAAATTAGCTTTTCAAATTACTATCTTTGATCAAAATTTTCTCCCACTTAAATCTCAATCAAGTGATAGGATCTTATGGAACACCATTTTGAATACAAACATGTATCCAAAAAACAAGACAAACATAGAAAGTAGATTCTCCATCTGACTGGTATATCATAAAATCTGAATTTTTCTAAAAATACTGAACTTTCTGAATTTTTGAAAAATACTGAATTTTCTGAATTTTTGAAAAATATTGAATTTTCTGAACATACTGAAAATACTGAATATGAGGTAACTTTTCCAAACAAAAAACCTCACTCCAAGTCTTCAACATCTGCTACAAATACTCTTTTACCTCAAAAGTTAGGTAAAGAAGAAATATACTTCTCTGCAACTTGTCATATACCAAGTAGCTCTGAATTGACACTCCAAGAATTCTTTGAGGGAACATATAGCTGCCTGCTCAAAATCTTTAACTTATACATAACTCATATACATATGAGTCAAAACATATAAGCTGCCATAGGTATGTGCTTCTTTTCTTTCTCTCAATGCAATTCTTTGTCCAAACCTACTAAAACATGACCAAGTATAATGCAAAACAAGAAACTGCTTCTTCTTTAAACTATCTTCACACAAGATGTTCTCGTAGACTTGTCTTTGGATGTAGAGGATAAAAGTAGGAAAAGTATAGGGAAAATATAAGAGAAAAGGAAGTCTTACTTTCCCTTTGGAATTATTGAACTTTCTTCTTCTGCATCTTTCTTCCACCTGATTATGTCAACATCTTCAAACTTCTCTTCCATACCTTTTGTTCTCTTCACCTTTGGAATTGTTGAACTTTCTTCTTCTGCATCTTTCTTCCACCTGATTATGTCAACATCTTCAAACTTCTCTTCCATACCTTTTGTTCTCTTCATCTTGAAGTAGCAAGCACTCTAAACTTCTTCAAATGAATTTTTCCCTTCCTCTAGTGCTTAAGAGTAAGAGATAAAACAAACATGATATATAAATGGAAGTGAATATAGAAGATAAAACATGCTTCTACCATCTCAGCTCCATCTCCTCATATGCTGAATACTGAATTACCTCTCTAGGTACAAACTTTGATCAACAAAACTTTCAACCCTATGTTGGCTGAAAACAAAACTGATCTGATCTCCAAATTTGTCTTCTTAGATAAGCTTTCTTGCCATGAAAGAGATCTATCAAAACTGTCAAGAACAACCTCTAGATACCTGTTTTGATGTAGCTAATGCTTTTACTTTCAAAGTAATGAAAGTGTTTAAAAGCACTTCTTGAATCCTTCAAATCTCTTCATAACAGCTCTTCTAAGATATGACCTGCAAATGACAATCTGATAGTAGAAACTAATACTTGTGATTTGATGTTATCTGGCTACTTCATCTTCTCCAAACCATTGTTTTTCCTTGAATTTGAAGTACCCTTCTCTTCATCAAGTCTTGGTCTTCATGCAATACTTTTGTAAAGTATTTTCATACCTCCAAAAGAATTTGGCTGCTAACAGATCATCAGCTTCATACTTCACACTGATAAATAAATATGTGACTGAATTATCTAATTCTCAAATCTCTACTCATCTAGATTAAGTGTGCATGTCATATGTCAAATGTTAGAAGAAGCTTTGAAATCATATGTTGGTAGTCTAGGAGCTCTGATACCAAATGTTGGGAATTAGATAGGGCCATAACTTAATTCCACAAGTCCCATAAATCCAAGATCTACAACACAGATTCCATCATCTTCCGATATTGACAAACATGAACATACCACATTTAATCATACAATGATGAGATAAAGATAGAGAGAGATTAGACAACATGTTCAAAGTGTTACGTAAGCCACTGCTTACTCACACCATCATATATACAAATGTCAAATTACAATGTGGGAGTCAAAACATCAACCACGCTATGTGAACAGAAATAGATGGAAGAGTGTATGTACAAAATTTACAAGAATATTCAGATGTAGGGACAGAAATCTGAATATGTATGAGATGTATGACCCGATAGGTTGTAGAAAAGTGCATATGAGTGACAGAAAGAGGAAAGATCCGTTTGGAACTGATATTCAGCAAACCCTAATCTGAATTTAGGCTACGAAAGACCCTAAATCAGATATGTGTGCGTGAAAAATCACATACTTACAAAATTAGCATAGAATGCTAATATGTTGCCGATAGAAATCCGCATACTCATGTGGAAACACCTTCTCTAACACCTCATCTGAATGTGCATATAGCATGCATGTACTGATTCTCCTTTAGATATGCCGAATAGGACTCCTCCTCATATGGATGCCACCGGCTCCATAAGCTCCAAGTAGTACCTATGTGCATAAAGAAAATATGTACCTGAATAGTTAACATAAGATGCAATTTTATGTTAAGCTCCATCCAATGTCTTTGAAGTACTCCATAATCTTCATGTAGAAGATAGTCTTCAAATACATCATATAGATGGCTGAACCACACCACCAAGCTGCTAATAGGTAAGTCTTCTTCATAAGCAAGAGTGTGAGCACACTCTTCTCCAAGAAGAACTCCATAGCTGCTCCTCAACATGCTCCTAGAGTGCAGCATGGCTGCCCCATGAGTGCAAGAGCACTTCCTCCTCAAAGAAGGACCAAAGCTGGTGTTGGCTTTGTGTAGGATGATCTTCAAAGTGACCCAAAAGGCTTCTTATATAGGCCACATACTTCTCATGCGATAGAAATAAAGCAAAATCGTAAAAAGCTGTTTTTCACAATCAAATTATGAGATCGCTTTTTTTTTAAGAATTGGATCACATATTTTTAGCTTTATTTTATTGTTGCTTTTAGCTATTGTTAAAATTAGCTTCTTGACCTACTTTTTCATACTTTTGACTACCTGATGAATGATCTGACAACATTTTTATGATCCTCATGTTGAGAGCTATTAAATGAGGTAAAAACCCTAAATCAGCAGAAAATTAGGGTTAGGGTCTTCTCCCAAATCTGATCTCTGATGCCTGCATGTCATATACCATTAGAAAGCTCTCTTCAATCTCTACAAGATAGGCTCATAAGACTTTTATCCAATTTTTGTGCCAAAAATGACTAAGTACCAAAATTAGGGTTTCTGCCCTAAA
Source organism: Ceratopteris richardii (assembly GCA_020310875.1). Taxonomy (NCBI): domain Eukaryota; kingdom Viridiplantae; phylum Streptophyta; class Polypodiopsida; order Polypodiales; family Pteridaceae; genus Ceratopteris; species Ceratopteris richardii. The sequence continues at coordinate 72,743,842 of CM035436.1, read as the reverse complement.
TGGATTTTGGATTGATGTGACATTGTTTTCCAACAAGTTAAGCATCTATCCCGACTTTTACGGGCCTTGACAGTCACATACCAGTAAGCTTTGAAGTAGACAATATGTTGAAGATATCATGCTTTAAATCACGAGAAATGATCCACTATATAGTGAGAAATTCACTATTTTGATGGAGTGTGACAGAGATATGAGAGTAAGAAGTAATAATCATGTATGAATTAAATCATGTAAAAGTACAATGTCATTGGCAATAAATCATTGCTCCATGAGTGTGGAAAGAGTGAGCTATGAGGTGAGCTCCTCTTCTCAATGAAAATACATGAATATGATCCTTGAACCTCGAGATGCATGCAAGCATTTCATGTCCTCTTTTATAGCTTTTCTTGGAGCCTAAGATTTGAATTCAAATTCAAATCTCTACCAATAAAGTGCATCCTAAAGTATAGGATTGATTCTCTCTTGACTCAACTACCAAAAGTACGAGATTATATGCTTCCTAACTCCTCGTGGGTTTAATGACCTTTTACAACTGTAATTTTAGAAGCAAAGTTACAAAAGGTTGTACAATGAAGCTTTCCAAGTATAATGCTAATGCATCAAGCTAATGTGAAGTGATCAAGTATGTAGGCTTGGACTTAATTGCACCAACTGCTCCCCCTCAAGCCTAACATGCTTGATCTTCATTGCTCCTTGATCTCTTGCAGCCTAATCATCAATTTGAATATGTTCATCTTGGTTCCATCCAATGCTTTGGTGAGTAAATTTCCACATTGCAAATGAGTTGATACATAGGATAATTGGATATCCTTGCTGCGTAATTTTTCCATATCATAATGATAGTGCACTTCAATGTGCTTAATCCTGGCATGGTACACAAGATTAGGAGCCAAATGAAGTGAACTAGTGTTATCTCCAAAGTCACATGGAGACAGGGATAGGTCCCGAGAACGGTGGTGTCCCCGGGACGGGGACAGAGCCCAAGGTGTCCCGGGGACGGGTCCCAAAGATAGCACCAAAAAAATGCTGATTTTTTCAAAATAATGGAATATAAGTCATGTAAAAATAATTCCTCAACATATGAAATAACCAATAAGAAGAAAAACATAGAAAAAATGTGTTTTTAAGCATAAAAAATGAACATATAGGAAGCATGTTGAGTCGTTGACAGTTGAACATTCGAAGTTAGTAGTTACTCCAAGAGACTAGAGTGGCAACTTACAAGTAATAAGTCTCGACTCATGTATTTCATCATGTCAAAAAATAGATTCTACGTCATCATCATATCAAAAAGATGTTACATCATGAGATAAAAAAATCATACATCATACAATCGACAGACAAATGTCAAAACGACTACAGTCTACATATGATGGGAACATAAATGACTATGGAGAATCCAAGTGGGGAGTCATAGTGACAGACTCATTTTCTGCAACAGAATCAATGGTTGCTGCATCTTCATGTTCATGTACCACTTGGTCAGATCCCTCCTCTACCTCCCATTTTTTGAAAAGATCTCCCTCCATGCATTGCGTCCATCGAAGCATCCTCAAATTTGCACTCACAAACACAAGATCACTAGCACGCTGCACACCAAGCATGTTCCTCTTCTTATATGATACATGTCCATATACACTCCATAGTTGCTCAAGGCAACTCAAGGTGCAAGCCTAGCTAAGTATGCGAATGGCCAATTGTTGAAGCTATGGACCATCAAAACCAAAATCCTCCCACCATAGGGAGACACCAACATGTAATCTATCCTCTTGGGCATCTGCACATGCATATTAAGCATCTTTCCCTGTTCTATATTTGGATAGCTGATCTCTAAAAAGTCGTCTAGCTGCACTATCTGGGACAAATCTCTCTAATATGATCCTCCATCCATTAGCCACCTCTGGATCTGCATATTGCTTTTTATCTTGGAATTCTAGATCCAACATGTATGCTGCTGCATGAAGTGGGGAGTAGTATGCATCCCATCTACTAACACAAATAGCTTAAATTTCTTCATACCTATCATTGTCTTTCACCAATGTTTTTAGTGCTTCAATTGTGCCATCCATAGCTTCATACACTTTACCAATGCATGGCTCCATGGAATCCACAATTTGCAATAAGTGCACAAGTGGATGAACAATATCCATGATGTGGGAAATGTTCTCCCACCATGTTGCATCATCAACTAATCTTCTAAATTGCCGTCCTGTCGAAGTAGAAGCCTCTGGCATCCTCGCAAATTCATCACTCAATAAAAGGCCTCTCAAGACACTACTACATTTCACTACTCGGTGTAACATAGTTAAGTTATATGCAAACCTTATATCTAAGTACTTGAGCAAAGCAAGAGTAGATCTCTTGCTAAACTCATTCTTCACACGAGTATGGTTGTTGATGAAGCTAACCAATGAATTTGCCTCATTGATTATAGGCAACCAATCCAAAATTCCCAATGTCTTTGAGAGTATTATTAACAATGAGCCATGCAAAAGCACACAATGATGTGAGGGTACAAACATCAGCCGACTTTCCTGTGTCGGGATGCATCATGTGATGAGATAAAGTACATCTCTGCACAAGAATAAGCCACCACTCAATGGATAGAGCGTCGTTGGACATCACTCCATCTATCCACAAGCAATGATACTCCATTTCTTTCCCATGATTTTTTTATGGTCTCGCATGCGGCTTCGACAAGCTTCTTCTCTTTCTCCAATAAAGTGGTGCGCAAGCTCTCGAAAGATGTAGGCACATAGTGTGCTCCATATTCACCAATCTTCTTTACCATATCTTTGAAATATAGTGATCTATGGAAAAAGTTAAACAAATAAGTGAACTTTTGAAGTTTGAACAATAAATCACCAAAATTCAAATATTGAAATAGAATGAAGATCCAATTCTTACCGAGCCGCATTGAAAGCTATGTGTTCATGGTAAAAAAAATGTGCCACTGCAATGTCCACCTCCTCCTTCAATACGGGATTCCAATTCTCATGGAGTGTTTGTTGCCGTGATTGACCTACATGGGGCATTCCCGATGGTGTGGAAGAACTAGGGGTAGGATGAGGAGTGGAAGTAGTAGGAGTTGGGGTAGGAGTTGGAGTAGGAGCACGAGCCCTAACTGATGAAAAATGATGCTCTAGAAGAGGATGGCATAGAAGACCTCACAAACGATGCCGGGTCGATAGGAGTTTGTGAAGCACAACGAGCATGAGCTTGAGCATCACTAATAGCAAGTTTGTTGAGTAACTCTTTCTTCTTCTCCGAAGTGATTGTGGAACAAAATCTTACTTCATATCCACGCTCATGAAGTGTGCCCGCACCTTGTTTGCTCCACACATTCTTTTGTAGCCACATAGCTTGCAACTCGATGGTCTTGCACCACCTCCTTCTCCAGCTGACACGAGAGATTCCACCTCTTCCCACTATGTCCATTTGCTTGTAGCATCCCTCCTCTTGGTGTTTGATCCACTTGTTCGCGATGAAGATGCCATAGGAGAAGAGAAGACTATGAGGAGAGGAGCAAGATAGAGAAGGGTAAAGAGAGGCTTGAGAAGATATAGCTCAGCTCTTGAGTATGCAAGGGTGAAGATAACTCAAGCCTTCACACACATAAGATCCTTGCAATGAAGGCTTTAAGTGAGCTTGTGGGTTGAAGGGCTGAAATGGAGGGCTATTTATGCTTGTGAATGGAGCCAAGCAACCCTCTAAAGGTCCCAAACAAAAGTGCCAAACTTAAAGTTCAACTTTAAAATTCGACTGAAATTCAACACCCACCAAAAACGGCCCACCATCCCAGAATCTGTATGTAACCAGGGATGCATCCCGGGGATGTTTGGCTATGACTGCATGTGACTGTGGGACGTCCCCCGTCCCTTATGCTCGCCCCACCTTCTCCTTCCTTGGGGACAACATCCCGACATCCCTAGGGCCCGGGGACGCATCCCCATGTGACTTTCGTTCTCTCCAAAGATAATTCGAGTGTAGGAATGTATCTTGAAATCTGCATACTATTGCTTAAGCCACATAGCTTCATGAGTTGCATTTGCCAAACCTCTATATTCTGCTTCTGTAGAAGATAAGGCCTCAGTTGGTTGCTTCTTGGATGACCATGATATGAGTTTTGAAACTACAAAAGATAGATACCCTGAAGTGCTCCAAAACTTAGAATGTCCGTGTTTCAAGGTTGTACAAAATAC